>OX465260.1:16527614-17010857 GCA_949987775.1 Aproaerema taeniolella | reverse complement strand
AGTATGTATATAAATAAAAACTTCCATTTCCTTACACACTGTTCAAAAAATTTCGTTAGTACAAAAAAAACACTTTATATATATTTATTCCAGTTTTTTTAATCTTATATTTATTTTAGGGCGCTTTTTTATTTTTTTTAGAATAAATCAATTAATTTCCTGTCGATTGACACCTTCATTATGCAAATCGGAGCATCCATTCAGGATTGAGAATTTTTTAAAAAAAATCGAGTAAGTGGCGCCATCTCTGTTCCAAATGGGTGAATGTCGTTTATCCTCGAGTCAAATCCTTTATATTGATCCCTACTATCACTATGCAAAGCGGCATATTCCTATCATTAAATGCAGCATCCTGGGAAAAAATGTTCACAACTAGGACTAATAACCAATGATAATATTTAATTAATAATGATCATTTATGATAAATGTATTAAATAAAAATACTATGCCAAAATGAAGAATAATATCGCAAAAAATATGAAAACCTGATGAAAAATAAAAAAATTTCAAGGCAGGATTACTCTAATTGGACAGTGAATCAGGCGCTTTGGTTATTATTATTCTACAGAAAATTACCTTTTTAACAATGTATAATTTATTGTAATTGGTGCCGGTACCAAGTTCCATACTAATGTGCCCATCATCCTTTGGGGGTGTGGAGATATATGTATTAATTGAGGTTAAGTTTACTTAAAACACAGTAAAATCAGCTAGGGAAAAGGGAAGGGGAGAGTGGATATCAGTGGACCCTCTCCCAAAAGATGGGGAAGATCCTTGCGGAATTTGTTTTGCGTGGTAATAAAAAAATTACTAACAGAGAATCTGTTCACTGCCCCTCCCCTAGTACCATAGAATACTTATCCACCAGCCATCAGTACACCATCAGTATAATATAATCTAAATGCTAATATTATTAATGCGAAAGTAACTCTGTCTGTCTGTCCGTCTTTCACGCCCAAACTACTGAACTGATTTTGATGAAATTTGGTACAGAGATAGATTAGAGCCTGAGAAAGGACATAGGCTACATTTTATCCCACAGTTGGGCACGATATAACCTGTAGCCCACGCGGCCGGAGCCATCTAAATATTAGTATGCACATTATTTCATGATAAGTCAAATAGAATAAATGGCACTGTGTGGAAGCACAATGGGCACAGATCTTGCATAACCTGGGATCCCTACCAGAGGCATGCCAAAAGGAGATAAGTCTTATAAACAATTAGTGAGTGTTACACAACTTAAATTATAAATTATAAGTCTTGCATGGCTGAAAGAGCCAGCCAAAACAATATCACGCACAATGGCCTAATTGAGAGGCTAAGTGTGGAAAATGACAGATAAACATAACATACAAGTCAAATTATAATCAAAATGGTGTCTTGGGGTCCACTTTCACCAGGAATGTAGGAATGATCCCTACTTCTGACTGCCACCCCCAAAAGCCTTTACTATTAATTTATTAATATATCTAATTATTGAATCTGAACCTCAAATTTAAATAAATACTTACTATAATATTATAAAACCGAAAGTAACTGTCTGTTTGTCTGTCTGTCCGTTTTTCACGTCTAAACTACTAAACCGATTTTGATGAAATTTGGCACAGAGATAGATCAGAGCCTGGGAACAGTTGGGCACGATATAACCTGTAGTCCACGCGGGCGGAGCCGCAGGCGGAAAGCTAGTTTAGTATACTTTTTTAAATGGGGTGTTGCGTCTGACCACTTTCCACTCTCCCACCCAACCCACCAGCACCCCCAAATTCGTGACACCCTTATGAACATTTTAGCAAAGTTATCTAATATTATTACCTGGTTAAGCTTATTATAAAATAAGCTGATTTTTAATTTTATAAATTTATTAATAAAACCATTTTAAATAACACTGGAAATTGATTGGAAAATCATTTCTTTGTTTCAGTTCCCCTCATCATACTGAATATATTGACAATAATATTTAAGTTATTATTAGGATAACAGAGAATAAAGTAATAACGATAATAAGTATAATTTTTTAAGTTAATTTCCTATGTATATTATTAAAATACTTAAATTTTGTCAGTATGTTTATTAGAGTTTGCCCACATTTACCCACCCAGGTCTTGTAAAAATGGCATCAACAATCGTGAATTTGCCAACGTCTTAGTATTTTAAAGGGCAATAAAATAGAGAATGGTAAAGTCTCCAATATCAAGAAAAGAAACCCTTAGGTACTGGAAGAGAGTCGAGGCGAGGTGCTTGCAGGGCTGTAGTTAGAGTCTCGGTAATTTGAGGAAGGGCAGAATTGGTTACAGGTAGGGCTAGTGATGAAAGAGACTCAGTCTTTTAAGGCGACTACAGCACCTAAATTACGATTTTATGATGCGTAGATAAGCATGACGCACTGCATTACATCGAAGAAAAAAATACTACGGTAATATTCAGGACATAAACTAGATAAGTAGTTTGCTGAAAACATGATTCAGCACTTTTGGTTCGATAGAAAAAGCTCACAAAGTCACCTTTAAATACCCAATATTGTGTATCTTTTAAGCTGTAAAAACGATAGTAAAATGCACACAGAAACTTGAATTTGCTATCAAAATGTTCGTGATTAAACACTCTCGATAAGTAGTTAACGCATTTTTCGATTTTCGAACATGTTTTTACGCACGCACGCTTTCATAGTCCGTAAACTTCGTGTAACGACACTGTTCGCACTGCCGGCCGAGGCCTGTTGAGAAACGGAGATGGCACCATTCCTATGTGTGCTGCCTTTATCGGGTGCTGTAGTCGCCTTAAACAGCTTAAAGGACTTAAAAGACTGGCGACTCACTGTCTGGGAAGTCGACAGCCGTAAGGCATGTGTTGATAGAATTTAAATATCTAATTTTATCTCCGTCAAATTTTGTAATAATGTATTTAGTGGTGTGGTTTAGGCGTGAATAATTCCTTTTGGTTGATATCTTACAAAAGATATATTGAATATCACACACAAACTGCGGTGCGAGCCCTTTTACACAAAAGAACTCGAGTCGTTTAAATCTTTTAAAATCAGCTGGAGTCGGTTAAGTCTTTCAGTCTTTTGAAAACAACTCGAGTCGTTTCAGTTTTGAGTCTTTTAATAAAACGACTAAGTCTTATTAATTAAAACTCGAACTTTCGGTCTTAATTTTAGAGTCGAGTCCTGTAAGATGGAGGCGAGTCTTTTTAATAAGCCTTAAAAGACTAAGTCTCTTTCATCTCTAGGTAGTGTGGAAGTAAAAAATATAGCATCATAGCATTGGCTAAGCATACAAGAGGGGTCAATGATTTTCCGTAGAGTATTTAACGTTAAGTGAGTTCCGTGAAAGTGGCTACATCAAGGTTTTCAGTAGTCTCATTGACGATGACGACACCATCCTTGACGTGCCGTATTGCTAATGCAATATTTTCGCAGTAATTTTTATGTCTCGTCCCATCTTCCATTAGAGTAAACCATTTCAGTCAGATTCATTACTATCCTATCGATGAGGAACACCAAAAAAATAGGTCCGTAAGTTTTGATTTTTGTGATATTTTTAGTAGACAAAAAGATATTTGAGTTTAGTCTCAATTTTTCGCCAAAAAATTTCTCAACATTTAAGAGGTGCTGTTGAAAAACTAATAACAATTTTGGAAAAAACAAAACGTACGAACCTTGTTTATACGCTTAGGTACGAATCGATCGAAAACATACGATTTCATTGAGTTTTTGGGGTAAGAAAGAGTTCATTTACGCCTAAACTCATAATTTTGCAAACAAAACTCGGCATTTCGCCGGAAAGCTGCAATTGTACCTTTCGCACAAGTCTGAGGCGGGTGGTCGACATCGACACAGCATGAAAAACAACTGAGACGCTAGTCCAAACTGAGACGCTCCTCTTAAGGATAATAACTTTCCTAGCTTTAGTAAAATATCATCTTTGAAAAAAGTTAAATGTGATTCTATCCAATAAACAATTATTTTAAAATTTTGGTAAAAATGATGAAATCTGGGTATTTTCGTAAAAAAACTTAAATTAACGAAATATCGAAACCTATTAACTTTCGACCATACATAAGGTTGCATTTTGGCTGCCCTATCACGTCCTGCCAGGAATACGTCGAGTTCCCGCTAACCCTGTAGATAGGGACTTAGATTATACACTTTTTTAGAAAGTGAAAACACGTCTGTTCCTCATTGCGTGGGTATAATCATGCATTGTATAATCAAGTACCTATGTGGGGAATTTGACTGGCGGTAATTATATCCTAATTTGTTGATTTAATGTTTCGTTTTGTTTCGTCTTGTAAATTTAAATTAAGAGAAATTATTTAAGATGTAAAAGTACTAGAGAAAAGTGCGACGCCGGCTGCAGTTTGGTGGAACCTTTGTGGTCATTTGGTCGTCGTGGTGTCAATCGTTTAGGTAAGTAAGTTTATCGATTTTAAACTTATTTTCATAACTTATTGTGCACTTGTATTATAAAAACAAAAAAAAACAATTTACAGCTAACATTGGTAGAGTCAGAAACTTAGGCTTGCGCCCTATATTAGTACTATTATTTATTCTGTGCCTATAGTCAAACAAACCGCCCCAAGTCGTACCCGGTGGGAAAGTGCCCATGACGCTGGCAGCGTTTCCACGACGATGGATCGACCGCTTTTTTGAAGGATACAAATGTATTCGAGTACATACCTACTTGCTTTATATTTTATTTTTACTGTTTTTTTATATTTTCACTAGCACTTTATTTGACATACCACTATTTTGAAGGATCATATAATTCTAAATTGTAAATTGATTGACCTAATAACTCGATCTGTAATTAGCCTACTGATCTAAGGATTGCAAGTTCGATTCTCGACTAACACAAATATTTGAAAATCGTATTTTCAAAAAGTATTGTGACGAGTCTGGGTCTTTATAGAGTAATAGTAGATTGTTAATTGAGGGTGGAAAGAATCAATTCCCGAGGTATTAAGACGCCCGAGCGCAGCGAGGGCGGCTATAGTCCGAGTAGGAATTGTTTCTTTTACCCGTGTTAAAAACACTCTACTTTTCATTTCGAATATGAGGAATATAAAACTAGTTGTTTATCTAAACTATTTATTGATATTACATAATAATATTAGTAGTACCTATTTAAAATTAATTGTCAAATTAGGACAATTCGTGAAATTAAAAGTTACATTTTAAATATGGAACTCACCGCGTAATTGTTGCGGCTTATTCCGCTCAAAGAAGTTTGCGCTAAGCTCACACTGGCTGTTTAGAAACTCGTCACATGGCCGCAGCATTTTTTTTATTCGTTTTTTTTTACATAAAACTCATGTAAAACTCTTCACAGCTGACAGCAGTTCTATTTTTAAAGTTCATTCCGGCCCTTAAGTGGGAAGTAATTTGTATGAGTTTTTCCCTCCCTATGGAGGGAAGCAGCATTTTCCACCCAATAATCAGATCAAAATAACACAACTTGCCGAGTATGAGAAATGAAAAATACCTACCAAGCTTTCCTCTTTTTAATGTTAGTAGTGTAAATGTAGGTATATTTAGGATGTAGTAAAGTTTATACATTAAAGGATTTACATACATATCTACATAAATAAATTATTTTAATACGCCTATTCACAAAGGTACAGTCTTCCCCCGAGAAAAATGGTCAAGAAACTCCCGAGGGGTGCTGAAAATCTTATTACAAAGTTCCTTATTTTCTAATTTTAAACCTGAATTACTTCTATGTAGAGCTGAGCAGTAGTCAGTGAGATATGTCAATGAATCAATCAGTCAGTTTTATACCTAGATACAAATCCTATTGAATAAAATCAATAGTTTTCTTTTACAGATGGCGGTACCCAAAAGGCTTATTGCAACTTTTGCATCAAAGAAATACAAAATCCTGATTTTTACATCAATTATAATAGTTTTTACGTACCACTGGACTTATATATATGATGAAGTTAATACGAAGACAGGGATTCTATACATCAAAAGGTAAGAGTGGGTTATTAATTACTAGCATTCCGCTCGGGACTCGGTTCCGTGGGAATTCGGAAAAATTATGTACTGGGGAAAAATTATGCCTACGTCCACTGGGGATAATGTAGCTTTCTAATGGTGAAAGAATTTTTCAAATCGGTCCAGTAGTTTCGGAGCCTATTCAATACAAACAAACAATCAAATCTTTCCTCTTTAATAGTATAGATATAGAAGATATAGATTATTAATTACAGGTGTTCCTTATTATAATATATATCTAAATACATTTTTTCACAATATTCCTACGTAACATGAATCCAATTTACACATTACTACTAACACACTTGTAACGTTAATAAGTAGGTAATTATGTGATAATACTTTCTCCATTTAAAACTAACTGGCAAAGAAACTGCTGACTATTATACGTACTTATATACTTTTTTACGTACATATAATATTAATTATTCTTCTAAGTACGTACCTATTAAGTTCATTTAAGTATTTCATATTATTTGACTGGCATTAATAATAAACAAGCTGCGAACTATCTTCTCCTCCCAAATACCCCAGTGTCTGAAGTCTTTGACCAGTGGTGATGACGTACTTACGTACATTGGTCCTCATAATAAAGCTCAAGTTCACTCAAAGGGCGATGTAGAACTATGTAAAAGGAATTGGAAACGAGGAGATCTGCAAGGTCACTCAGCGGCCATCACTCCTACGAGCAATGTGCTCTACATTGCTCGTAGGACTGATGGCCGCTGGGGCAAACAAGTTCTCGAGTGGCGACCACGTACCGGAAGGCGTAGCGTAGGAATAGAAAGGCCTCTCACAAGGTGGACTGACGATCTGACTAAGATTGCGGGAAACCGCTGGTAGTGCAGGACCGAACGATGTTAAGATTCTTGGGGAAGACCGATGTGCAGCAGTGGACGTCTTGCGTCTGACGTGATGATGATAAATTTACAATTTATCTTTATTCTTTCACGACATTGTCCTTTTTTAACAGCCCATATATGTCCCCACCGAGTTTCACGGGCCTCCCTTCGAAACACGAAGGGGATTTAGGCCATAGTCCACCACGTTTGCCCAATGCGGGTTGGTGGACATTGTCCTTACTAGGAGCTAATTATGTATAAATGAAGAACATAAACTGTGGTTAGCGAGGGCGAAAGACTATATTATTGTATTATTTGTTTACAGATTTCTCCCCACGTTTCAGATTTCAGTTGCACCACAAGTATCTGAAGTTAAAACGTCTACAACACAACAAGTAACATTTCGTGCTTCTACAGCACAAACCATATCCAGAAGAACACCAAAAACGAGGTAGTTACCTGGTTTAGTTTTAATGTGTACAAAGCATCTTGTCATGTATACACCCAAGAGCACGTCAAGCTTGACACTTTGGACCGGCCGGCCCTGCATTATATGGCGCGCAGTATAAATCAGAGCTTAGCTTAAACTGGTAGTGTAAAGCGTGACCTGCTCTTGACTGTACCTGGAACATTATGTTAACGTTAAATATGTTTTTACGCTTCACTATCACTACATAGTATAAAACAAACTCGCTTCCCACTGTCTGTCTGTCTGTCTGTCCCTATTTAAGCTTAGATCTTTAAAATTACGCAACGGATTTCTTTTTAATTTTAAATGTTTTATTGTTTTAAGTATCTCGAAGTTTCATCTAAGTTCTGTATTGAAAATTAAACATATTTATTTGTTTCAGAAGTATGAAAACCTGCTTACTGTTTCTAATAATAACGAGTTCTTTTGAAGAAATGATACCTAATACGAAAAGTTTTAAATCAATTATTAATTGTTTATTTTTTTTAGTAAAAAGTTCATACATATAAAAATAATGGTGTTAACTTAAATTGCTATAGTGCTAACTATACTAATAGTATGCCCGAACTAGGTAATGAGGCTGTAGGTAAGTAGTCCAACAATGAACCAAGTAAACTTCGGAGACATATAACTTTTTTGTTTGTTCACCTACTTGTAGGTCTTTTTGCACCAAGCTAAGGAATTTATCTAGTTTTCAATTAGAATCAAAAGTATATTGATTTATAAAGTAGATTATAAGAAAACAAAAATTTTGAAAAAAATGGGAAATGGTTCATAGTGTACACCGGGAAGTACTCATTGAACCAGTGTAATTTCCACAATGAACCACTAATTTTCACAATGAACCAGTTCTATAAATTAATTAAAAAATATGAATTAAAAGAAAAAACTATTTAAGTTTCATTAAGATTTTTATTAATGAACAATACTCCAATAATGGTAAATTACTTACGAAAAAAATTAAATCACAGCCGCAGTAAACAATAACTAAATTATTAAGTTTTCAATAGCTTTGCATTTTAAAAAAAATATTCTTCCTTTTATGATTAAGTATTAAAATTTTGAAAAAGATAACATAATCATCTTAAAACTAATTATTTGACTTCTTTTTACCTTCTTCTATGATTAAATCGTTTTTCTTCTTAATAAATGACATCTATTATTCTTTTTAAAAATGTTTTTTTTTAACGTATGTTAATGGTTGGTGCAACACGAACAGGGAAAATATAAGTGGAGTTACGATTCTTAGTTCCAGTAATTTTAGGGGGGGGTAAAATCATTTTTATTTCTGGAAGGTCCACTTGTGCTAAATCTGGTTCTAAGGGCATTACAAACTTCATGTTTTCCTTGTTCTTCATTCGCATGAATGAAACTCCATATTTATTTTTACTTATTTCCTCAATAACCAGAGCAATATAGAAAATTTTTATTTTCACAACAAAATGAACCAAAACATAGTCACCTACAATTGGCTTCCTTGGAAGCTTTTCAAAATTTCCTCTGATCCATATCAAATCATCGTCGTCGGAGTCATTTAAATCACTTATTTCTGATTCATTCAATTCTACTAATATATCAGGTTCTTCCTCAGAACTCGACTCCACAATATCTTTTTTTGATTTCCTTTTCTTTGGTTTACTCGCTGTTTTTTCTTTAATTTTTATTCTCTTATTTTTCTCTGTTAAAATTTTTCGTTTAATTGTTTTCACTTTTGTTTTCTCTTCTTCTCGTTTCTTGCTATTTTTAGCGATTTCCTCTTTTTCTGGAGTATCCGTTGCTATCATTGTTTTTCCTCTCTTTCTATTTGTTTTATTAGCTCTCGGTCCAGCTTTTACAGGTCGCATGAACTGTTTTGGAGATATAAACTCTTGTATTTTGACTGAAGCAGTCAATGGTGAGGTAGGAATGGCTATGGTTGAAGCAGAAGCACTTAGAGTTGTTGGAGAAATCGTTTTATGCTGTTCTGATGCAGATATAAGTGACGGACTTTCAGCGCCACTTTCAACATCAGAGTCTAAGGACGGAGTTTCAGAATCCTGTCTATTTGGAATAGGTTCCTGCGTATCAGACATTTCCGAAGTTGGTGTTGTAAGTTCTGGTCTATCGGTGACTTCTGAAGGCAAAAAATCTATTTCTCCAAAAATGTCGGGGTCATATGGGAAAATTCCACATTTTTTGAACGCAGATGCAATATTGGTGGGTGTCATCGATTTTGCATAAGCTATGCCAACGCACTCTGCTACATTGTAAATGGTTAATGCTTTACCAGGATTTCGCATCATCCAAGAATCGATCGCGGCATTATAATATGCCTTGAATGGTCCAAGTAAGCCCACATCTAATGGTTGAAGCTTAGATGTGGTGTGTGGAGGAAGCGTAAGCACAGTAACACCAGATTTTTTCGCTAAGTTTAACGCCTCAATAGACAGATGGGATTCATGATTATCAAGGATAAGTAAAGCTGGGTTTTCCGGACTGGCTGATGTAAATTTTATAAAGTGCTTCATAACGTCGACAAATAGTTTCGAAGTCATCCATCCAGATTTTTGGGCTAACCCGAGTGCTCCTGTGGGAGCTCCTGTCATCATAAAATCTTTAAAATTCTTTCTCGGGAATACTAAAACAGGTGGTAAAGCTTCTCCTCGAGCACAAACAATAGCGCATGTTGTCACTAGCGTGCCCCTTTCTGCGCTGGTGACTTTTGCAACATTGTGTTTACCTTTTGGTGCGATTATTTTTTGAGACCGCTGCACCGTGGTGGTGGCGGTCTCATCTAAATTGTAGACCCGGCAGAAATTTCCAAAAGAAGGATGGCGCTCCATGGCACGTTTCAAATTTTCGAAAAAAGCTGTCACATTAACTCTGTTAAATGCCGTTGCTCGTGCAAGACTGCAGCTTTCTGGCTTTTTTAACGATAATTCTGAATGTCTTGTTCTGAAGGATCGAAGCCATTCCTTTCCCGCTATTTGATCTCGCTTCCAACTTTCAGGTACGCAAATTTGGTTTATCATAGCCATTTCATATGCAACTTTTCGGCAGTCTTTCGCAGTAAGCCCGTAAAATTTTAGGGCACATTCTTCAAAATATTCTTTAAGTGCTATTTCTTGATCAGGAGTGAAAATTTTTTGGTTTTCATAATTCGGCGTCAATCTTGTAGTAACAAGATCCTCCGTTGTAAGATGAAAGTTCTTGTAAACGTAGCGACGTAAGGTAGGATAAGCAATGTTATACTCCTTTGCTACTTTTCGTATGCTTACGCCCGTTCTGTGTAAACGTAGGGCTTTTAACATATTTTCAGATGAGTGATCACCCTTTTTTCTTGTCACTCCTTTAGGTCGCGCCATCTTAAATGAAAAGATGGTGATTAGACATAAGTTAAAAAAAAATGCATTTGATTCACTTTTTGACAAAAAATAATAAGTTGAAGAGGTGTCTTCTATGAACCACAGCGTTACACAATGAACCATGGTTCATTGTAGGACATAACGAAATGGTTCAATGCAGGACACCCCACACTTTTCAAACTAACCTCAAAATATTACCGGTGAAATGATTCCGTAAGAACCTTAGTAACTGTGTATTATACGAAGATATTCTTGCAGATAATTACGTAACCATGAAAGAACTCATAGGATGCACCATAAAATTCTAAAAAAAGAAAGAAATCAACAAAAAATACTTACTTTTCTGGTTTATTTTCGAGAATTTTGCCACTACACGTGTACCTCTTGCAACAAGTCGAAGTGAACTGGGAGGCGAGAGGGGCGTATACACGCGTCTCTTTTGGAAGTACTAGTGCGGAATGGCAACGTCGCGTTTTTGAATTATCAATGTGGTTCAATGAATCTGGCTGACTCACTGTAGGACAATCGACCCTACTGTCTGAAAACTGCATTATAATCCGTTGAGTATCTAGTTTAACAGATCTTAGTAAACAGACAGCGGAAGCGACTTCATTTTTTTTATACTATGTAAAGATTTTCATCCCGAACGCGGGATCCCGCATGTTTAACCCCGCATTTGCGGGATCTGACATTTACGGAATTGGATTCCCTATTTCGGATACAAAGTACCTACTTTGTCCAGTTTCTTCACAAGCTGATTCACATCCTAAAAAAAATTTAAAATATTAATATAGAGTCACCTTATCTATACTAATGTTATAAAGAGGAAAGATTTGTATTTTTGTATGTAACGAATAAACTTAAAAACTACTGGACCGATTTCAACAATTCTTTCATCATTAGGATGCTACATTATGACTGAGTAACCATAAGCTAAACATATTTACCGAATTCCCACGGGAACGAAGTCTCGAGCGGAATGCTAGTATAATATAAAAACCATCACTCACCGATTCGTCACAAGTTTTACTTAAATATATCTTACCTATTTTTCATTTTTCAGAGACTCTGTTAGAGAGTAAGTTCCTTAAGCAACATTTTTTGCGTATTATTAATATCCTTTCTTAGATAGAAAAACTATATAAATGTGCGTAGGTAAATAGGTATACGACACCAAAGTAACACTAAAGAAAAAAGCATAATATACAAACAGCTACAAACTTGATGAATATCTATGTGACAGAACTGTATTGAAAGAACAGTTGACAGTGAGGGGAAAAAATTACATTTTAAAAAAAGCAACTCTCGATTTTCTTTTCTACTCTTCTCGGGGGAAGACTGCACCTTTGCGAACAGACATAGACTTAAAAAAACACATGTTATTGACTTATTTTAAGCTTATTTTGAAGCAACATTGAATGCTCACTGAAATCAAAATTTCCTTATCCTTGGTCTCTGCCTACCCTAATTCTAATAGGTATAAGCAGACGTGTATTGGGCGCAAAGAAGGAGCGCGGCGCGTATTCGGTGCTCCGGCGATTTTTTTTTTAATTAATTTTTATTTTATAGAACATTCAGGTTGTTACTTAAATAAGACAACATTACATTAAATACACATTGGTTCTTCTGCCCCTACTGACTCTATACTCGCAAAGGTACAGTCTTCCCCGGAGAAGAACAGGCAAGAAACTCTGAGGTTGCTCTTTTAATCGCATTACTTTTTTATTTTCCAATTTTAACTACATCTGAAATAACTCTAGAGCTGAGCAGTTCATTCCCATGGCTGCTTGTCTGATTGATAATCAGAAATTCTTTAATAGCCCTTTTTGAAAAGTTTTTGTTTAATTACTGTCTTTTTGTCCTATGAATACACATGGGAATCGTATTATAGAACCGTATACTTGACCCATAACAGAGTTCGTGACCTTGTGGAGACGACTGTCTAGTACATCCAGTTTAAGCTTGGTCCTAGTATTTACATTGTGCCTATCACAATTTTTCTTAAACAAGTGTTCATTTTTCTTCACATATTAAAGATTGTTTCACATATACAACATTGGGATGCAAAAATGTCCTCTCAATATTAAGTATGTTTTTATGCTTAAGAAGTCATGTGGCTGAAAGAAGACGAGTAGCGTCACAGTATTAGCGGTGGTATGAATACTTTTTATTTATAGGTAGGTACGTAGGTACCTATAGGTATGTATTTCAATATTTGTCTTTCCCTCCAGAGACATAGAGCGTGCCCTCGAGGAGGCGCTGAAAGTAGATAGAGGAACAGGATGTCAAACTCCACAGCTGGACCCGTTTGCGCCGGAAATAATGAAATTTATTAAGAACACAGACAAAATCGTATGTAAAGGGAAAGATTTGGTTAAATGTTATGTAAGTATTTAAAGGTTTGGATCATCAAGTACTTAGTAGGGAGGTACAGGTAGCTTACAATTCATTCCATTTTACTGACAAATGTCTAGTCTCAGAGAACGAGGGTAGTTGTAAGTAGTCCGTGATAGGCGCCGCTTAGGTAACTATACTTGGCTATATCTGTGGCAGGATTTGTCCCACCCATAAGTCCCACCTAAAAATTTATTTTGTCTGACGAAAAAAGTAAGTATAAAGAAAAACATACTTAGTACCATCGAGCACATAACCTATATTTGAATTTATATGTATTTCGAAAACGCGGCGATGTGCGCACAGATCCAATTACTAACTGGTTTTGCATTGTTTTAGTGAAATGGGGTGTTGATATTTATAGCGACTGAACACTTATTAGTTGCAGAGTCGTTTGAGCCGACATTAGGTACACTTTCTAAGTTATGTGCTCGATATACCTGCCTTACTTACGTAGGTAAGTACTTTGTGATTCACTTTTTCTATCACAGCTTTCCAAATGCAAAGTAAACGAAGAAGCTGTGAAAGGATTTATTGGCTTTTCATGTACTTATAGAGATATAATATACGTCTCTGATGCAAAGTACTATCTTGGAGCGAGCACTGTGTTGACTGGGATTCATGAGTACATGCTTAACGTCAGTGATCACGTTAAGATAAAATGTACTTGGAAGACTGCAGAAGGTCACAAGTAAGTCATGTTTCTCCACCATGCAGAGTTAGGAGGTAATGACCCCCTCCCCTTAATTCGACCCTGTTCTGCGGGTCTTCATATTTAAATTTTTTTTTGCCAGCCCATATACGTCCCCACCTCAGGGCACGGGCCTCCCTTCGAAACACAATGGGGATTTAGGCCATAGTCCACCACGCTGGCCCAATGAGGGTTGGTTGGTCTGGGTCTGCATATACAGGGTGTAAAAGACAACTTAGTAAAAACTGAAACCCTGAACTCAGACAATCATTCTGAATGATTTTCCAGTGAAATTTTTCTCCAGATTTTTTAAAAATGTTTTTATTTATTTATTTATTTATTTAACAGTTTATTGTACACAGGAAAAATCACAAATGTTACAGACAAATAGAAAAACGAACACAAAAGGCACAGCTTATTTCTTTAAGAAATTTCTTCCAGCAGACCTGGGACAGTGAGAGGCGTAAAATAAATAAAGACAGACGTGCACAATTAACCACTGAAATCTAAATACTAATATAAACTACATAAAAATACAACTACACATACATATAATATATAAATAATTTATATAAATACACAGACATATATTCTATACATACATAAACAATACATATAATATTATGTTCATTATACTGAAGGGAAAGCAACAGATACATAATGTTCCTTTAATTTCTTTGTTTTTTATTATTTTCTGCTCACATTTTTTATTATTTAATCGAATACACTCCTTTTGGCAATAAAAAACAATCATAACAACGTAAAATACGAAGACCAGCAATGTACATCGCACTCCGACAGCGGGCGCGGTTTCGCGATACGTTGCGTAGCGTCAAAGTACGTAAATATTGAAAACTCCTTAACATGAAGTTTCCAGGAAAAAATATTTACTTATAGCTGATGATAGTTATGGGTAGATTCCACCATTTAAGTGTTTGCTGAATTGTCCTCTTTACACCCTGTATAAGTAGAAGATTCCAAGTTAACGAAAATCGCTTAGTACAGAAGCAATGTATGACTAATTTGACATCCAGACTAACCTACGCTACGTAATTGCAAATTCCCATCGATTGTCTATCTTATCTTATGATACAATTTTTATATCAGCCTATATTTGTCCCCACCAAGAGGCACGGGCTTCCCTTCGAAACACGAAGGTGATTTAGACCACAGTCTACCACGACACAGGCCCAATGCGGATTGGTGGACCGCGCGCTTCGACTTGCGGGTTTCATCACGATGTTTTCCTTCACCGCTGTGCTAGTGATAATGAATGAAAATTCCATACATACATTAGAAAAGACGAATATTATGGTACAGTCCCGCATCATAGGACTTGAACCCGAAAACCTTCTGGTAACAAGTCAGGTTCATTACCAACTGGGCTGTCACCGCTAACCCATAATGATAACGGTGATAGGCCATGACGCTTTTGGAGCACTTGGATGCAATGAACCCTCGTGGGTCACTAGATGTCATAGTGAAATTAGTTTTTTTGTCAGCTCATCATGGACGGGTCACGGCTGGGGTATCCGCAGTTCCATAAAAGCTCCTGTACCTCCCGCAGGACGAGAGTACACAATAAATGTGTTGATATTTGCTTTCGACTCTACGTCACACAACCATTTCATAAGGAAAATGCCGTTAAGCTACGGTGTACTTATTAATGAGCTGGGAGCATCTGTTTTAAAACGGTACGGTACCTATGCTATAATTATAAGCTTATATCATGATAATTGTCCACATTAAAACCGTAAGAGTCAACCGACTTCAATAACAATCAAATAAATTAATTTAAAAAATCAATAAACCCGATTTTTTTTAGATTAGTTTTAAAAATCGCGAAGGGAGCTCATTTTGAATTCCTTTAGGCGTTGCTCATAGGGTTGCCTGTGGGAGAAACCGGGAGATAAAAATAGTAACGCTCGTCGTAGGTATGCTCTCCACTCTTTGTGAGTGAACAGCGTAGAAGGGATTCCATACCGTACTTCCATACTCGAGATGACTGGGTACTAGCGCGTTATACGGAATCATTTTAGTTGAGACTCTTTTTAAAGTTCTGGTGTAACGTTTTAGGAAACCTATCATTTGAGCTGCTTCGGTAACCGCTTTATCTATATGCATTATAAAGCTTAGTTTGCTGTCGACAATTACGCCAAGATCGCGAATTTCCTTAACCTTCATGTGATACCATCGATCGATCTCGTACGCCGTGGTCAGTGGTTTTCTTTTTCTAGTGAATGAAATGTGGAAGCATTTACTTATATTAAGACAAATACGATTTGTACAACACTAATACTATTGCCTTCAGGTCCAATTGTATTAATTTCACATCAGCAGGTGTTTTAATGGTTTTGAATATTTTGAGATCGTCCGCGAATAATAATTTGTTACAGTGTTTAATCTCCCCACTGATGTCGTTGATAAAAACTAAAAATAGCAAGGGTCCCAAGTGGGAACCTTGAGGGACACCAGATTCTGTGTAGTATTCACTTGAAGCGTGAGGATATGATTGAACCCACCTCAGCAGCGGGTCACTTACTTATTCCATTCGCTGTCAATTTCCGGCGCGTAAGAATAGTCTGGCTTACCTTGTCGAACGCGCTGCTGAAGTCGGTATAAATCGCATCGACTTACATTCCTCTGTATCCACTTCCTGAAATAAACGGGTTAGTCATGGTTTATTGGTTCTTCCAATTTATAGGTATAACATCGTTGGCGATGGCACTTCGTCAGCTCTATTCCCCTTACTGTCAGGGAAAACTGAACTGGAACTGCCAGAAATGAGGAAAAACTTTAAAGGCAGCACTTTCATGGATGAGAAGTCTTTATTGTTCCACAAATTCAAGATCGATGGGTGAGTCGAATTCAAATAACCTTTTTTAACGTCAAATAAAGGTTTCGAATCTTGAAATAGAATCTACACACGTCAAAAAAGTCTAAGCAACACGCACGATTTTTCATACAACAGAGACAGAGAGGCCTCTTTGAGAAGCTGTGAAAAGTATTTAAGACACGTATTTTTAATAAAATCTTTAGTGTGACCAAACTTGGTAATGAAATGAAATTCAGGTATAGAACTCTATACCTGAATTTTCAATCCCTATAAATGAACTTTATTTAGCTTGAAATTTGTGGAAAAGAGGGAAAAATGAAAACTCAGTTTTTCTTTGCTTTTAGTATGGAAATGGTGAAATTAAATTTTCATTTTCGTCTCTTTTTCACAAACTTCAAGCTAGATAAAGTTCATTTATAGGAATTTTTAATTCGGGTATAGAACTTGCTCACACTAAAGATTTTATTAAAAATACGTGTCTTAAATACTTTTCACAGCTTCTCAAAGAGGCCTCTGTTGTATGAAAAATCGTGCGTGTTGCTTAGACTTTTTTGACGTGTGTATCTATCCATGCACTCACGTCTATAATAAAACCCTTTTGGGATCTGGTTCTAGAACCACTTGACGCTCTGCCTACATTTGACATTCATTCTGAGGTATAGTCAAGTGTGTGGCGAACTAGGCTAACCCTGGTGTCAGAGTTTTCAAACCGCGCAATGGCCTCTGACTTGGTTTTTTACGACTGTTGTAGTGTATCGAATTGGTTATACATGGATATATTATAGTATCCATGTATAACACATTAATCAATATACGAACAGTCTCAAACCAACATCTGGTGTTTTCACTCGACTCTCCACCGTGCACTGTCTGTAGTCAATCGACAACAGCTATTAGATAATTTTAATATTAGATAATTGAATAATTTGTCCTATAAAATTAGGAAAAACTATTCTATTACTAGCTTTTCGCCCGCGTGGACTACAGGTTTTATCGTGCCCAGTTGTGGGGTAAATGTAGCTTATGTCCTTTCCCAATGTTTAGTCTATCTCTGTACCAAATTGCTTCAAAATCAGTTTAGTAGTTTAGGTGTGAAAGCGTTCCGCCCGCGGCTATGCCCGTGTGGACTACAGATTGTATCGTGCCCAACAGTGGCATAAAATGTAGCCTGTGTTCTTTCCCAACGTCTAATCTATCTCTGTACCAAACATCAAAATCGGTTCAGTAGGTTAGGTGTAAAATCGTTCCGCCCGCGGCTCCGCCTGCGTGGACTACAGGTTATATTGTGCTCACCAGTGGGATAAAATAAAGCCTATGTCCTAATCTATCTCTACCAAATTTCATAAAAATCGGTTCAGTAGTTTAGGCGTGAAAGCGTTCCGCCCGCGCGGACTATAGGTTATATCGTGCCCAGCAGTGGGATTGAATGTAGCCTATGTTCTTTACCAATGCTTAATCTATCTTTGTACAAAATTTCATCAAAATAGGCACAGTAGTTTAGGCGTGAAAGCGTAAAAGACAGACAGACGGAGTTACTTTCGCATTTACGATATTAGTAGGGATGTATCAGGGAAACTGTCATTTATGTCAAATCTTTTTTATTTCGTCTAAGTGAATATACACTTCAATTTGTTTTTTTTTGATAAAAAAGTGCTTTCCATAAGAGCCAACATCACAACTTTAGGTAAATATGCATCTGAATATCCGATCTCTAATTATAACGTACTCACCTATAGGTATAAATAACCCAAAAGCAAAAAAGCCGCTTTGCCCATACATTGAAATCTTGAATGAATAGTTTTATTTACCATGGTTTTTTTTCACATATGTTCATTACACACCACAGTTTTATTTGCCTTATTATTTTTTCCAAACATTCATTACATCACTGTATATTTTAGTTAAGCATTTGTACCTAGTTATTACTTAGCAAGCAAGCGCGCAGTATCCAAGCAAGCAGGCAGCATGCAAGAAAACAAGCAGCATGCAAGCAAAGCGAGCTAGCAGCTGCAACCAAGCAAACAGCAGTATGCAAGCATGCAACATGCAAGCAAGTATGCAGCATGCAAGCAAGCAGGAATGCAAGCAGGCAAACCTATAACATGCAATATCGCGACGAGAACTCGTTATAACGGGGCCGGTTTGGTCGAGTGGTAGTGACGCTGCCTCTTGATCGGCGGGTCCTGTGTTCGATCCCCAGTCGGGGCAAACATTTGTGTGAAAAGCAGATATTTGTTCTCGGGTCATGGGTGTTTGTGTTTGTCTTTATGTGTGTTCCGATTGACCCACGACACAAGGGAAAACCTTAGTGTGGGCCTTTGAGTGTGTAGCGTTTGTTTATGTTTTAACACCAAGGCTCAAACCCGCCATTATTTGAAGTGACGAAACACGTAAATTTTTATACGTAGCAGTATTTATGTTATGGACCAAGTGATTAATCGAGCACAGTGATTAAATACGATCTAAACTTCATTATATTGCTACGTAACAATTGGGAAATTTGATAATAAAGCTAAGTTTGACGCAGTGCGGGGAGGGAAGTGCCCTCGTTGAAATTTAAAAGTTTTCGTTTTCTTTTTGACGGCCGCCATCTTACATTTCAAAATGGATGTCATTTTTGGAATAAGCACCCCCGAAAACTTAAACGATATCCATGACTGATTTTTACAAAAAATGCATGTCCGCCATCTTGGATTTCAAAATGGATGTCGTATTCGTTATCAGCACCCCCGAAAACCTATTAAACGATTCCCATGTCGGCATGCCCGAAAATTTCATATCCGCCATCTTGGATTTTAGTTGGGGGAATCGTGACGTGAAGGGCGAAGCCCGGAGAAATTTTCGGAAGTCAGTCGGCGGGTGAGACGCTTGGTGAAGCTTCGGGCTTCGGACTCGCCCTATACGTAGCTCACCCCGGCATATGGCTTCGCCTCGCCTTTAGATTCTAAACTTGTATGGCGGCCATCTTGGATTGAGAGGGTTGACGCTCAGGACTTCGCCCTACGCGGAGTTCGGCCTTCGGCCATGTATATGGCTCGCCTCGGCCTACGGCTTCGCCCCACCGTTAGAATTTTAACTCGTATGGCAGTCATCTTGGATTTGGGGAGGGGGACGCTCCGAGCTTCGTCCAATGCGGAGCTCGGCCTGCAGCCTTTTACGCCTTTTACCTTGCTAATTTATCCAAATAATGAGTCTGATTATTTAAATTGTTTTACATTTAGTTTATTTTAAATTAAATGACTATAATAATTTAAAAAAGTAATAAATTCAAACTACCTCAAACCCTGATTTTTTTAATGGACCACAGACCGTCGTCGGGCATTATATTGCCCAGTAAAAGAATAAGAATAATTTATTTTTATCAATTGTAAAGAGGGTACATGAGAAACAGTGGTCGCCGCACTAAGCGTAGCTTGTCTCGCGGCGGCCGGATTAAAACGGTTACCGTGAGTTTTTAACATTGTTGAGACCCGGTCGAGTACATATTAGATAATTAATTAATTAGGTTATTTTCAGGCTTATCTAACTTAATAATTAAATTAATAAATTTATTAGTATAATTTTGGCGTGCAAAACATTAGACAATAAAAACATAAAATAAATTAAAATTAAATAAAAAATGTAGCAACTTAAATATAACAATCAATAAAAGTAACACGTTGATATTATTATTAAATAAATAATACATTTATCAATTTGATCGACGCTCTTGGTCATTATTCATAATGATCGGTCCTTATTAATATTGCCCGGTTAATTAAGTTGCCCGTAACATACATACAAAATACGAAAAAACTTTTTCCCCAACCTATACCACAGATACCGGACACTGTATTTAGAAGACACGCCACAGTCGGGCACGTTCCAGATCCGTTTTCGTGGCTTTCAGAGACAACCGGCTGACCACTACGCGCGGGCTTTTTTCGTTGAAGAGGAAAAAACAAGGAGTGAAAAAGCAATAAATTGCGTTGGTGATACTCCCCAGTATCAGCTTTTGATCAATATCACGGAACAGGTGAGTCTTCGACGACTTTTCTCATAGCGAAATAATTGTCCTGATTTGTCTGTCACCGTAGCATTGTCAAACCTATAATATTGTAAATTGACTTAGTAAGATTATAAACTCTCGAATCGATACTTTGTGAACTGCCCCATTTTTTTGTCACATTGACGGACTTTTTTACCCGACTCCGCGACGCAAAGGAGGGTAATGTGTTTATCAGCCTATGTTATGTGGGTTTATACTGTTAGTTATGATATTAAGACATGATTATGATATGCACTTCGCTGTACTCAAAGATTTAGAACTATCACTTTATTCCAACTGTTGTAAACAATAATGACATTGACATTTGTGATTAGTGTTGCCAATTTTATAAAACTTTGGAAAGTAAGTGCGGCAGGCAGTCGGATCTTTATGGTCTGATGTCAGTTGGTTGGTTGGTGGTTTTATAGAAGGGATGATTATTAAAATTGGCAACACTAAAGAACGAGGGGAGTGGGAATGATGTACGAACTTATAAAATGACATTCATAATTTGAAAATGGGCATTCTTGTAACGACTGTGGAAGAATAAATACGTGTTGAATATCTACGACTATTCTATCATTTACAAGTCAGAAGTGTTCGTTCGGACTGCATTTTGTGGTCGTATCACGTGCCATGAGCCAAAAGCGGCGAAATCCTGTAATATCCAGCGATGAAGAACCGGATCCCGACCCTGAACCGCGCCCACCAGCAAGGAAGAAACCACGACAGGCGCGGGTTCCAAGGCGGCAAACCAACAATGAACGCTTGGAGCGATTGGAACGGATGTTGGAGCAGTTTATGGCAAATCAAACTGCGCCCGTTTCCAGCGCAACGCAGCAGCAAGTCGAAACTGGAACATCGCAAGCGGAAAATATACTGCAGGAGCACTTAACAGTGGCAGGTACGTCTACCAATATCAGTAACTGTGTACACCCAGATGCCCAAATAAATCAAGCTATAAATGGTACGACGCCACATCAAGTTAACGAAAATACAAGTTCACAATTGGCTTTACCGGTCGACGGCAACAATATCTTATGTTTGCCGACAGCCGTAAGCGCACATACTCCAAGTGCCGCTTCTTCAATGTCGAGTACAGTCCCATTTAGTAGAAATGTGAACATGGACTACGGAAATAACTTGAGGTTTATCACCAAGCCTGAAAATGTACCAAAATTTGACGGTGACACTAATACTACTCCTGTTTATACATGGCTACATCGGCTGGAGGCGCTGGCGAAAATCTACGGCTGGGACGAGAGAACGCTGATCTACCACATGACGGCCAGCCTCACAGGCAACGCGCTTCTGTGGTTCAACCATCTACGTGACATCGACATACCATGGGAAGAATGGAAGAAGCGTCTCGCGGACTACTTTCCTGCTGGGCGAGGACTCGCTGCAAAACTGCACGACTTCGTAACGGTGAACAAGCGACGGGAAGAGAAGGTAATAGACTTCTATTATAAAAAATTAGCTCAGGGTAAATCATGTGAGTTATCTGATCACTTAATCTGTGACGTCATCATTTACACACTTGGTGATAATCTTTTGAAGGCAGGAGCTCGTGGTGCAGGTTGTAGGGATACTCGTTCTTTACTTAATTATTTAACAGATGCAGCGATAGATCCCCCTCAATCTAAACAGTCGGAAAACTCCAACGACAAAGATTCATCAAGGCAAATTAAATGTTTTTCATGCGGCCGCAGAGGCCACGCGTCATCTGATTGCAGAGCTGCGATCCGCTGTGGTACTTGTGATAAACTTGGTCATAAAACTGAAAATTGTAGGTCCGGAAAGAAATGCTCCCACTGCGATAAAGTAGGTCATGTACGAGAGGAATGCTACAGCCTTAAAAATAGTATCAATACAAAAACTTCAAATAATAGGGCAAAGGATGACGAATCTCGTGATAAAAAAACAAAAATGTTCAACATTCGCCCCATTGACGAGGGTGATCGTAAATATCATAAAACTGCTATTGCTAACGGTTCAAAAGTGTCTGCGTATATCGATTTAGGAAGCGCATGCAATACAATTACGCTTTCGGCAGCGAGAAAAATCAATTTGACTTACGAGCCCCACACTAAAACAAGTATTAAAGGTTACGGTGGGCAAATTATAACGCCAGAAGGAGAAGGTTCACTTAAGCTTAACATAGATGGTGTTTGTGCCGACACATCTGTGTTGATTGTTCGTGATGACTTACAAGAGACTGACATGATAGTAGGACGTGCTTTCAGTGAGTTGCCAGGTGTATGTTTAACTAAAACATCACAATCACTATTGTTTTCCAAAAGTAAAGAAGACAATATAAGCAAAGAATTGCCTTTTGCCATGGAACACGAAGTAGCTTTATCCAAAATTGAACTTAAATTACCACTAGACACTGTACTTGTTCAAGGCCTGAATCGAATTATTGTGTACAGTGAAGAAGATGTCGATACAAATACCATTCACGTTGGTCATTCGGAACATCGGTCACCATGTAAGGAAATTGACATACCTGAGCAAACCATTGATATGTGTATATTACATAGGGTGTATAGATATTTTCAGTCTACAATCACAACCACTGACTCTCTTTTCTACGCGTTGTATTGCTCGCGCTCATTTATTAGACGTTAATGAAGCCAAAATTGATACTGACGTACAGGGAGAAAATCGTACCTATTTGGATCAAATCCTCGAAAAGTTTGATCATTGTTTTGATGATAAGTCTAGGATTGGAGAATGTGACGTGGAAATGAGAATTGAACTTACTACTGAAATCCCTATCTATAGTCGTCCTTATCGCATGTCTCAGACGGAACAAGAAATTGTACGTGGTATTGTACAGGATTTATTAGAAAAAGATATTATCGAGCCAAGTAACTCCCCGTACGCCAGTCCAATTATATTGGTACCTAAAAAATCTGGCGAATATAGGATGTGCGTCGATTACCGACAGCTGAATAAAGTCACAAAAAAAGACCGCTACCCTCTACCAGTCATCCAAGATCAGTTGGATAGGTTGAGTTCGAATAAATTTTTTACCAAACTAGATTTAGCCGCCGGTTATCATCAAATCAAAATGCATATTGACAGTAGGAAGTACACCTCATTTGTAACACCTTTTGGTCAATTCCAATACAAAAGAATGCCGTTTGGCTTAGCCAACGCCCCGTCGGTCTTCCAACGGGCAATAAATTTAATGCTAGGGAAGTATAGATTCCAGTTTGCCACTGCTTATATAGATGACATTTTACTGTTTTCAAAATCGGTTCAAGAGTCATTTCACCATTTAGAACAAATCTTAGATATTATAAGCAAGTCGGGCTTAGTACTACGACGTGATAAGTGTTCATTTTTAAAGACTAATATTGACTACTTAGGACACAACATATCTCAGGGTGAAATTCGACCTTCACCAGATAAAGTAAAGGCTTTGACTGATTTCAAACAGCCCACAGATGTACATGAATTGAGACGCTTCATAGGGCTAGCCAGCTACTTCCGAAAGTTTGTTATGTCTTTCGCTAATAGGATTCGACCTTTATCAGTATTATTAAAGAAGGATTGTCAGTGGCGGTGGGGTGACGAGCAGCAGAAATCGTTTTTAGATATTAAAAATGCATTATCGTCAGAACCTGTTCTCGCTATTTACAACCCTGAGCTCGAAACTTAACTACACACCGATGCTTCAAGTTATGGGGTTGGTGGAATATTATTTCAAAAACAGTTAGACGGTAATTTAAAACCAGTTGCGTATTTTAGCAAACAGACTACCACCACTGAACAAAAGTATCATTCCTATGAACTTGAAGCAATGGCTGTGGTATTGAGCATAAATAAATTTCGAGTTTACCTATTAGGACGACCGTTTGTAGTATATACTGATTGTCAGGCTTTAAGTACTACGTGGACTAAAAAGGACATGTTGCCTCGAATAGGACGCTGGTGGTTAGAACTACAAAGTTATGATTTCACTGTGCAGTACAGACCAGGCGAACGGATGCAGCACGCAGATGCTTTAAGCCGCTGTGCACTTCCGTTACATCATATTACAGAAGAAAATTGGATCCTTGCTGTACAAAGTGACGACCCAAAAATTCAAAATATTATTGCCAATATTAAAAACCCTGAATTTAAAAATTTATTTACATTAAAAGATAGCATTTTGTATAAAGTAATCAACAATGAGCCTAAAATCGTCATTCCAAAGTCCGTACGCTGGAGAGTTACAAAAATGTTTCATGACGATAATGGTCACATGAGTGAAACTAAAGTAATAGAACTCATTCAAAGAGAATATTGGTTTGAAAAACTAAGAAGGTTCGTCACTAAGTATATCAGGGGTTGTATTTCTTGTCAATTTGCGAAAAAACCGACAGGTAAACAACGCGGTCACTTGAACCCTATCGACAAGGGAAACATTCCGTGGCATACTTGGCACCTAGATCATCTCGGTCCATTTTGCATTTCCAAAAATGGAAATTCATATCTGTTAGTTGTCATAGATGCTTTTAGCAAATTCGTTTGGTCCCTAATGCTAGCACTGAACCAGTTATTACAACATTGAATTTCCTTTTCCGTGTATTTGGTCTACCAACCCGTATAATATCGGACAGGGGTAAAGCTTTTACCAGTCACAATTTTGAAGGATTTTGCAAAGAAAAATATATTCAACATATTTTGAACGCTGTGGCTTGCCCGCGTGCAAATGGGCAAGTCGAAAGATCAAATCGAACCATTTTGCAATCCCTTATTGCTTATACAGGTGAAAACGATAGTGACTGGGAAAAGTTCGTACCGCAAGTAGAAAAAGGCATTAACACTACATACAACAGTACTACTAAGAAATGTCCGTACGAATTATTATACGGGTTTAAACCGCGTTTTGAAATCGATTTACCTAACAGTCAGCAAATGAATCCCGATATACCCCAACTACGAGCTCAAGCCCAGCAAAATACTTTAAATACTGCCATGAAAGTGAAAGAAAGATATGATAAAAATAGGATTTCTAGTATTAAGTATAATGTAGGTGACTTAGTTCAAGTTCAAAGACGTATCATCAAAAAAGGCTTGACAAGTGGTAAACTTGTGGATAAATATGCAGGACCTTACAAGGTAATCAAAGTTTACGATAACGATAGGTACAGAGTTACGTCTTTGAACAAACGTGGTAGAAAATATAATAATGTTATAGCTGCGGATAAGATGAAACATTTTGTTGTTCAATCAATGAGCAGTGATGATGAAGAATAAAAAATACTACCTTAGATTAATAATTAATATTACAAAAATAGTTAACGTTAATTTGAATGTGTAGTTATTGTATAGTAATGTGTATAGTAACACTGTCGCATAGCTGTCTCTTAAATTTATATAATTATTTTTATATGTTAAAAATATATATATGTATATTAACCATGTGTTATAACGGGTGTGTCCCACAAATATAACGGATGTGTCCCACAAATTCGACGGGTGTGTCTCATAGATATAACGGGTTTGTCCCATAAATATAACGGGTGTGTCCCACAAATACAAAGGGTGTGTCCCACAAATATAACGGGTGTGTCCCATATATATAACGGGTTTGTCCCATAAATATAAAGGGTGTGTCCCATAAATATATTGGGTCTGTCCCAGCACTGACGATTACATATAATGGCAATAATGTATATAATATAATGTGTATAATTGGTATAAAATACTGTATATAGTTTACAAATAAATTCCGAGGTCGTAATAGCGCCAGGAAAGGCCGAACGCATAACGTATTCACTTTATTGATCAAATTTGTTCTTATTTCTCTAGATTGAATTTTGTTTATTATTATTTTTTTAATCGTAATTGTTAACCAGAGTATAACTGTAATTTCAGTATTTTTCAGTTTGGTGATTGTACCATTTACCATTCTACCGATTAATAAAATTAGCGATTTTATTACGAGGTCGTAATTTGATTTGTCAAGAAAGGCCGAGTGTTAGTTATGATATTAAGACATGATTATGATATGCACTTCGCTGTACTCAAAGATTTAGAACTATCACTTTATTCCAACTGTTGTAAACAATAATGACATTGACATTTGTGATTAGTGTTGCCAATTTTATAAAACTTTGGAAAGTAAGTGCGGCAGGTAGTCGGATCTTTATGGTCTGATGTCAGTTGGTTGGTTGGTGGTTTTATAGAAGGGATGATTATTAAAATTGGCAACACTAAAGAACGAGGGGAGTGGGAATGATGTACGAACTTATAAAATGACATTCATAATTTGAAAATGGGCATTCTTGTAACGACTGTGGAAGAATAAATACGTGTTGAATATCTACGACTATTCTATCATTTACAATACCTTTGTGGCAATATTTAGACCAAACGCGTGGACCGATTTTGATAAATGACAGGTTGTTTGATTCGTCATGACGGCGCAAATGTCTTACTAGAAAGTCCAAAAAATTGGAAAAAATCAAAATGAATTTTGAACGCCATAATGTGAAAAAAAAGAAAATCGACAAACTATGACAAGTGGGGTATCGTTGAATAGGTATTTAAAATAATTTTAAGGTTTCTTATATCGTTTTTCAATCAGAATTACCGTTTAGGATCTATAACGATTTGAAATTGGTTAGTAACAATTCTCACTTAATTATTCACACGAATTTACGTCATACGAATTTCATGAGTTTTTTGACCCCCTCCCCCCGCCTTGTCACAGCTGGTCACATTTGGAAGACTCCTCCCTCCCTAGAGTGACGTCACATATTTTGCATATTTTCCATTTTTTGTAATTTTCTAATAAAAACAGTAGTTACTTAATAGAGTTTTTTTTTTGAGATCTCAAAACTCATTGTCTCAACCAAAGTAAAAACGTAAAAAGATTGCTTGGTAGTGAGGAGGTTTTGATACTCATAACACATTTTGAAATGTGACGTCACGAAACTTATGACCCCTCCCACCCCCTTGTCATACATTGTCACAATTTGTTGACCCCCACCCCACCCCTTAACGTGTGACGTAATTTATGGATGGTCCATAAAGGCTTTTAGACAGAACTGATATTAATACAGTACTGCTGCTGGGGGTTCATCATTGCTAATACAGATATAATGAGAAAATAAATAAATAAATATAAATATTTGAACCTAGCTAAAAAGTGTAAAAAAATATATTTAAAAATCTGAAAACCCGACTGCGTTAAAATTTAACCTCAGTATCTAATAAAAAAATTACTTGGCTTTATTAAAAAACTGAAAAAAAAATCAGGACCCATTATTAGGAAGCCGGATTTTTGATGGGACTATTATTTATTTTACATAAATACGGGTAAAACTGAGAATCTCCTTTTTTTGAAGTCGATTAAAATACTAAAACTTTCTCTTAATGTAACAAATACTTTTATGAAATCCGCATCAGAATCGGTTCAGCCAAACGCGAGATAATTGCGGACAAACATACATACTTACAGGTCAAACTGAGAACCTAGTTTTTTTATCCTAATTTCATACCTACAGACGGACGGCCCATAATTTTATAACTATATAATTTCGTTATACATATAAGGCAAGGTTTTGTCAATTTTCCGGTAACATGTCCGTTTTTCACAGGCAATATGAAATTTCATGGAAATTTCAATACCTCTGGGGTAAAGAGACGAACAATAAGATGTCTACTTGACCTACTTCTTTCACCAAATGGGAATGTAATAAAAACGTCTCGGTGGACTCATCCACGAATTTGTACCTACCACAAGCAGAAGCTTCTTAAAATTAAATGTGAACATTAAGTTAGTTTTTTACAACTTGGTTAACTACCTACTTACGTAACATGATTAACAACTGCCCTTTTCAGTTCTCGTCTAATCTGGACGGCAAGCGTTTTGCGTTTACAATAATCGCAGACATCAGTCACGAAGATTTTAACACGATTAGTACTGCTGACGAAGCTTTCGTTAAATTTTTACGTAACTTGAAGAAGGGCGGCCATCTTGAAAACACGCTGCTGATTGTGATGGGCGACCACGGAGCCAGGTAGCTACTTTTATCTTGAAGGTACTACTTATGTATCACTGAATTAAATGCTGGTATCGATTTTATCTAAAAACTACATAGAAAAGTAGGAAAGTAATCATGTTGTAGCCAAGACGATAGATTGCCATTGCCAAAAATAAAATAGAACCACTACGTCTTGCTCCATGACCACGCTAATAAGATTGGCTCAGATTAAGTTATTGCACTCTACACCTCCATCAAGTCTGGAAAAATATTTAATAAAAAAACTCTGCCCTCAGATTTGCAGCCGTTCGAAGCACATATCAAGGAAAACTGGAAGAGCGTCTGCCACTAATGGCGATACGTCTCCCGGAACAGCTGAAAATGCAGCGCCCTGAAGCACAAAAAGCGCTGGAGGATAACTTAAACGTGTTGACGACGCCCCACGACATCCACGCTACGATATTAGACGCAGTGGACTTGAGACAATACTGGAACCCTTATAAAGTCAGAGGCGCGGATTTAAGGCGAGGCTTGACTCTCCTGGAACCGGTGAGTTACATGAGGCGCTGTCTATACACAAGACAAGCGACGTAGCGCGGCAGCGCAGCGATCAAAACAATGTAAAATGAAACTTAATAGCTCGGAGCAAAGCTTTTTTCGTCCGTCGCTTCGGTTTCAGGTGGCGAATTTCTCTTCGTACTTCTATTTTCAGAAAAAACAACCACGTCGCTTGTGTATAAACGCCCTAAAGACGCAGAATCACCTTGCTTTTGGAAACTAAGGCAGCTGATTCCATTAAATCGTTTTATGTCCATTCTGGAAGTAGTACCTTCTGTTCTAGATACCGTCGAACCGCTCGTGCAGCGAGGCACACATTCAGCCCCACTGGTGCAGTTGTCTGCATTGGGAAGACGTCCCCAAGTCGGACCCGTTACAGGAGCGTATCGCACAAGCACTGGTCTCGGCCATAAATGGATACACGGAATTTCAAAGGTAAAAATACCGTTAGCCCAATTTCAGGCTTAACAAAGCCGATTTCAGGAAATAAACTAAGTTATAACACTAACCTTTTAAAGCAAAAAACACTAGCACTAGCAGCTAACACTAGCTTCTAAATCAATTTTGTATTTACAAAACAGGCTTTAAAAGTAATTTCATATCTCTTTTGTCAAAATAACAAGTATTTATCCGTTTGTATTCGCCTAAATGTTGTTTACTAGTGTACATTCTCAGTGGATTGTAGTCCAGAATCAAAATTTAGATTTATACAATGTAATCTATAACGACTGTGATCTGTCATGTATACTTTTACAAATAAATAAATAAATAATAAATAAATAAAGCAAAACGGATTGCTACGCTCTACTTAAAATAATTAAAAACTAAAAATCAGTCTGCAAAAAAATCAAGATAAGCAACGCACTAAAAAGACCGAAACAAGATTGAGAAAAGAAACTGCTAAAACCTAATAAACTCCACTTTGGTTGAAAAAACTAAATTATTAGCTGAAAGCCTAAGTTACCTAAATAATTTACATTATTTTTGTAGTTCTCTTCTCAGACTTTCCTTTATATGACCCGATTGATCCTATTATTTTTGGTGACTTTCAACTAGTTAGCGAAAATTGAGGATGTGAATAACTCGGGAACTTTAATAACTTTTCTCAAGGGGCGTAGGTCAAAATAATATTTTTTTATCGCCTCTTCATACAACTTTAATCGACTGATTTGCCTTAGTATGGAAGTCGAATTTTATAGGGACTACTCGGAAAAATTTTTTAATTTCAAAGGTAAATTATTCATTAAAGTTTCGCTAACTAATTAAAAGTTAAAGGTAAGTTAAAGACTGATTTTCATATTCATGACGGAAACCGTTTTGACTTTTTTTGTTTCGGTTTTTTTAATTCGCCGACATAACGTTTGCCACTGTATCAGTTGACCTATTAATAATCGATTTTTTCCGTTACTCCATTGTTTTATTTGACCGAAAAAGTTTTTGGCGGATTTATACACGGCCACCAATTCATTACACCGCCGTTTTATTTGCCATGTTTTTTTTCACATATGTTCATTACACCACCGTTTTTTTGCCCTATTTTTTTTCGAACATTCATTACACTATTGTATTATTTTAATTAAGCATTCGATAGTACTTATTACTTACTTATAGCAAGCAAGCGCGCAGTATGCAAGCAAGCAGGCAGCATGCAAGCAAGCAGCATGCAACCAAGCAAACAGCAGTATGCAATCATGCAACCAAGCAAACAGCAGTATGCAAGCATGCAACATGCAAGCAAGTATGCAGCATGCAAGCAAGCAGGGTATGCAAGCAGGCAAACCTATAGCATGCAAGCAAGCAGGCATGCAGAATCGTAACCTAACTTAACCTAGACCGTCGGTTTGAGTGGTGTTTGTTTTGGTTTTCTTGCGGGGGGCTCTGCCCCCGCGTCCCCTACATATCGGTTCTATGCAAGCAAGCAAGCAGCAAACAAGCAAGCATGCAGGCATACGGCGTGCAAGCAAGCAGGAATGCAACAACAAAAACAGATTTAACACTGTCCCATAAGTTGTTTCGATGAAGTTAAAGAGAGGCAAATGAAAAAATGAAAAAAGTTGGAAAAGAATTCGGCCGACACTAAAAAGTTCAAAAGAGACCTCGGCCACAGAATAAATAATAGTACTAACGCCTCGGCCAACAGTAAAAAGTACAAAAGAGAATTCGGTCAATGGGTTAATGCTACCAAAGAAGCTTCGACCAACAGTAAAAAGTTAGGTATTTTGAAAAAGAATGAAACATAATTCGGAAAAATTATACTTTTGTCTAATGGCATTTTGATGATCTAAAAATATAGCAAATGACCCATGTAGCAAAAAAGACGCAGATTAACCGTTTTCAGTCAAATAAAATTGAGACATAAATTCTTCGGAAAAGTGATCGGTTCCCAAAGTTACCATAGAAAGAGACTGTATTATTATTATTATTTATTTATTCACAAACACTAGTATTATAGTATTTTAATTTTCTTAATGAGTACTTAATTCCTGAAGGTAAGTCATGTGTGGAGCTTTAATTTAAACGAAATTGTTGTCAGGTCAAAATGCGCAAAAAGAGAGTTGAGAAACATCGACTGGATGAAGAAAAGTAAAGTTAACAAAGCGGTGCTTCAGTTCGGAGGTCATGAGGATAACGATAAATATTTCCCCAGATTTAACACTAAAACCGACGTCGCAAACACTACAGAGCAGTATCAAATTAAGGTACCTACCTACCTAAGTATTTATATTATCACTTGCTTCGTCGGCTGCTCCGAAAATTATCGAAATGCTCCGAAAAATTAATGGCTTAGGTCAGCGGTTCCCAATCTTTTTCAGTCCACGGCGCACTTACAACTTCAGAATTTGGTCTCGGCGCCCTAACCTAGCTAGACAGTCGAAATAGATAGATACAGTTGAAAGAAATAGGTAGCTACAATAATGCTTGTTAGTTAGATAGGCACAAAAATGTAAACATCCACAGTATGAAGTTGAGTTTTTTATTTATTCATTAGAATACTCAATTAAAACAAAAACAGCTACATAGTCAATGTGATAGGTTAAGTTTTGTGATCTCCACACGTTTTTCAAAGCGTTGAAGTGTTTATTTTGTACCCGCCAATTTTATTGAAGTGTTTATATCGGATCGGGGTATGGTAGTTATAGAATCTGTACTGTCTATCTACGGCGCACCAGGGCGCCGCGGCGCACAGTTTGGGAATCCCTGGCTTAGGTATATAATCCCAATTCACTACCGTTTTCCTTACAGAAAAAAAAATTGTGATATTTGCAAACCCACGGGAACTGATTGGGATTCGTTTAGCAAAAACTGAAACACTGAATAATTCAGACTATTTTCTAAATGATTTTCTAGTGGATTTTTTTAGAGAAAAGAAAATTAGTCTCTCCATACAAGTTGTGCAGCTGATTTGCCTTTGTATGGCAAGGGAAGAATGAGAAATGGGACTAAGCGCTAGGAAAAAGGTAGGTATTCCCCTGATTGTTGACTGAAGTTGATTCCCTGGAACGGATTATTCTTGCTAACTCATGTATAAGGTGTTTTTATTGGCATTAGGTGACCGTGGGCCCGGCTCACGCCGTGTTCGAAGCGGTGGTCACTTACAACCCCAAGACCCACAACTTCCACATCGACAACCGACAAATATCCAGAACCAACGCGTGAGTTTCTGTCAACTTGTGCTCAGTGGCGTAACTATATGGTGGTAGGGCTGGCAATAAGCCACGAGCCCTGTGGGGGCGATGAAATTATTAAGATGTTAAAGCCGGGTCCGCAGCGGCAATTTTCTAACAAAACATGTTATCGAAACATGTTACCAAAACATGTTTGCAAAACCGCTCGTCCGCTGCGCCTATTTTTGTTATTGTTTTTATTCCATTTCAAAAATGAGTTCCGACGAAGAAGACGTGGAAGTTGTTTTAGCAATAGTTGATTTAGTTCTCCAAAGAAATAATAAAAATAGGTTCCGGGTAATACTGAGTAAATAACTCGATTAACTGAGAATAATAATACATATAATGGCGGACGTCAAAGAAAATATAGGCGGACGGACCATAGATAAATTAGGACGGACGTCTTCTTCTCGTGAGTGCGAACATAAAATGCGTTCCTTTCCCTCCCCGCAGGCGAACGCGGGGGATGTTATCCATTCGTCTCGGCAAACATGTTATTGTGTTTTTGCGAACAAAACTGTTAGGCCACGCCCCTATTCGGTTAGCAAAACATGTAATCGTGTTAGCTAACACGAAAAAAATATTGTAAACTCTTAAAACAGCGGACCCGGCTTAAAACATCATAAGAAATTGATATACAGGTGTAAAAGACAGCTTAGCAAATACTTAAATGCTGGAATCTACCCATGACTATCATCAGCTATAAATCATTATTTTTTTCCGGAAATGTCACGTTAAGGAGTTTTCATTATTTACCTACTTTGGCGCTACGTACGCAATTACGCATGTATCGCTACACCGCGCCCCGCTCGCGATCCCCCGCGCCGCGCTGTTATCGGAGTTCGATGTACATTACTGGTTTTCGTGTTTTACGTTGTTATGATTGTTTTTTATTGCAAAATTGAGTGTTTTAGATTAAATAATAAAAAAAAATACTTAAGCATAAAAATATTTAAAAAACATGAAAAAAATAAAATTCCGGAGAAAAATTCCACTGGAAAATTATTCAGAATGATTGTCTGTGTCCAGGGTTTCAGTTTTTGCTAACTAAGCCGTATTTTACACCCTGTGTACTGTGTAGGTTGCTTTTACTGGGGCGGGTGCCTATTCAATGATTTAGCCACGGGCCTCAGATAGCATAGTTACGCCACAGAGCCCCGATTCTGTAACTTCAGCAGCTCGAGCACGATGGCGACAAACTCGCGCAGCGCGCCACTCGGCTGACGCTGAAACTTCACTCTGATTGCGCGAGGGCCCCGCGCAAAGGCTTGCTTGCCCTCTCGCATTCATTGTCAATGTTGACATTTTGACATAGGACCGCGGCGCATTACGCGCGCTATCACGATCGTACTCGAGCTGCTGTTGTGTGTCGGTGGAATGGTCGCCATTTCATCCGTTCATGTGACAAAATTGAGAATTATCCTGCTGCTTTAACTGGTGGCGCCACCACCAACTGAATTTTTAGTTGCTAGGTAGTTTGCAACTTTACATTCGGTTGACGGTGGCGCTGCTGAGCAAGTACCCATATGAAAATGAAATAGTTCTCAATTTCGCCACCTGAACAGATAAAATGGCCTCCATTCGATCGACACACACAACTGAAGTTACAGAAACGGGGCTCTGGTATCCTGCCTCCTAGCATACCGTCATCGCATCTTCATAGTCTAAATATAATAACATTTCACAGGCTGGCATAAAATATTGTAAACTCTAACCTCTTTTATACCGTCGTTTAATGATAAAATAAAAACAAATGCCGTAGCTGGATAAGGGAAACAACATCACCTTGTGCTAAGGTGAGTAAACTATAAAAACAACGGGTTGCACTCCGGGAGTGCCGGCAGAAGTGAAAACTTGAACATTAACGTTGTTCATTAATATCTATGGAAATAAAACAAAATACACAAAAAGAGTCCGTTATTCTCTCAGGATTCGATCCTTCGACGCCTCGCCTACGATCTGATAACTTCACCACTCGGCCAAAAATACAAAAAGACTTTCTTGAGTTCACTTAGTGGTTTCGAACCCTCGACCTGTTGCTTACAATCTGGCAACATTTCCACTCGACCAAACTGACTGCTTTCGATTCAGTAAAATAGTCTATCGGTATTTGAGCGCTATGTGTGAATAATCGTTGACACCTGTCACAGAGATAATTTTACCATAGGGATGCCATCCGTCCGGGTTTCCACCCATACTTCAAGTGCACAACGCTGCTAAAGAAGTTTTTATTTCAAAAAAGGTGGGAACCCTATCACGTGACATCTGACGCGAGTTTAAAATGTTTTCCCCATATTAAAATTGGCCAACGCCGCTAAAGAAGTTTTCACTTTAAAAAATAAAGTCAAAATAGCTCTAAGGCAGATGTTTTTCCTTATCCAGCTACGGCCTTTCAAGTTTGATCGTGTTCTAGATGTTATAAGATCGCAAAATGATGGTGAAAAATAGCACCTATATTTGTATAATCCAAGCTTATACAGCGTGGCCGGGAAGTTGACGTTTTAAAAAAAATTTAGATCCCTCGTGTCGTGGGGTATCCGAAACACCCCTATGTATGTTCCGCGATTTTTTGTAGTTTTCGAGTTACGATTTTTTTTCTGAATTTTCGAGAAATTTCGACCTGACCCGTTTAATTTTTTTTTTTTAAAGTTGAAGACAGGTGACTCCATGGCTTCTAAATGGGCCTAAAGAATGCGCCATGCTCTCAGTTTTAATAATAATAGTAAAAAAGTTGTACTTAAGGGGCTACTTTTGCTAATATCGGTCTTCAAAGACAGTAAGGTGGAAAATTCTTGAAAGTAGCCAACTGAATTTAAAAAATGTTTTTGGTGAATAAAATAAATAAATAAAACACATTCATGTTTCTTAATTAATTTATTCACAGTAAGTTTTCAAAATTACGCCCTCCTACTGAAATACACAACCTACATCTACGTAACAACAAATAAAAAAATCTATGGGGTTAAGATCAGGCCACGCTCGCCTGATCTTGACCCCATAGATTTTTTTATTTGGGGTTACTTAAAAGAAATAACCTACGCAAGAGAAGCTTCGAGTGAAGAAGAACTGAGAGCGAAAATTCGTGAAGCCGAAAACACCGTTAAAAATAACCGTGAAGGGTTTAGGCGGTTAAAACATATTTTTTTACGTAGATGTAGGTTGTGTATTTCAGTGGGAGGGCGTAATTTTAAAAACTTATTGTGAATAAATTAATTAAGAAACATGAATGTGTTTTATTTATTTATTTTATTTACCAAAAACATTTTTTAAATTCAGTTGGCTACTTTCAATAATTTTCCACCTTGCTGTCTTTGAAGACCAATATTAGCAAAAGTAGCCCCTTAAGTACCACTTTTTTACTATTATTATTAAAACTGAGAGCATGGCGCATTCTTTAGGCCCACTTAGAAGCCATGGAGTCACCTGTTTCGATTTTTAATTTAAAGTTGAAAATTTAAGTCACAATTCACCGAACGTATTTTTTTCACTTTTCACCAACATTTTCATAACTTTTATCAAAGTTACGAAGCTGATTATTTTATTCATAAAAGAACAACTCATAAAGATTCAGTTGCCAAAAAAAATCTCGAAAAAGTCTTCAACTTAAAAAAAAAAATTTGAAACGGGTCAGGTCGAAATTTCTCGAAAATTCAGAAAAAAAATCGTAACTCAAAAACTACAAAAAATCGCGGAACATACTTACATAGGGGTGTTTCGGATACCCCACGACATGAGGGATCTAATTTTTTTTTTACACGTCAACTTCCCGGCCACCCTGTATAAGCCCACCGCGTCAAGAATGCTTCTAATGCTAGGACATTGCGAACATAATAAAATAACTTGTAAAACTAGATGCCTACTACAAAACAGTCATAAGAACGATGTATGTCTTCCCTTTCTTTAATAAAGAATGGGTTTCCACTTCACCAATGGTAGTTGAACCTGAATCACCGACTAAACTGAACAGCGTTTCCCAAAGACCATGGAGCTTTGAAATAAAGAAATTGCCTCTCCACACAACTTGAGCAATGAAAACTGAATCAAATAAAAATCAATTTTTTTGACCGACCTCTCAAATGGTCGTTATCAATTCTTTTTCAGGTACGGTGAGGAGCCTAGCTGTGTAAGGGCAACATATCCACACATCAATATGTACTGTTACTGTATAAATTAAACATTATGTCAAGTACAAGTTTTTTTACTCAAGTTTGAGCTAGCAGGGTAAAAAACCTAAACTGTTTACTGACATGGACATTCCTTAAGACTATAAAATCCACACTTTTAAAGGGTTTACTTCTATGGTCCTGCAGAACATCCGTGTCCATGCCAAAAATCAGCTTCGAGTTAAAAGTAGTCCTCATAAAGCAGTTTCTAGACTTGTCGGCGCAGCGGCGGCACATCAGCATGCTCGGTATTCGTGGTACCGAAAGCATACCGAGTGCATATATTTCAACAGAGTGTTCTTGATTTTCTTGGTATGCGCGGGAGCGGCGAGACACAGATACGGCTTACCGCGTCTCGGCATCGGCCACGCTGATTGAACGAATGGAATGATGTAGGTACATTGCTGTGTTCGGTTCATGTCGTTAATCAAGCTCTCCTTATGAAGAAGCAATCAACAACAATCCATTCGTGCAATCGGCATCAGCTTCGCTTCGTGGTAGCCCCCCAGTGGCCGCTCTGCATTTGAATCCGGGGATGACTAGACACTTCCCCGGATACCGCGTGGGAGATTTGAAGTCGGATCTTCTTAGCGAGTCGATAGCAAGTAACTATAACGTTGCAGCCCAGAAGTCGGGAAATAAAAATAAACATTTATTTTTTATAACATAACATTAATTTTAATTATAAAGGTCGCGCGGGTGCGGGCCTATACTGGCAGATAAATATCTATCACGAGAAATATCTGCTCTCGCAGCACGTATGCGGCCTGGCTCGCGTGCGGGAGCAAATCTGCATGACCGTAAAAACCCTACCCAATATTAAACAGGGCATAGTATGCAAATGTTCATATTTATTAAATACAGGTGCGTTGTTAAGTAAATTCAACTGGGTGCAGTTGGATTTGAACAAGCACTGACGCTCCACGTATTTGTCGCCTTATACTTATAACAGTTATTAGTAATGCGTTGCTTGCTTTTAAGAAGGGGTGAAGTATGTGGCGAACTTGGCCAACCCTGGTGTCAGTGTTTTCAAACTGACTTGGTTTTAACCGATTGTAGTCAATTGACAACAATCGGGACCGACAGCTTAACGTGCCCTCCGAAGCACGGAAACGCTCGTGATAACGCTGTGTACCTACGATAATCCCCCAAAATAGTGGTGATGAAGAGCAGGCGGTATTAGTCAATAAATTAAACAACTTTTTAAGTATCAATCAATTTATTTATAAACAGGATTTTTCGAAAAAAACCTGTCTATACACAACATAACAACAATACCTAGTGGAGATTTAAAATTAAGTATTTAATAACTTTTAACATAAGGTATACAATTATTGTGATGTTTGGTAGACTTCAAATCCTACATATCAGGTTACGCTTCAAGCCCTGCAGTGTCCTATTTAGATACACATACACAGTCAGTCGATCGAAGTTTTTTTTAACAAGGATTTTCAAAGTGGATTGCCGTTATAGCGTATTGTTTCTAATCTGATACATTGGGGCTTGACGGGGCCCCAATGTATCAGATTAGAAACAACACGCTATACCTATAACAACATAACAACAAATACCTAGTGGAGATTTAAAATTAACTATTTAATAACTTTTAACATAAGGTATACAATTATTGTGATGTTTGGTGGACTTAAAATCCTACATAACAGGACGCTTCAAGCCCTGCAGTGTCTATTTAGATACAAATACACAGTCAGTCGATCGAAGTTTTTTTTAACAAGGACTTTCAAAGTAGATTGCCGTTATAGCCTGTTGTTTCTAATCTGATACATTGGGGCTTGGCGGGGCGCCTCAAAGTATCTTATATGATATTCCAGTTTGTAACGGAAGCTGTAGGTATAAGAATACTAAAGACTGCCCGCTGCAACTTATGCGACATTTTCGAATAAAACAATATGAAATTCAAATTTTTATTATACAACCTGTTCCTTTTGATATTCCATAACTTTAAGGTCATATTCTATGAATAAAAACAATTTAAAAAGTCCAAGGAACATATGTTCTTAAAGTATTTTCGGAGAAATCTTTCTCCCATAAAACGAGTCCTAAGTTGGTACACTTACATTAATATTTAGTTTCAATCATTCATAATTTAGAATACGATAATGCGACGTTGTAATTTCTTATGTAAAGGTGTTTTATAGGAAATTCACATTTGTACCGAATTATTTTGTATGAAAAATAAAAAAATTGAAATTATTAATAACTGAAAAAAAAAATTACATGCTATTTGATTCATATAAGTGGTCTCATTGATACTCTGGAGTTATGGGATATCAAAAGGAACAGGTTGTATTTGCATTGCTACAAATCAAGAGGGAATGATTTCTGGAGTGCGTTTACGGGCGTAAGTAACCCGGAGACACAATTCTGAATCATTGACAAATAATTTACAGCCAGCAGCACAGCAGGTTACCCATTTCCACTACGAAAGCCGGCGCTATTGAGATAAAGGCGACGGCAAGGTAAACATGTATAGCCTGATGTGTTGCCGTGTGTACACTCAAGAGCACGTCAAGCCACTGGACTTTGTACCTGCCCTGCATTGTATGGCGCGCAGTATAAATCAGAGCTTAGCTTAAACTGGTAATGTAAAGCGTGACCTGCTCTTGACTGTACATGGCGCGCAGGTAGTGACATTCGCGCACGAATGTAAAGGTGGCACTTCACTTGGCGTTGCGTATTCGCGTATTTGCTGTATTCGGCCAAAAACACCATGTGTGGAGGATTTATTCGTCTATATTTGCCATATTTGCACAAATATGACAAACACAAATAGGCAAAAGGTGGCACTTCACTTGGCATTGCGTATTTGCTGTATTTGGACAAATACTACCATGTGTGGAGGATTTATTTGTCTATATTTTCCATATTTGCACAAATATGACAAACACACAAATAGCCAAATTTAGACCTTATTTGCTGTTGGCATCCCAAGTGAGGACGTCGTGTTTGTGCTATTTGGACTACGTAGAAATATTTGGACAAATACACGCAACGCCAAGTGAAGTGCCACCTAAATACGCCGATCCGTTCGCTTGTCAGTCTTTGGTCACACACCAAAGGACGCAATATGATTATTAGACCTTATTTGCTGTTGGCATCCCGAGTGAGGACGTCGTGTTTGTGCTGTTTGTACTACGTACAAATATTTGGACAAATGCGGTGAATACGCAACGCGAACTCGCAACGCCAAGTGAAGTGCCACCTTAAGGTTCACTTCGTATGATTCGAAAATGCTTTGCTATAAAAATGGTCGCGCGGTACAGTTACTGTAACCGCTCACTTCTTTACAATCACCCTTAAAATATGATATTATAAGATTTAACATTTGCATTTGTACAAATGAACGCGACGAAGTTTTTCTACATTTTACTTCTTTCTAGTTCCTTTTTCTTCTTTACTTCTTAGTCCCGTCACAGAATAAATAGTGTCCCGTTTCTCATAAGGGATGACGCTAGCAATTTCAAAAATGTTTACTAATTTTTTATTTTTTTATTTAGTTTAGGATCTCCAATATTTCTATAATTATAATTTTTATAGTCGAGACGAATGAAATTAATTTAAGCTTATTTTGCGAAAGTTGCAGTGCCCCAGTCGGGTACTACATGTCAGAGCACTATACATTAATATATTACAGTAAGTATTTTTAAACAACAATAAAAACTGTGTAGAACAAAGAAATGAAAATATATATATATATATATATACTTTAGTTGCAGCTAAACACTAATTAAAGTCAAAACTCTTTTAAAAGTAATGCTGTCCTTCTTTTGGTACTTCAAACAAGACGGAAAGTGAGACTCGATATTTGACCGGTTCATTTTGTAAATAATATTTGGGCCAATGTATTTAAAATTTTAAAGTAGCATTAATTTTAATGGACGTCTCTGCAATTGAAAGACAGAGTAATAACGCTTTAAATTGTTTACAATATTTAATTTAAAAATTAAATTAAATTAGATAAATAACGCTTTAAAATTGTTTACAATATTTAATTTAAAAATCAGCCAAATAATTCTTTGGTTTTTCAAATTTTTATAAGTCAGATCATTTTTTTGGTTTTCAAATTCGCTAAGCTAACTTTGGTTTTTAAATTTCGTTAACACCCTTTTCCACCACGACAGGTTATCTTAAGCAAACATGCTATGCTAGCATACGCAAGTGACGTTATTTTTAACCGATTTCAAAAAAAGGAGGAGGTTCTATGTTTGTATGTATTATTTTTTTATGTATGTTCACCGTTTTCTCCGCCAATTATGGTCCGATTTTCAAACTTATTTTTTTGTTCAAAAGAGTTTACTCCAGATGTGGTCCCATATAAATTTTATCAAAAATGATTCAGCTCTTTTAAAAAAATCAACAAGAACAAAAAATACTACAGTCCGCCTTTGTACCTTGAATTTAAGTAATATCTCTTTTGATTCCAATGTATTTTAGAGCGGGACCCATTCGTAAAAAAGTCTTCAAATAACGATTTTCGTGGGACTCACCTCCGCCATACGAACTACTAGTATCTACTTATTTGGCATGTTTTTCTGAACACAAAAAGTGCGGTAGTCACTTTCTAAGGGTATGGAGGGGGTAGCTATGACGTAACAAAGATGGCGGCTGGGCCTATTTTATTTACGCTATATTTAGATAACTACTGGGCAGATTTACTTTAATACGGTCTCAAATGAAAGATAATTTAATATACATTGTTTTATTTTAAAGATGCATTAGTGTAAAGCTAGTAACAAAATAAATATTTCCAAAAAAGGACATTTTGTAAAATTTAACTTTTTTTTACTGTGTGAAAAGAACATAAACCATTATGGTTACGGTAATTTAGCTTATTATAAAAAATAGCTACACTTATCAGCATTCTAACGAACCTATAAACGTTTAAATCGAGCTGTAAACAACGGAACTGCAGCCGTCTAAGTGAGCGTGGGTATCGCCGAACTGACTACGAAACTTAGATTTTGGTACGAATAATCTTGAAAATAACGCGATAAAACGAGTAGAATCACAGCAAAATGAAAAAGTATTATGAACAGGCATCATTTTTTTTAACAGACATAATTTTTTTTGTCAAAAAATTATCTTCATTATTTTTACGAACTATTTTCAAAAATTCTCGTAACAAAAATAACGCTTCGTATCATATCGAAATAAAACTCTTCATACTAGCACGTACTTGCATTATATTTCAAAACAAAGGACTCAATGGTACTGGTCTGTACTGATGGACATGAGAGTGTAAACGTACGCACTCGAGGCAGAGGCAGGTCGCTGACGTGCGAGAGTGTACAGCCGCCGTTATATTTTTTACATCGGCAACACTGAGATTCATTCCGAGGAATCCCTGCACCGTGAACTTTGGCACTTGTCGCTTCATTCATTTGAAATCATTTGGTCAGGCCCATGACACTGTTAGTAATAATAGCTGCGAAATGGCACTGCTGTCGCCTTTAATTCGCCATCTTGTGACGTCATGCTGTATGTCAAGATAACCTCAAACTGTCATGATGGCGTCTTGTCACTGAGCAAGTACAAGTACGGTATTATGTATGATTGCTCACATGGTTCGCACAGGCGTTTACTGAAGTGCATTGCTAAATAAATGCAGTACTTATTATCAGTTTTTGTCGCGGAAATGACTAAAATGCATATATATTTATTTTATTTTATGATTGTCATAAGCATCTTTTGCCATGTGTAACCCGTATTATTACCATTTAGCTTTGATTCCATATAAAATTTTGTTATTTATTTTGTAGGTAGGTGAAAAAAATATATTTTCGAGTGTCAAAACTATCAACAACATTTGGTAACAATTTTATATCCAAAATAAATACATTTGTTTTGCAAATTATATTAGTTTTTTTATGACTACTTTATAATAAATCTAAACAAACAAATGTGAATTACACCTTATTTATTCTATGCCTAAAACTAAAGGACTGATTTTGATGGAATATGCTGCTCTAGATTAATAAATAAGCTACTTTTTACTCTAAAAAAACTAAACCTTATGTTCCAACAAATGGCGTAGTAAGTATTAGTAAATGAAAATATGAACAGTGCTTTCTGCAATTCTTTCTATCGATAATTAGCTAATTCACTCAGTCGAGCTTTCAGTGAACCGGCTTATCTGCAAATCGTGCCATCGGCAAAAAAATAATATTTAGAACGTCCTTTCGGCGAATTGAGCTGTCGGCACAACAAGGTATCGGCTGAAGATTTTTTATTTTAGCCGATGGTCGGCGAACAGTGACTTTTATATACAATTATATCGTTCAAGAGTAATTCTATGAGCCCTTGCGAGCTCGAGTTGAGTGCTCGTGTATTTTATGTTGAGTTTGAAGTTGAGATCCTTGTCACATCCTCCTCCGTCGACGATTTTTTCATCTTAGGCTTTTTTTGCAACCTGCTTTAACATGGAAACGCTTAAGTGTTGTGTTGGTGGTTGCACTGCAACAGGTGAAACGCTACGGTTGTTATCTAAGAAGTTTGTGGATAAGTATGTCTTTTCTCGCGCCAACGAATCCTATACTCCTTGAACTCTCTGAAGAGCAATTTGAAACAACGCGTTTGTCAAAAACATTTTGACAAAACCCAATTCGATGAAGAAGGCAAGAGAATTCGCTTTTCTTACACATGTCTCTTCACTGAAAACGGAATTGCTCTGGGTGAACCACTGAGTAAAGTAGGTAAGTCCATAAAATTTGTTACGTATTATTCTTAATTGGACACACTATACCTATTATTTTAATTTTCAAATTCATAACGTTCCATAACGTGGGTCAGCTACAAAGAGCAGAGAGAGTAATGTGTAACCGTGTAATGACACTGCACTGGGGTCACCAAAAAAGATAAAAATTCAATAATTATAGTAGTCTTTCAAGTTGCCTGACAGCTCCTGCCAATGACTATCAGACGTTGATAGTCATTGAAAAATTTTATTTTTTCTATTACTTTTCCATTGATTATCATTGAACCATTTTGAAAACATGAGAGTGTTAAAGGTGTCACCTGGGTGTCACTCAAAAAAGTTCTTATCCACAATTTTTTCACAAAATGGCTGATTGCCATTTATATAAAGTGAAGTGTTCTGCGCTACATGATATTGACGGAATTGTGGCAATACATATGGGTCTATATTTGAGAATCTATCTATTCACTTTTATTTACTAGTTCTGAAAATTGGTTAAGCCTTTAGAGCAGTACCTATTCAGTTGTACAACAACTCAACTATAAGTACCATAACACACGCACACAAACACATACGGCGTATGTGTCGCGGCGGCGGCGACTGTTGCTGCACTTGGGTCCTGGCAGAATATCAGCGCTACAGGTAAAACTGTAGCATTATGCTGAGCCAGCGCCGATTTCGTCTGTGTGACACAGGCAGCACAGTGCAGCACTTTGTTTTATGTTTGTAAATGATTTTTTGTTATTTCTTTAATTTGCCTTTAATTTGTTTTTGTCTTTGTGTCTGTAAAGTGTCTTCTGTGTTTCTTCTGTTTTTCTGTATTGTGATGTCTGTGTTGTACGCCGAAATAACCTCTGAACTGACTAGATGTCTTACCCTGCAATATAGATTTATTCCTAGACAGTCTGTCCCATGAAAAAACCCAACAGGCATATTTATTACCCACTGTACTTTAAAACTGTACCTACTGCTTTTAAGTATTTAAGTAATGTTAGTTATTACTACCCAGCAGCATGTCAAAGATTTATTTGTTTGTTCTCGGGTCATGGGTGTTTGTATTTGTCTTTATGTGTGTTTCAAGGGACCCACGACACAAGGGAAAACCTTAGTATGGGCCTTTGAGTGTGTAGCGTTTATTTATTTGTTTATTCTTAATTATTTTCGAGAGCAAAATAAGGATAAGGATGATACCCCAGAAATGACTTTGGTAATTGGAAGGGTTGGTACGTATATTTATTATTTAATGAAACAATGTATCTTAAAAATCAATCAGGGTCAAAAACATTTGATTCGAGTAATGTAACTTTAACCATAGCATGTCATATTACATAATCTAGTTATCTGAAAAGGAGATGCTTTGCATTTTTATTTAGATTGCATTAGAATTTTTATCTATGTCTGTTTAAAGTGCAATCATCCTCCAAGAACAGACAAAAAATTAAACTTAGAGGGTACCAACCTAGTAGCTGTTACGTAGCAACAACATAAAAGCAACAGCTACTCAAGAGTCTGTTTCAACTCATGTATGATTTATTAAAATGGGCCAAAGATTCAAATAAAAAAAGCTTTATTAATGCTTTTAAACTAGCAAAAGTTAGGGCTCCTCATATTTATTTATATTTATTTTATTTACTCATTTATTTGCTAAAACAGAACATAACAAATTTACAAAAGAATTCTTACAGATAAGTACACAATGCTATAAATTATAGTCACAATAATTCTCTTTCTCATGAAGCTAAAAAACTTTTTTTAAAGGAACCCATATCAAACATCAACAATTTTTTTAGTTTTAAAAGGCGATAGCAACGCCATTTCGCAGCTATTAGTACTAACAGTGTCACGGGCCTGACCAAATGATTTCAAATGAATGAAGCGACAAGTGCCAAAGTCAGTAACGAGGATTTGGATAGGGTGGTAAAATGGTCTACTAAAAACGCACTTGTGCTCAATCCAGCAAAATCCAAGTTCATGGTTCTCGGCTCAAAAAGGCAAATATCCTCGATTGTTTCTCGCGATCCTGTAATCATGATATCTGGTCAAAGGATCTCCCAAGTCGAGGAAGCTAGGAACTTGGGTATTGTTGTTGACGGTGAATTGCGTTTCGAATCACACGTTCTGAGTTTAATACGTAGCTGTTTCTATAGATTAAAAATTTTATACAGGATTCGTAATTTGTTGACGGAAAACGTTCGAGTAGTTTTATGTGAAACCCTTATCTTGTCAAAGTTAAACTATGGAGATGTAGTATATGGCTCTCGACTGTTTAAGAAAACGGAGCGAATGATTCAAAGGGTGCAGAATGCTTGCTGTCGTTTTTGTTACAGTATACCACCTCGCACACATATTACACCGTACCTAAATAATACCTCAACACTTAATATGGCGGCGCGGCGACAGTTGCACTTGGCTTGTATGGTGTTTGATATTGTGAAGACCCGGAAGCCAAATTATCTTTTTGATAAATTAAAGTTTTCTGGTTTTCATGACCGTTATGTCACCAGACCTACACGCTATTTATTGGAGGTACATCCACACAAGACGCAAGCATTTGCTGGCAGCTTCCGTTACATGGCTACAAAGTGCTGGAACAATATACCCCCCCCTCTGCGGCTTCTTAGGTCTAAGGAGTATTTTAGAATTAAGTATAGGACGTTCCTTCTGGAGAAGCAAAAACTGGGTATTCCAGACACTTACTATGTAACGGTTTTTAAATCCTGACAAACTTTTGTGCTACACTCAACTATTAATACGCAATATCATACCTACACACATAACTCACATATTTATTCCCTGTTATACATATTATACATTATATTTTACATTCTCTTTTTTAGTGTTTATCTTCGCTGCTGAGCGCTCGTGACTGACCTTAATGAGGTTATAGCAGAATACCAGTGTTTTGTCCTTTGGACAAAGCTTATGCTGAGCTATGGCCTTTTTGTTGCATTCTGACACACACACAACACTAGAATAACTCTGTAACCTTTTATGTGTATTTGTACTTCTGACTGTTTTGAATGTTGTGTGTCTGTTTTAAAGCAATGAATAAATTCTTTGTCTGTCTGTCTGTCAAAGTTCACGGCGCAGCACGGTGCAGGGATTCTTCGGAATGAATCTCAGTGTTGCCGATGTAAAAAATATAACGGCGGCTGTGCACTCTCGTACGTCAGCGACCTGCCTCTGCCTCGAGTGCGTACGTTTACACTCTCATGTCCATCAGTACAGACCAGTACCATTGAGTCCTTTGTTTTGAAATATAACGCAAGTACGTGCAAGTATGAAGAGTTTTATTTCGATATGATACGAAGAGTTATTTTTGTTACGAGAATTTTTGAAAATAGTTCGTAAAAAAATGAAGAAAAATTTTTTGACAAAAAAAATGATGCCTGTTAAAAAAAATGATGCCTGTTCATAATACTTTTTCATTTTGCTGTGATTCTACCCGTTTTGTCACGTTATTTTCAAGATTATTCGTACCAAAATCTAAGTACCGTAGTCAGTTCGGCGCTACCCACGCTCACTTAGACGACTGCAGTTCCGTTGTTTATAGCTCGATTTAAACGTTTTTAGGTTCATTTGAATGCTGATAAGTGTAGTTATTTTTTTATAATAAGCTTAATTACCATAATCCTAACGGTTTCTGTTCTTTTCACACAGTAAAAAAAGTTAAATTTTACAAAATGTCGTTTTTTGAAAATATTTATTTTGTTACTAAGTTTACACTAATAAATCTTCAAACCAAACAATGTATATTAAATTATCTTTCATTTAAGACCTTATTAAAGTAAATCTGCCCAGTAGTTATCAAAATATAGCGTAAATAAAATAGGCCCAGCCGCCATCTTTGTTACGTCATAGCTACCCCCTCCATACCCTTAGAAAGTGACTACCGCACTTTTTGTGTTCAGGAACATATGCCGAATAAGTACATACCAGTAGTTCGTATGGCGGAGCTAAGTCCCACGGAAATGAACTCATTCTCCTTGGGTCCCGTTCTATTTATTTTGTTTGATGTGCAATAAAGTATTTTACAATCCAATACCAGAACACAAGGGCGTGGCCAAGGGGGGCAGCTGCCTCCCTCTAGAGAAAAAAAATGTAGCCAACTTCAAGGCAACCAAAGTCTTTGTTAAGAGCACGTGAAGCTTTACACATTGAAGTAGGACCGTTCTTATTACAATCGCCATTTCGCCATATAGGCAAAGACTCGCGCTACAAGTCTAAAGCTTCATGCTCTTGACTGTACCTTCAATTAATATTTTTCTCATCCTCCATAATACTAAATTGACCCCAACATCATCTAAATAAATGAGTGACATTTTCGTTTGTGGTTTTCTGCTAATAGGTATTGTAGTCTGCAAAAAATACTAGTTATCTACTTCGTGCAAACTGTTTTTCGGATAGAAGTCGGTGACTTGTACGTTTTCAACATGGAAAATTATTATGTCATATGTATCTCGATCCAGCCTTTCGCTTTAACGCATAGCGTCGATATGTAACAGTTGTAAAGACCTAGACATGTCAAATTATCTCACGCGCGTATGCTAAGCCCTCTCTTTGTGGGTAGTGTTAGTTATTTGTAAATCTAATGGTTGCATTTCCCTCGCAAAATTTCTTATCCTTACTATATTATAAGGGGGCGTCCATTAATTACGTGAGGCGTTTTGGGGGGGGGAGGGGTCGGGCCGGATCTCACTCAATCTCACGTGGGGGAGAGGGGGGGGTTTCTACAAATATCACGTAATATTTTCCCCCAAAAGAAATAGTGTTAAATTGTGGGAAAGCTAAGTTAAAACAATTAAACCATGTTGTTCCAGTAGCCACTCTGAGTTCCCGTGGATTGAATTAGAACAATTTTTTTTTCTTCAAAAAGTTGGTAAATCATACCTGTTTTTTATTTATTTATTTATTTATTTTTATCTAGGAAAACTTACAGCATAATATAATACATATAAATTAAACACATTAAACAATCATACACATAACAATTATACACATTATTGTTCGATTATTAAAAGTTTAAAAATAATTAGGCAAATTATGTAAGTCTTCTAAATAAAATACCAATTGAAAGGGAACAAAGGTCGGAATACGAAAAAAATTTTTTCATTTCGCATACAAACTGCGTCAGCTGATAGCGCATTTTGTATGGGAAGTCAAAATTTTTTTTCATACTTCGACCTTTATTCTTTGGGAAAGTTGTTCAGTTTCATGGACTGATTTACCACCCGAGAGGTTGAAAGTGATTTACCTACAGCCCTGTATATGGATGTTTGTAAGTCTTCCACGCTCAAACTGCTGGACCAATTTTGATGAAATTTGGTATGCAGGTAGTACACCCTGGATTAAACCCTCGCGCGGTTCTTGCACACCCGTGTGTGCAGGTGTATCGCACGCGCCGTAAACAAACGCGCGACGGGCACATAAGCTACATAAAACTGCATAATAAACTTAATTATAATTTTTATAGTCGAGACGAATAAAACTAATTAAATTTAAGCTTATTTTACTAAAGATGCAATGCCCCAATGGGGTACACTCAAGAGCACGTCAAGCTTGACACTTTGGACTTTGGACCGGCCCTGCATTGTATGGCGCGCAGTATAAATCGGAGCTCAGCTTAAACTGGTATTGTAAAGTGTGACCTGCTCTTGACTGTACTACATGTCAAAGCACTATAGGTACATTAATATATTACAGTAAGTATTTTTAAACAACAATAAGAACCGTGTAGAACGAAGATATGAAAAAAATATATACTTTAGTTGCAGCTAAACGTTAATTAAAGTCAAAACTCCTTTAAAAGTAATGTTGTCCTTCTTTTGGTACTTCAAACAAGACGGAAAGTGAGACTCGATATTTGACCGGTTCATTTTGTAAATGATATTTGGGCCAATGTATTTAAAATTTTAAAGTAGCGTTAATTTTAATGGATGTCTCTGCAATTGAGTGACAGAGTAATGGTAGATAAAATAACGCTTTAAAATTGTTTACAATATTTAATTTAAAAATCAGCCTAATAATTCTTTGGTTTTTCAAATTTTTATGTCAGATCATTTTTTTTGGTTTTCAAATTCGCTAAGCTGACTTAATTACCTACTTATTTGGTTTTAAATTTTTAGCAGCCCAATTATTATTTTTAGCAGCCCATTCATTATTTCAATTGCCTCATTTAATATTTTAGCTACATCTTGCTGCCATTTTCTCGTACCCAGTTTTTGATTTTTATAAAGCTTCAGTTTTGTCGCCGAGTCAATGTTTTTTTTTGCAGCTTTCTGCAGTCACCCGCAGAATTACTTTTGTGTCCTATAAAACGATACCTATGCCTTTTAAAAGGATGGGTTTGCTCTTGATCCCAATTTAGCTCAACAAGGATATAGGAAAATCACCCACCACCAGCCAATCAGAAATTGATTTCTCTTTATTTGTACTAACACCAAGAAGAAATTTATTCAAACTTGAAAGATAAGTCAATAGTAAAATTGGGTGTTTTATATTTCATGAAAACTAATTCAATATTTCAAGGCGGTGTAATCAAATCACTTTATTTGAAACTGTACTGGTGTTGGGAGCTCAAGTGACGTTACAAGTGTATGTAGATGTGTGTAGAGGGAAGGGAGGAGCTCAAGTGACGTTACAAGTGTATGTAAATGAGTGTGGATGGGAGGAGAGATCTCAAGTGACGTTACAAGTGTATGTAGATGTGTGTGGAGGGGAGGGGAGAGCTCAAGTGACGTTACAAGTGTATGTAGTTGTGTGTGGAGGGAAGGGAGCTCAAGTGACGTTGCAAGTGTATGTAAATGTGTGTGGAGGGGAGGGGAGAGCTCAAGTGACGTTACAAGTGTATGTAGATGTGTGTGGAGGGAAGGGAGGAGCTCAAGTGACGTTACAAGTGTATGTAAATGTGTGTGGAGGGGAGGGGAGAGCTCAAGTGGCGTTACAAGTGTATGTAGATGTGTGTGGAGGGAAGGGAGGAGCTCAAGTAGCGCGAGTCAGGTTTCTATGCGGTCCGCCATGCGTGCGGTATATTACCTTTTATATTTTTGTGGTATAGTTTATCTATATTTGTAGTTGCCTTGCGTTAAATTAAACTATTTATCGAGTGTTTACCTATTTTAAATATTCTTAGATCTCACTTAACACTCGTTACAACAATACTTTTTTCTGCGTAACTAATATTTACACGGGTGACTTAGAACTAGAAAAAAAATAAGGTAGTAAATAAAACGAATTTCCCAAGAAAGGAAGGTTAGATTCTGAAAAAATGGCACGAGCTGTTTTGGGAAATTTGTTTAGTTCCACAAATATTGAAATCACCCAATAGAGATCCGTTTTCAATAGTAAAGTCTATATTACAGAACGCGACTCAGACTCTGATCTATACTTAAGCAGCTTTCCTAATAATCCATCCCAGGCAACGACACTTTACTTTTTTTTCTGAATCTGAGGTGTCGTCTTATGGTCTCATGCGGTGTGTTAGGCTCTGTAAAGGGCCGATTGGTTCGCGACCTCCCTCCTACCGAAGTCCGACGCCAAACAGCTTGCTGTGTTCCGTCGGTGCGTGGGAGTACCAGTGCCTTTATAGGCATTTTCTGGGTTAACTCGCTCCATCGTCGACCTCATCTTTGACCTTTATGGTCAAGATTGAGGTCAAGAGTTAACCCATCTTATAGTTAAAAAAAAGCAGCAGTCGTCTTTGTCATTGTGATATCGAAAGAAAGAGACAGTCAATACTTAAGTATAGACCAAGACTCGAGTCTCCTGTAATACGGCTAAGACTACTTACTAGTCTAACGCTAGGTACGTATTATTTATGCAATAACAGAACATGTTGAGATGTGGGTGTGTCGCGCTAATACAACTGGGCTCCTTGCCGTACCTGAAATATAAAGTGCATTTATTTATTTATTTTTCAGGGCATAAAGTGGTAGTCACATAAGTTTTTACATATTTTGAAAGTTACGCTCTTAAACTAAATGCACTACCACATGCGTATACAAAACCTTTCTTCTTCTTATCGTGTAGGTATAGTCAAGTGTGTGGCGAACTTGGCTAACCTTGGTGTAAGAGTTTTCAAACCGCGCAATGGCCTCTGATTTGGTTTTAACGACTGTAGTCAATCGACAACAGCCGGGACCGACAGCTTAACGTGCCCTCTGAAGCACGGAAACGCTCGTGATAAATTGCCACTTTGGTCACCCATCAGGTTTCCTGCCTCTGTGTACGTTGCTTAACCTCCCTGATCGGTTGAGATCAGCGAGAGCCACTGGGCTACAAAAGCTTTTCTCAACTTCTTCCAAGCATGATTCCATATATATTTCCATTCATATTATATCCTATGTTTATTACATTTCCTATCGATATCTTACTCCAGCTTAGTATATTTTGATCTCGCTCCCTCGCAGTATATCATCTTCTCAATAAACCACAATCGTAAAATACCATATTCGCAAAACACGATATTAGCAAAACATCATATTCTCATAACATGATAATCGCAAAATATCATTATCTTAAAAGACCATATTCGCAAAACAGTACTTAGTAAAAACATCATATTTGAGAAAGTACACTGGGATCCATAAAATAATGCCGACGGTAACTTTATGCACCAGTGCAAATAGTAAAAGGGGAATTATTTAACGAGCGACTAAAAAATTACTTAGCGACTGATGATGAACATACTGTTTTAATAACTTGAGCGGTATGAATTTGAGTAAGCGACTAATTAACTAAACTAGCGACGAATATTGATTGATAATAAAATTCAGAACGAGCTTACAAAAAGTGGGTGGTGATAAATCCATTTGAGATACTAAAATTCTATCCGTGCGACTAAATTACTAAGTGAGCGACTAGAAATACAGAGAGGCCAACTTCTATATTAAGACAGATTGAGTTTCTTGTCTGCCATACCTCTAGAGAATAAGTTTGGGCCATCCCCATGCCGCAAACATGAATATTTATTGATCGCAGACTAACGGAAGGCATGATGTTATTAATGCCGCAGGATACAAAACAAAAAAAATAATAAAATGTGAGCTCATAATACTAAATCTGCTCATTATAGTATTTTTCAAAGTTTTTTTTTTGTATTCAAAACACTTCATTTAAGATAAAATGCTGCTCAGTCTAAAAAAAAACATCTTCCGAATATTGAAAAAAAAAACAAATATTAGGTCACTCAAATATATGAAGCTGCTCATTTTGTATTTTAAGTAAATCAAATTAATGTTTGTAAGTTGCTAGTCTGTTAATTTCTAGTCGCTCGCACTTAGTAATACTATAAGCTAAATTAATTATTTTTGATACTTAAAACTTTAATTTACAGTCGCTCGTTCAAATACTACGCATAGTAAAACAAGTATTATTCCCAATTCTCATTAATCATTATACAGTGTTACATACATTAAAGAAAAAAAAAACTGTCGCTAACTGTACATTCAATCAACTAATAAACGAATAGAATTATTTGCGAATATCATCTTCTGTGATTATGATGTTGTTCGACAATCATACTGAAAGAATATGATGACGCGATAATATCATAACACGAGAATATGATGTTTTGCGAATATGCTAGTGAGCGAGTATAATGTACTGCGAGGGAGCGCACTCAACCTCTGTCAAGGATTTTGACGTTTTTATTTGACACTTCCTCGACTTTACTATTTTCCTCACTGGAGTCGAGGATGATTTGATTACAATTGTTAAAGTTAAGGTACCTCGCGACCTACCTTAAGATTTTCTTAACGCTTTATTCGATGCTTGAGCTTGTTGTACGCTACTTTTTCATATGAAAAATGAATTATTTTGAAGATTTCGTGGATTATCTTTAAGATAATATATCGTTAAAGATTAATATCGAATAAAGATATACGCAAGCTAGTGCCATCTATCGTCGAGTAGCTGTATGCCACGTTCAAGGAATCTTGAGGTGACAACTAAGAATACCAAATTCGAGGTCGTTTCGAGGATTTCCTTAGCTGAAGTTGAGTGGAGGAAGTTTCGAGTTAACTTCTTAGAATACGGGTGTTAATATTTTACCAGTTTAATAGACTCACGCTAAAGTTGTTCTTTAACTATTATTATTTTTTGTCCATATGTGAAAGTTTGTAATTGGCTGTTAGACGTATTTTCTATGTGCCTAAAATTATTGTATCTAGCTGTAAGCTCCCCAAATGAAATACAATACAAATAAAATGATCCAGGGTTTTGCAGGCCAAGTTTCAAAATAACAAGAAAAACCAAAATTAAATTCAAAAGTGAAATGGTCGCAACTCGTTTTGCGGTTAGTCATCCTTCAAAGATTCTCGACATTAGAAAACATGATCCACTTGACATACTTGAATCAGAGCTGCGCTTCAATTAATTTTTTAGAATTCATTAAATTTCTTTTTAAAGAAAATTAATCGTAGGGACTTAAACATGGTGTCAGTAGATTTATCAACGCGCGGTCATGCCACTAGTTCTATCCCTTTCTTTCTAGGAAGCAATAAATTTAACCAATAGCTTAGGTAAGGGACCTTACTCGTACCTAAGCTATTGGTTAAATTTATTTCCAACTAATTTTCTTTTAGATAGATAAAATCACAATAATAACAGTACACGAACTCAACATAAAGAATTACTACAGAAAAAAAAGAAATCGAACAAAGAACACAAACAAGTACAATATATGGTGATACAGACAGGTTAGAGAGAGTCGTGTACTGTGCCAGTGCATGGGCTTTGGCTCAGCTCAATGTTACCGCAGGACTGCAACGCTGGTAATTTTGGTAATTTCTGCTATTTATATTATAGAATTTCTGATATCTGTTAGAAGCAACCATGGGAATAAATTGCTCAGCTCCAGAGTTATTCAGATACTAAGTCAATTAAAATTAAAAGTAAGAAAATTTATATGATTGACTTAAAAAGAGCGACCCTCGGAGTTTCTTGCCTATTCTTCTCCTGAGGAAGACTGCACCTTTGCGAATAGGCGCCAAGTCAAAAATGCTAATGTAATTCACTATTTTGCTCAATGATTTATATTGATTTTGCTAATGTATTTTTATGACGTTTTCAAGCAGCACTTTGTCTGTTCTATGAAATAAACATTTTTGACTTTTGACTTTTTCAATGCTCCTCCACTAATTATATGCTCGGTGAGATTCAAGCTGGCCCAAAGGTCTAATAACCAGGCCACATACTCCAAAAAAATCAAGCAATAAGCCTCCATCCTATATATTGACACTTTGGTCATCAATTCATCATACAGACAGATATTATACAATTTTTGATTATCTGTTAGGCCCAGAGGTTCCCAAACTTTTTTTTCTCATAGACCACTTTCAAGATTTTGCTGGTTCCGGTGGACCCCCCTGCAGCTACATTTCTACAATATTCCCGTAACTCGACAAAAAAAAATTAGATCTAATTATGGAAATATGCGTTGCGGCTGAGTTCCAACTACTTCCAATCACGAATTAAGAGTCTTTGATAAAAAGTGAGAATTGATTGGTTTGTTAATTAATTGATTCTGCTGTGAGTGGATGTCAGGTAAAATTCCATCCAAAATTACTTTTTTGACATTTACTCACAGCACTTCCATCAATTATTTATCTGCCTAAAATGTGAAGTCAAGCCAATATTTTAGTTCTTCACTATCGAAACCAGAAAAAATTTCTTGGACCCCGCTTACGAATTGTGAACCCCCATTTTTTCGTCACGCCAACGTAAACGCCCATTTTTTGTCGCGCCAACATAGACCCCCATCGAGTCTCCAGCGGACCCCTGGGGGTCTTTGAGAATCAGTGGGAATAAATTGTTCAGCGCCAGAGTTATTTACATATCAAGTCAATTCAAATTAGAAATAAGGTTATGACTGAGTTTAAAAGAGCGACCCTCGGAGTTTCTTGCCTATTCTTCTTCTGAGGAAGACTGCACCTCTACGTAATAGGCGCAAAGCTAAAAATGATAACGTGATTCACTAGTTTGATATATTTTAAGTAACATTCTGTATGTTCTATGAAATAAAGCTTTTTTTGACTTTGACTTTGATATAACAATACTCACAGATTAGCTCTGGATATTTGTCGTTTGTCGATGAAAAACCTGTCGGTCTTGGGGTTGTGAGCGATAACCGCTTCGAACACGCCGTGTCCCGGTCCCACGGTCACCTATCATAACAAAAAAAACCTTACATTCGGACACAACACACAATCAGGGGCGTTGAACGCATTGAAGTGCTAAAACGCTACCCCGCGACGCGTCGCTGTCAGAATGCGATTTTTTCCTGTTTAACGTAGTCCTTAAATGCAGTTTTCTTTCTTTTCAAAAATAAAGGAATGTTTTCTTTGAGTACAATTTTCTATCTACAGTTATAGAGTATTTCCCTTCAAGTGGCATTCTATCTATCTATCTATCTAAGGAGGGGACGCCCGTCAGGCACAGGCGGGTGATCAGTCCACTCATTTGGGACCATTTCACCCAGTTCCCCATAACAGCGCATGAGTTTTACCTCTGCACTGACAGTTCCACCTCTTTGAACCTACCCGAAGCTTTAGCAAACCCGATTATATCCTTTATGTTAAGCTCTTGTATTTGTTCTTCTTTTACCTCATCCATGCCTATTGTCTCCCATCTTACCAGCGCGTACATTGGACACTCAGTCAGGAAATGGAGACTTGTTTCCTCCTTGTCGCATTCTGGGCATGTGGGATCACTTTTTAGGCCCATTATTGCTAGGTGTCTGTTCAAAGGACAGTGTCCCGTGAGCAGACCCACTACAATCCTGATGTCCTTTCTATTTAACTTTAGAAGTTGCTTCGTCTTTCTTTTTTCATATGTCTTTAGGAAGATTTTTGCCTGGCGGCATTGTTTATTGTGCTTCCATCTTAAATTGGCTTCTTCTGTTATGATCTTGCTTATTATTCCTTTACTGATTTTACTTGATATAGGTAGCCTGGGTTCCGGGCCGATGAATGTCTCATCGGCCCCTTTCCTTGCTAGCTCGTCTGCGATCTCATTACCTATATGTCCTTCGTGCCCCGGCACCCAGGCAATGGTAACTTTGGTCTTTTTGGCTAAGGCGTTAATAGCCTCCTTACATTCTGTTACTAGGGCCGAGTTAGTTTCGGCTCTGTTTAGTGCCTTCAAAGCAGCCTGGCTATCACTGTATACTATGATGTTCTCTTTGTTTTCAGTGATCATGCTGTCTATGATTCTGACTCCCTCTGTAATAGCAAGCACCTCAGCCTGGAAAACGCTAGCGCATCTTCCCAGGTGCATGGTAACTTGGCCATCTACCTGGTTCATGATGTGTATTCCCAGTCCTGATAGTTTTGTTGTTTCTTTCCTGGAGCCGTCAGTGTAGCACACTATCTTTGGATCTTTAATGTCCAAGCTCCAGCTTTCTCTAGCTCCTATATGTATCCTGTATTTTTTGTCAAAGATTACTTTTTTCCTGATAAGGTCATTATTAGCAAGTATCATTGACAACTTCTCTCCATACTTTCCATCTAATATGGTGTGTCCTTTATCCATGAAGTTCCCTTTCCATTCAAGGCTTGACTTCATCCTATACCATTGCTCCATAGCTCTCTTTTTAACTTCCAAGTCCAGAGGATGCAATCCCAATAATACATCTAAGGCAGCTGATGGAGTGGTTCTCATCGCTCCTGTGATCATTAGGGTTGCAAGTCTTTGTACTTTTGCTAGTTCATTCCTGTTTGCTTGTATGGTGGTTTTATGCCACCAGACAATTGCTCCGTATGTTACTCTTGGAATTATGATTGCTTTGTATATCCACATCATGACATGCGGCTTGGTACCCCAGGTTTTGCCTACAGCTCTTTTGCATTGCATGAGTGTGATTTTTGCTTTATCGCATTGTTCTTTTATGTGTGTGTTGAATTTAAGAGAGTTATCAATAGTTACTCCAAGGTATTCAAGTGGCATTACAAATTTCCACACTGCATAGGGTTTTGGCTTCAAAGTGTAAGTATATTCGAATAAATAATTTAATTTTTAAAGCAGAAATTCTTAATAAAACATGAAAAAAATTATCATTTCCCTAGGAATATTCCATTGGAAAATCTTTCAGAATGATGATCGAAATTCAATGTTTCAGTTTTTGCTAAGCTGTCCTTTTACACCGCGTATATCTCGACTTGTCCATACCTTGAGTTGGTAGTGGTGCGGGAAGTGGTCGGGGCGGTCGGTGAAGCGGCCGAGGTACCCGTCCTGGTCGCGCGCGCCCGCAAACCGCAGCACCTCCTCATTCACCCGACTCTTCATCACCCACTCGATGCTCTTCAACACACGCACCACGCATTTCGACCTGACGACAATTATTTCAACCGTTACAGCCAGAATCTTTACAGGAATCATAAATAGATCAAATTGAAATGAGATCTGTAGCTGTATTGGCTTTACCGTTCCAGTTACGGTTTTTAGGGTTCCGTGTACAAAGGGAAAAAACGGAACCCTATTATTAAGGCTTCGCTGTCCGTCCGTCTGTCCGTCTGTCACCAGACTGTATCTCACGAACCGTAATAGTTAGACAGTTGAAATTTTCACAGATGATTTATTTCTATTGGTCCTATAACAAGAAATACTAAAAACTAGAATAAAATAAATATTTAAGGGGGTTCCTATACAAAAAACTTGATATTTTTGCTCGTTTTTATAGATAAGGCTGTCCAAGGCTGTATCTCATGAACCGTGACAGTTAGACAGTTGAAGTTTACAACAAAACATGATTTTATAGAGATAATGGTTTTTATAGAGTCCGACTCGCACTTGGCCGGTTTTATAGGCAATGGTACGGAACCCTTCTTGCGCGAGTCCGACTCGCACTTGTCCATTTTATTTCATTCCTGTAAGGGAATTCAGTTTAAAGAATATTTATTTCTCATTAAGACAATGTCACTCACAAGAGAAAAGGGATAGTTAATAAAGTACATTATTTTTGTCGCTGTACTCAGGCAAGATAATGTAGATTTTAAAGTGGTTGGTATGTAGTAGACAGGGTTAACTTACAACTTACATTAAGATCATTGAAGAAAGATTAAAATTGAAATTCTCAGTTAAAGTTAATTTAATTAAAACACTTTTTAAACATAGTTTTTTCTTAACATAATTTAAGGCGACTACAGCACATGATAAAGGCAGCACACATAAGAATAGTGCCATCTCCGTCTCTCAACAGGCCTGGGCCGGCAGTGCGAACAGTGTCGATGCACGAAGTTTACGGACTATGAAAGCGTGCGTGCGTAAAAACATGTTCGAAAGTTAGAAAAAATGAGATTTATGGAAAGGTAACAGCTTAAATCGAGAAATGCGTTAACTACTTATCGAGAATGTTCAATCACGAACATTTTCATAGCAAATTCAAGTTCCTGTGTGCATTTTACTATCGGTTTTACAGCTTAAAAGATACACAATATTGGGTATTTAGAGGTGACTTTGTGAGCTTTTTCTATCGAACCAAAAGTGCTGAATCATGTTTTCAGCAAACTACTTATCTAGTTTATGTCCTGAATATTACCGTAGTATTTTTTTTCTTCGATTTAATGCAGTGCGTCATGCTTATCTACGCATCATAAAATCGTAATTTAGGTGCTGTAGTTGCCTTAAGTAGTATGGGTAGTTCTTTTCTATTAGTAGTTAAGTATGTATTTATTGTTTTACATTAACTTTAGCCGGTATTCGTATAATTTTGATTTAAATATTTCTAGTGATTCGACATTTTTGAAGTGAAAACTTCTTTAGCGGCGTTGAGCACTTTTAGTATGGGGAAAAATGTTAAAACTCGCGATGAACTCGCGTCAGATCGTCAGATGTCACGTGACCCTGATCGAAAATGCGTAGGATAGGGTTGCCACCTTTTTTGAAGTGAAAACTTCTTTAGCAGCGTTGTGTACTTTGAAGTATGGGTGGAAACCCGGACGGATGGCAGTCCTATGGTAAAATTATCTCTGTGACAGATGTCAACGATATCAAAGATTATTAGCACATAGTGCGCAAATACCGATAGACTATTTTACTGAATTGAAAGTAGACAGTTGGGTCGAGTGGAAAAGTTGCCAGATTGTAAGCAACAGGTCGAGGGTTCGAATCCTGTGAGAATAACGAACTTTTTTGTGTATTTTGTTTTATTTCCATTTTAATGCACAACGTTAATGTTCAAGACGAGTTAAGTTTTCACTTCTGCCGGCACTCTCGGAGTGCAAACCGTTGTTTTTTATTTTAAACTTGACGGTAATTTGTTATAAAGCTGGGCTCCTTCAAATGTAAACATTTTTTTCCGTAATTTCCTTCCGTATCTGTAACTTAAAATGACTATCACGCTGTTATATAAAATTCTGATAATGATTTATCGTTCCTGAAATGAATAGCACCCTGTTAATTACTAAAATTCTTGTAATGACCGTCGTTCCTATAGTGATTTTAACATTCCTGTCATGACTACTGTCATACCTCAATGACAAGTTGAATATTTGTCACTGAAGATCTAACAAGAAACAACATATGACACAAAGTATACAACAAAAGTCAAAGAACATAATTACCTCTGCGATTCCGTGTACTCATTGATAGCTCCGACCAGTGACTGTACGAGGCGCATGTATATCGGGTTTGACTTGGGGACGTCTTCCCAACGCACACAACTGCACCAGTGGGGCTGAATTTCTGCTTCACTACATGAACGGTTTGATGGAATCTAAAAATTAAAAAATAATGCTTCATCAAGCGTCTTAAACAAAGCTAAGCTATTATTACACACAGCGCCATCTCTTGGATTTACCCCGAACTAAGATAGCTTAGTTGATTCTTAGATCACAATGATGTTCAGTCGTTCATACATAGAATAGAATAAAATAGATTTATTCAGTATCATGTTTTATAGTTTCAGTACATGTAATGTTCTGAATTTCACTACGCAACCGATAGATGGCGTTGTATGAAAAAAGGGGGCAAACGGTTGGTTTTAAACATAAAACCAATTTTATCGAGTACTCTCGCCCTCTTTACGCTGCCGACTACTCAATAATAAACTCCTCTCTAAAGCAAGATTGAGCAAGTCGATGACATTTACCTTTTGTAAAGCTCGAAAGAACCTGATTTTATACGGAATAAAAAGCTAAAATACGTTATTTTGAGTCTTTGAAATCATATTATTGCCGCATCAAAAATTACAGCCGCCTAAGTTGCAGTTTTGTACCATTAAACTTAAAAAATCGTCTACTTTTTTCGTGTGTAGCGTCTATTGTAATAGAATTGGTCTGCTGAAATCAAAAGCAGTACAAATCTAGCATTTTCATAAGTCTAATATGGACCCCAAACATGGCGTACGAAACTACTAATAGTGGAAAAGTACTCATTGCGTGTACGCTATATGTGTGGCGCGCTATGATTTGCCAAAATGTTATCGCTCGATTTAAAAATAAGACTTCAGCGCAGGTCCATCGGTGAAACTTATAAACGTGGTACTACTACGTGGTACTATACGTGTGTACGAGCCTATAATGGTTCTACTCACTGGTTCCAGAAGAGTCAATCCTCGCGGTAAATCCGCCCCGTTAAGTTTATAAGGGTTCCAGTATTTTTTTAAATCCAACGCGTCTAATATCGTAGCGTGGATGTCGTGGGGCGTCGTCAACACGTTTATGTTATCCTCCAGCGCTTTTTGTGCTTCAGGGCGCAGCATTTTCAGCTGTTCCGGGAGACGTATCGCCATTAGTGGCAGACGCTCTTCTAGTTTTCCTTGGATTGTGTCTCGGACGTCTGAGTATCTGTGGGCAAAGTCGTTTCATGAATTTGAAGTGTAGGCTGAGCTCTGCAGCTAAGCCGTCTATGCCATTAAAAAGATAGAGAGCTTAGAGATTACCCACCGCAAGCAAGGCTGATGTATGTTAGCTAATTCCACGTGTGGCGTGGATGAACTGAACTTTAAAAAAATATTAAGAAATTACTAAAAATAATACAAAAAATCGGACGACTGTTTGTTATTTTTTATACCTTAAATTATTAAACAAAAATATTTAAAAAAATGTCACCTTTCCGATTCAAGCAAAGCTCGTAAATAAAATATTGTACCTGGGTCCATGGTCGCCCATGACGATGAGCAGTGTGTTTTCGAGATATCCATTCCGTTTGAAGTTGCGCAGGAACTCCACGAATGCTTCGTCAGCAGTGCCGATCATGTTGAAGTCATCGTGCGTGATATCCGCAATGAATGTAAACGCAAAACGCTTGCCACCCAGCTTAAAGAACTGAAACCATTTTTTTTACTATACCTCCCCACCGAGGGTCACGGGCCTCCCTTCGAAACACAAAGGAGATTAAGGAAATAGTCCACCACGCTGGCTCAATGCGAGTTGGTGGACTACTCGTCTTTCGAAAATAAATGTTCTTAGACGTGCAGATTTCATCACGAAGTTTTCCTTCACCGTTGGGCAAGTGATAATTAATTAAAAATCCGTACCTAAAATTGAAAAGATTTTGGTGGTACTGCCCGCACCTGGATTTGAACCCGTAACCTTCCGGTTACAAGTCTGGCTCATTACTGCAAAAAAGGGCTATCACCGCTGGTAAAAACAACTAAGTAATAAAAAAAATAAAGTTAGTTTAAAGTTTTTTTTTAAGGACAATGGACAAAATACTATGGAACGTGGTGGTCCTGAGTACCAATATACACATAAAATTGTGTTTGGTGATAGGTCTATCATATCATACGTGAAATAAAGTATTTTTTTGTGAAATACATCGGGTTTTCGTACAGTCACTAAATAAAGTGAGTAAAACTACATTTATTTATTTCTTGAACAAATTATTCTTTAGGCGTGTTAGGCGCTATACGTTAGTACGGACGGCCGCAACTCAGGTTACCACACACGCGCACTCTGTGCTGTTGTGATAGGAGTGGTTTTGCAATGAAATTGGAGTAACCTGATACGCTGGCCTCTGTACTACAAGGAGGCGGGGGTCTTTGCTTTGCTTATTTTTAATGACAAGGGAATGGAGGGGTCTGGGTGGTGATTACGCCAGCAGTATTTGTTTTTCCTTTTTCGGATTTTCTACAAAATTTTTAAGTACATATGGAAAATTGGCAACCCTACTTGTCTATACTTGAAAATGAAACGCATTTTCAAAGAATTTACCGAAAATAATTGATATGTTTACTCACTTAGAACAGAGTAAAAGAACCGAGTAGAGGGGAATTACCGCGCACTATTCTTTATGAGAAAGTAAAAAAAAACAAGATCTTTTACCGCAACTAAAGCGTAGGATGCTACGAATTAGTTGGGTCCAAAAAGTCGCAAACGTCGAGGTGCTACGCCGTTTAAGAAAATCCCGAGAACTATTAAGAACAGTCCAAAAAAGAGAATTGACATATCTGGGTCACATACCTACTTAGGCACGAGCGTTACCGTCTACTCCAGACAATTATCATGGACAAAGTCGAGTGTAAAATTCGAATCGACAACATAAAGGCATGGACTGAGGTCGCCACGGTGGAAGACCTTTTTGGCGAGAAACGGGCAGAAGTACGCCGAGCTGACTACTAACCTCCAGTAATGGAGTGAACCGAAAAGATGAAGAACGGATAAAGGCTGGAAAAAACCTCACCTGTTCAGTGACATTCATCATGAGTTGGTACTGGGGAGTATCGCCAACGCAGAATTTTGTTCCCATGTTCTTCCAATCCCTCGTTTTATACTCTTCAAGGTAAAAAGCCCGCGCGTAGTGATCGGCAGGCTGTTTCTGGAAGCCATTGAATCGGTACTGGAACGTGCCCACCCATGGCATGTCTTCTAAGTACGCTGTCCGGTATCTATAGCATATAATAAGTTATAAGTTAAGCAACGTATCCAGAGGCAGGGAACCTGGTGGGTGACCAAAGTAGTAATTTAAAACGAGCGTGTCCGTGCTTCGGAGAGCACGTTAAGCGGTCGGTCCCGGCTATTGTTGATTGATTACAGTCATTAAACCAAGTCAGAGGCCCTGAAAACTCAGACACCAAGGCTTAGTCAAGTTCGCCACACATTTGACAATACCTACACGATAGAAAGAAGTTTATGCTGTAGAAAATACACCTTGCCAATGGAGTTCTATTCTACTATCTATCCATCCGCAACACACTGGCGCTAACAGTTTATAACATTACATTATGGAAGACTGGAGTCTCCTGGCTCAGGCATATTTCATGCTTAAAAGGAGGCTCCAGCAATTTTATGTTCATTTTATGTGTAAAAGGAAATAAATGTTCTGTATTACAGCCGCAATTTATGTACCGGTATGTCTACTGTATGTCTCTGTTTGTAAATAAAGTAAATTGTATTGTATTGTACCGGTCTATCTCAGTTATACGTACGAAGTTTAAATAGGCCGCCATTTTAAACCGACTGAAAAAAAGGAAGAGGGTATTATGTTCAACTGTAAGTTTTTTTCTTTTTATGTATGTTCACCGATTTCTCCGCCATTTATGGACCGATTTTTAAAATTATTTTTTTGTTTGAAAGAACTTTTGGTTATCAAGTCAAAATCTGGACGTGAGCGTATGTATAATTCCATTCCAGGAGGAGCTTATGCAGGGGAAATACATTGAAGATATGGCAGTATGTCTTCATAGATTCCTTTGCCTTTCCCGAAAGTGATGAATTTAACAAAAAAACGTGAACCATTTTTTTACTGAAAGTGTCTAGCTTGTCTCGCCAGCATTTTTTCGGACGACTATGGCCCCGACAATCTATTGGGAGTCTAGTGGCTTGATTTTCTAGCCCCTAGGCACCCCTAGGTCTGGGTGCATTCTGCAGATGTGACCCGCTCTATTTTAATTTGGCAGCTTTTTGACCAACGTTCATGATGCCCGTTCTTAACCGTAAGATAGTGTTTCGCATTTTGTCAGTCTTCTTAACGCTTAGAATGCTGCGTTCCGATACTTATAACTAAACACGTATAGTCCGAACAAGATAGGAAGACTGACGGTGGCTATAAATGGTTATATAATAATAACGTTTGTAATTTTAATATAACACAATCCTCATCAAATTTCGTAGAGTTTATAGTTCGAACGACTCTACCAAATCCAGTAAGTATCGCATATAATGAAATACCATACAAGCGTACTACTCCACCGTCCACCTGCCTATTTATATTTCGGAGTATAGATAAAATATGTATATTCAGTGACCTTAAATTAGCTAGCGAAAAGGATGATGGGCATTTTGGTATCGGTATTAGTATGGAACGTGGATCAACATGAAAGCAGATATTAGCTAAAAACCGAAGTATAATTTTTCTCACCGTTTTAATGCCCACCCCTGGACTCGTGGGACTTTTCAGAGGTTATTCAGGTAGCTAAAAGGTACATTTACACAAATTTTTAGCTTGGTTGGAATTTTTCCTAAGTAAAGTTCCTGTAGTATAGATTATTTTTTTCTAAATGACTACACTGTTGGCCGCTGATGGCCTTGACAGCTTCAAGGCCATCAGCGGCCATCAGATGGCTCTCAGCCCCTGTTGGCCGCTGATGGCCTCCTGAAGTATAGAGAAAGTTGATCAGTTTCATGAAGAGAATCACCCCCTAAAGTATCGCTAGTTAGTTTAAAGCCATATGTTTTTATTTTTAAACCCTGTCTCACCCGTCGCTGCGCAATTTGTGGAATAAGAAAGATTTCTCGTCAATGAACCCGCTGCCTCGGACAGATTTCCTCGCTTCGGGTAGTTCCAGTTCAGTTTTCCCCGTCAGTATAGGCAATAAGGCCGCCGGGGTGCCATCGCCAACGATGTTATACCTACCCATAAAAATAAAATTATTAAATCAATTGTGCTAAAAAATTCAAAAAAATAATTGTTTTATGCAAAGAATGTTTAACCACAAGGGGCCATCCACATATTACTTCACGCGAAATTTCGACTCCACTCCCACCCCTATGTCACGCTTTTTTGGTATACCTTTAATATGTACTGTCACGTTTGGTATGACTCCCCCCCCCATCCCCCATACGCTGTGACGTAATATGCGGATGACCCGAAAGTACACAAGTAACATGCTCACTAAGGCTTCACTCTCATGTAAGTATATTTTTTTTGTTATTATAAGACAAAAAAAATATACCAAGGTCATAGATGAGGTCGATGATGGAGCAAGTTAACCCAGAAATTGCTTATTAAGGCACTGGTACTCCTACGCACCGACGGAACAAAGCGTGAGACCATAGGACGCCCATAAGATTCAGAACAAATTGAGGTGTCGTTGCTTGGGGTGGATTAATAGGAGGCAGGTCTCATTTGTTTCCTTAGTCGCCTCTTACGACACCTACAGAAAGAAATCGGGTGGTGTTATTCTCAACTGATCACCTAAACTGCCAAGGAAAACATAACTAGAAATTTTTTTCCCCGGAATTTTTTTTTTTTTTCATGTTTTTCAATATTATCTTCTTACATTTTTAATTATTTAATCGAATTCACTCCATTTTGCAATAAAAAACAATAACAAAGTAAATCACAAAAACCAGCAATGTACATCGCACTCCGATAGCAGCGCGGCGCGGGGGGATCGCGCGCGAGGCGAGGTTTCGCGATACGTTGCGAAGCTCCAAAGTAGGTAAATAATGAAAACTCCTTAATATGACGTTTCCGTGTAAAAGTAATTACTTATAGCTGATGATAGTTATGGGTAGATTCCACTATTTAAGTATTTGCTAAGCTATCCTTTACACCCGGTACTAGCCAATTTCCAATAGCCAATTTTCCGAATAAACCAGTGTTCTTTGAGTACCTATTTTTCCAACCAGCTTCGTGTTTTCCTTTTACTCCCGGTTCCGACTTCTACATTCTAAAAAGCAGATATTTGTTCTCGGGTCATGGGTATTTGTGTTTGTCTTTATGTATCTTCCGAGGGACCCACGACACAAGGGAAAACTTTAGTGTGAGCCTTTGAGTGTGTATTGTTTATTAATACACAAAAATGAATAACTTTCCCCAAGGAACATAGACATAGACATATACTTTATTGCACACCGTGACACAAAAACATTACAATAACAAACAAGGACAGAAAACAGAAATGTACAAAAAGGCGGCCTTATTGCTAAGGTAGCAATCTCTTCCAGGCAACCTTTGGGTAGGAAAATAATGAAAAAATATGAAAAAAAAATGAAATGTAAAAAAATATGCGCTTTCGTATAGGGTTCATGGGGAAAGTTGTTTAGTTTTGTGGTAGCCTCAGCAGCAGGAACGACCCTGAGCGAGGGTCCTTTTTCCCGCCATCGAAAGCTTGATTTCCCAAAAAAGGCGATTGTTTCAAAGCCAAAAACCCAGTCGTTTCAGCCGCAACGGGAACTACCAAGTGCTCCTGCCCAAGCACTGAGTACTTTCCTCTTCAGCGTACTTCTTCTTCTTACCAGCCCATATACGTCCCCACCGAGGGGCACGGGCCTCCCTTCGAAACACGAAGGGGATTGAGGCCATAGTTCACTACGCTGGCCCAATGCGGGTTGGTGGACCGCTCGTCTTTCGAAAATAAATTTTCTTGGACACAATGTTTTCCTTCACCGTTGAGCAAGTGATAATTAGAAATCCGTACATAAATCCGAAAAGACGAATTAAGTGGTACAAGCCCGCACCAGGATTTGAAGCCGCAACCTTCGGATTACAAGTCTGGCTATTACCAACTGGGCTATCACCGCTTCAGCGTACTACTTAATTATAATCATCATTTAATTACTTACCCTTTTAAAACCGAAGCTCCCAGCTCATTAATAAGTACACCGTAGCTTAACGGCATTTTTCTTATGAAACCATTGTGCGCTGTTGAGTCGAACCCGAATATCAACACATTTATTGTGTACTCCCTTCCTGCGGGAGGTACAGGAGCTTTTACGGAACTGCGGATACCCCAGCCGTAACCAGTCCATGATGAGCTGAAAAAAAAACTTATTTCACTTTTTCTTCTTATAGTGTAGGTATAGTCAAGTGTGTGGCGAACTTGGCTAAGCGTTTTCAAACCGCACAATGGCCTCTGACTTGGTTTTAACGACTGTAGTCAATCGACAACAAACGGGACCGACAGCGTAACGTGTCCTCCGAAGCACGGAAACGCTCGTGTTAAATTGCCACTTTGGTCACCCATCAGGTCCCCTGCCTTTGACGTTGCTTGACCTCACTGATTGTTTGAGATTAGCGAGAGTCACTAGGCTACGACTTCTAACATGACATATTATTATCTAGTGTCGGGGGGTCGAGGCTCACCTGCTAGCGGTACCCCCCTGCTGATCAACGGACGAGGCTCGGACGTTCTTCACCCCGTGAAGGGTTTCTATACTTGATATTGGCGACTACGCCATTTTATATTTTAATTTTGATTAAACGATTGTGGACGCCATTTTTCAATGAATTGAATTGAATTAACATCTACTTACTTAGTGTCAGATTTTTCAAGTCTTCAACGTTCATGGTAACCGTTTTAATCCGTCCGCCGCGATACAAGCTACGCTTAGTGCGGCGACCACTGTTTCTCATGTACCCTCTTTTCAATTGGTAAAAATAAATTATTCTTATTTGGTGACTAGCTTATACATACAGGATGTTATAAAGGTGAAAAATTTATAACTATAGAACTGAATTTACATCGATCGGTTCGTCATGAATCATAATTTGAAACGTAACTTCAAAGAGTTTCAAAATGTGCCTTCAATAATTTTCCACGTTATAAAAACGTATGAGTCACCGACTTCAATCCCAACAACATTAGCAAATGTCACTCATTTATTTAGATGATGTTCTGGTTTGTAGTATTTTTTTGTTTTTGTCGATTTTTTAAAAGCGCTGAATCATTTTCGATAAAATTTATATAGGACCACCTCTGGAGTGTACTCTTTCGAACAAAAAAAGAATTTTGAAAATCGGTCCATAATTGGCGGAGAAATCGGTGAACATACATAAAAAAATACATACAGTCGAACATAGAACCTCCTCCTTTTTTGAAGTAGTTAAAAATGAAATGTAAGGCACAAGGCTACAAACGCCCGGGATCCCTATCAGAGGCATGCAGGAACGTAAGGAGACTTGCGTGCTTCTGGAAGGACAAGGCTACAAACGCCCGGGATCCCTATCAGAGGCATGCAGGAACGTAAGGAAACTTGCATGCTTCTGGGAGGACAAGGCTACAAGGCTACAAACGCCCGGGATCCCTATCAGAGGCATGCAGGAACGTAAAGAAACTTGCGTGCTTCTGGGAGGACATTGGCTGGCTGGAATAGTTAGCCCAAAAAATATCACGCACAATGGCCCAATCGAGAGGCTAAGTGCGGAAAACGCCCGATAAACAAAACATAACAAGGCTACAAACGCGTGTATAATAGAATGGATCCAACGATATCATTTTCAAACGTCAGGTTAACAAGACATACCTCAAGTCTTCTGCAGTCTTCCAAGTACATTTTATTTTAACGTGATCACTGGCATTAAGTGTGTACTTGTGAATCCCAGTCAACACAGTGCTCGCTCCAAGATGGTACCTTGCATCAGACTCGTATATTATGTCTCTATAAGTACATGAAAAGTCAATAAATCCTTTCACTGCTTTTTTGTCGACCTTGCATTTGGAAAGCTGTGATAGAAAGATGACGATATAGATGTTAAATCCGAAGACAATCGACTCGATATTAAACTACGGCGTGAGTGTCAGGTCCGGACTGCGTTTTTAAATCATTTTTAAAACTTTTTTTACAAACTTACATAGCATTTCACCAGATCTTTTGTTGTACATATGACCTTGTCTTTGTTTTTATTGAATTTCATTATTTCCGGGGCGAACGGGTCCAGATGTGGAATTTGACATCCTGTTCCCTTATCTAACTTCAGCGCTTCCTCCAAAGTATTAGCTATGTATCTGGAAGAAAAGAAAAGTTTGAAATTTACAAAAAATTAATAATATTCTCGAGACCTTCACTGAAACTTAGCAGGTGCCCGTCGCGTCGCAAGTATACGTGTGTACGTTGCGTGGTCATGGTCACATTTCAAACATAATTATAGTAGTGGCACTGCACTGTGAGCTGTAAAACTCACAAGTCTACATTTTCGAAATGGCTGACATATACGTTTTCAACAAGCTCCACCAGTTTGAAAAAATTCAAAAAACTAAATCGACCTAAAAATTACATACAGGGTGAAAAAAAACTCCTAGCTATATTCAAAATCCTAAACCAGTATCACTTAGTACACAACACTTTTCATTTTTTTTTGATGAGATTTTTTTCTCCTAAACGTAGAGACACCACTCGGGTGCACCCCCCGAGCGCTACCCGCACCCCTCGCGTGCCTGGTGTAGGAGTAATGTCTACGTTTAGGCAAGAAATGAACTATTCCCATTGAAAAAATATTTAAAAAATCATGTGTTCTTTGAGTGATACTGGTTCAGGATTTTGAATATAGCTTGGAAGTTTTTTATCACCTTGTATAATTATCGAACCTGTTCATAAAATTTCATGAGAATTGAGTGAGAAATGCGACTTGTGGAGGAGAACAGTCGGACATCTGGACATACGATAACATTTTTGCCCAAGCTGAAACGGAGACGCTTTGCGCTCGTTGAAGGCATAATATCGCAACATTCGCAACACAGCCTTCACATACAAAACGCAGGTTCGGCGTAAATTAACCACCGTATCTCACCTCGCCTATTGCATGTGAACATGCACTATGAAAACTTCAATCAAGGCTGTACTCTGTTGCTCTTATAATAATAGGTAAGTATACCTACCTCAAACTCAAATAAATGTATTTTTTGTTGGTAAATTGTGACACTTGAATCTTATGCGACGTGCATCCGCTCAAGTTTCAGCCGAGGTATTCACTATTCAATCCCCGTTTAGTGTTAGTGACACTGATGATGATGAACTTAGTGCAGATTAAACCAGGGTTTTGTATGTACCATTCGTATTAGGAAGGATAATAATACTTATTCCAGGTCCACAGAATATAGGTAACCTTTAGAAGAATCCTCACACAGGGAATAATGGCAAGAATATACCTAATATATCAAACCTAATTATCCATCGCTAGAATAATAAATTATAAAAAAATTAAATAATCTTTTATTTCACCAACAAACACCCAGTTACTTAAAATATCATACTGTCGCTTTCCATCTACTTGGCGAAAACAAGGACAGCATTACATTTCAAGAGACTTTAACTTTAGTGAACGTAAAATAAAAAGTACTCAGAAAAAGGCAAGAAGATCCTCATTTGACCATTGACAAATCCAGCACCATATTTAATAGGTTTGATACTGGTAGGCTTTTTACCTGACCTTTAGATCCAACCAATGGAAAGAAGCCACCCAAGTTTAAAAGCATCGTGATTGATCGTGAATAATAAGCCATCTCTTTCTCTGGCCATCTTTCTTAAAGGTACAGACAGCTGCAGAGATACCTAACTAAAGATAAAGTTGTATGTGACCAAACATAACATTTTAAAAACGTGATTAAGTGGAGCGTCTCAGTTTGGACTAGCGTCTCAGTTGTTTTTCATGCTGTCTCGATGTCGACCACCCGCCTCAGACTTGTGCGAAAGGGACAATTGCAGCTTTCCGGCCTCTCGCAAATGCCGAGTTTTATTTCCAAAATTATGAGTTTAGGCGTCAATGTATTCCTACCCCAAAACTTAATAAAATCATACGTTTTGGTCACCATCGATTTGTAAGCGTAAAAACGAGGGGTCGTACGTTTTGTTTTTTTCAAAATTGTTCTTAGTTTTTAGGGTTCCGTAGTAATCTACGAACCCTTATAGTTTCGCCATGTCCGTCTGTCCGTCTGTCTGCAGGTTTTCTAAGAAACCCTTGGTACTACAGAGCTGAAACTAAGCATGATTATACATATGAATCACGCCGACAGAACTGTAGAGTAAAATCTTGGAAAAAAAATTTTTTTCGGGTGTCTCCCATAGACGTGAAAGGGCGATGAATTTTTTTTTCTCGCCAATATCATTGAATGGGGTGTCATAGGATAGCATTTTAAAAGATAAAAGGGGTTTACTAAAAACGTTTTTCGATTCAGCACTCCGTTTGCGAAATATAAATTTTTAAAGTGAAAACTTTTGTCAAACACAAGTGTCCCCCCCCCCTATACCTGCGAAACGGTTGTTTCTAAAAATGTGAAAAAATTCACGTTGGTAGAATATATAAAGAAATTTAAAGGAAAACTATCACACATAAGTTGGTCCTTCAAGTTTGCGATTGCGAGTAATAGTCGACCAAGTGCCAAACACTGTTGGGATTAATAAGAATGTATTTGAACCATGCTGCTACGGAACCCTACAATGCGCGTGGCTCGACACGCTCTTGGCCGGTTTTCAACAGTCACCTCTTAAATGTTGAGAATTTATTTTTCGAAAAATGCTGACTTTTAGTCTCAAATATCTTTTTGTTTACTAAAAATATCACAAAAATCAAAACGTACAGACCTAGTTTTTGGTGTTCCTGATACTATACCAAAATTTCACAGGGATCCGTTGACGTTTAGGGGATAGAATCCATTGACGCCGTTTGTATGGGAAAAAAACACTGAGACGATCCTCTTAAGCGTAATTGTTAAGTTGACAAAACTATATTAATATACAAAATATCATTGAAATACCTAAAACATTTCGTGAAATAACTTTATCCTTATTTCATAGGGGTGGTCAGGTATCTCTGCAGCTGTCTGTACAATAAGTTAACACTATCAATATATTTGGGGGGGGGGGGAATATATACTTAATCACATTTGACTTTTTCGTAGATATTAGATATCTGTGCACTTTATGAGTTTTTGCTCAGAAACTTTTTGGGTTGGTATAGTTTCTTTTGTTTGTTTTTTACATTTTTATATCGTATATTATTTATACCTACGTGTGTTATTTGTTAGGATATGGATCCCTAACTAATACTTTATAACCATCAATTTACTTCACTAATATAATGTTTATTTTCAAGAAATAAGTGATTAAATAACGACAATGGAAAAGACAGGGCGAACACTTCCTTAAATTTTTCAGAAATCGAAGCGCTCTGCTAAAATATAAGATTTGTCAAACAAAATAAACATGCCAAAACAAACAAGATGCCACATTTCAAAATGGTACACTGAAAATGTTTATTCGGAGCATGACTCGGCAAGCAAGTGATGAACATCGTGATCGCGTAATACATTTCGTACAAGAATTGCTTTTCTATGTGGTCAAGAGCGAACCCATTTTTAATTTTAAAAAAAATATATATTCGTTTAAAACAGTGCAAGTCAACTCTTACATAAAGATACTAGCCACCAAGTACAACATTACTTATATCTTGGAAACGTGATGCTTTAGAAAATGTTCGTGTTTTTAGTTTTGTTTGTAATGATTTTAGATATTGATTTATAGAAGTTTCATTGGTGGGTTTGGGAGCCCCTTTATAAGGTCATAAGTATTTTTAAAGGCCCTTTATAAGATCATATATTTTATTTTTGTTACAATGGTAACAGATGAAAAGGTTTGCTGTTAATAAACGCAGTAAAAACATAACCATCTTATTAAAAGGTTTGGATAGGTACGAAATGTATCAATCGACAGCGGTGGTAGTAAGCAAAGCACCAATACCGCATTATAATAGGTCTTTACCTATGAAATTGCCGTTTTTCATACAATATTTTTGGAAAATTGAATTTTCCATACTAACGTTTTTGGAATTTTCTAGGGAATGCGAAATCCAAATTTAGCAAAATTTTGTGGGAAGGTTTGGACAACATTAAGTTAATTTTCATCATACTTAGTTTATTGAAAGTTGTAACGTAACAACGCTACAGCAAAAATAAGCAATGAAACCGGCAACGGATGAAACGAGCTATATTTGAGCTTCTTTTTCAGCAAATAAATCTAAAGTAAATATTTATTAATTTGACTCAATATCTCCGTTATATGGCAAGGTTTTAAATAAAAAACAATTTTAGTAATAGCTGTTCAATCAAATAAATTATGAATAAAATAAAGCTTGAGAAAAAATCGGCAATTTCATAGGTAAAGACCTATTACAATGGTAACAGATGAATGTGCGGAGACCAGCGCAGCAGATTATCACGATGTCGTTGCAATCTTATCGTAACCAGAGTGCACGCATGTGGTAACTTGATTCGTTGGCCTCTGACAACACTAAGGCCCGTATTACAGAAGCAGACTCAAGTCTTGATCAGTGGAGTAGCCTGCCTTGGTGGTAACATTTGTTTGGGGGCCCTTAAGAAGGGTAAACATTTCCTACAAAAGAAAATAAAATGTTTGCAAATGTTTGCTTGACGTCAAGTTAGCGTACACACCTACACCTCTTAAACTAAAGCAGCAATTAAGAAGAATTTATACACTAAACACTAACACTAAACAAAAACATCTACGCTCATGACTTAAATGGGGAAATCCCGCAGCACGCGATAACCGATGTACGGTGTCGCCACGCCAACTTTTGAACGCACGCTTTACGCGGAATTTTTTTTTGATTTTTTTCACTTTTATCATAAATTTCTGAAATAAATAAAAATTTGAGAAGGGTTTTATTAATTTTTGCTTACGCACGTTGGGAGCCCCCGTGGCCCGGGGGCCCCGTATAATTGATACGGCGGTAGCTACGTCCCTGGTCTTGATCTATAATTAAGTATTGATTGCCTTTTTCTCTCACTATCAAAATGACAAAGACGACTGCTACTTAAGTATAGATCAGTCTGAGTTGCGTTCTGTAATACGGACCTGAGACCAACTAGCACCATACTGATTTAGGCAGACAACGAATCCTAGGATTAAAAGATGATCCAGCATGGTGCAAGTGAATACACAATGGCCCAATTGAGAGGCTATACCCTGTTTTTTATTCTCAGAGACTAAATTGACAATACCTGGGTTGCCAGTTTTTTGCAAATCATAAATAGTGATGTGCCACTAACGGTAACCGATGTTATCAAAATTAAGTGCCGGTTTTATATTACTTAAAGAGAAGGGAGGAAATATTTAGGTACTTTAAACGTAACGTAATGTCCCTAATCGTTTTTAGGGTTGCCGTATCAAAAATAGAAATTACCGTGTTTTTCGCTAACATACACAAATAACTAATAGAATAGTTACCGATAGATTTTTCTTTTTTTAAAGTTGTTTGCTGTTGTCATATTTAAATAAGTGCCGTATTTCTTAAAAGTTTAGTGATTTTGTCATAAATAAGAGCGTGAATTGTCGTATTTTACTGTTAGGAACAACACTGATGGCAACTATCTTTTTTTGTTTATAAGCATCAAAAGAGGTTTTATTATAAATTCATTTTGATAATAATTTTTAAAATGTTAATATCATAGAAAACTAAGAAGCTAATCATCTAATAAAGACAAAATTATTATTATTACGTTTTTTTAAAGTTTCGATTCAAAAATCGACAATTTAGGTACAACACTATTTAAAAAATCTGGTAACATTATTTGTAAATTTGACATTTGCATATGTCAATTTAGTCTCTGAGAATAAAAAACAGGGTATAAGTGCGGAAAACGCCCGACAAACATAACATATGGTGCAAGTGGCCATTATAATGATTTAATAAAAAAAATCTAGTCACTTACCTCTCAATAGACTCTCTGAAAAAATAAATCAAATAAGCACTTAAGTACAAAGTACATACGAGCAACACAAAATGCAGGAAAAAAACCAAAACATTCTCAGTTGTCAAAACCGAAAGGGACCAGTAAAATGATGTCAGCCTGATTTTAAGGAAATTTTTAATTTATGTACCTAGGTTATATTACTTCAAAAAGTACCTGCCTACCCAAAAAGTAGTTACCAGTGTTTTGAATATTATAATAATTTTCCACGTTAAAAACGTATGAGTCACCGACTTCAATCCCAACAACAGTTCGCACAAAGTAGATATCTAGTTTTTTGCGGACTACAATGCCTATTAGCAAATAACTACAAACAGAAATGTCATTCATTTATTTAGATGATGTTCTAGTTTGTAGTATATTTTGTTTTTGTTGATTTTTTTTAAAAGCGCTGAATCATTTTCGATAAAATTTATATGGGACCTCTTCAGGAGTATACTCTTTCGAACAAATAAAGAATTTTGAAAATCGGACAACAGTTGCCGGAGTAATCGCGTAACAAATATACAAAAAAAAACAAAAAAAAACATACAGTCGAATTGAGAACCTCCTCCTTTTTTGAAGTCGGTTGAAAATGAATAAAATTTACATAAAATAAAAGAATCTTGAAAAAATAATATCAGAAAACTGAAATTGCCATCGACTTTATAGTATTTTTTTTAATAAAAACATTTCAACATTTAACTACTTAGGTATTTAACATATTTTAGGTTCCCTTTTGATTTTGACGACCGTAATAATCTAAAACAAAATAACTTATTAGTCTTACCACAAAAACTCAAGAAATTAGGTTAAGTAGTTGCTTTAATATTTTATTTACCTATTGAAAATAATTTTGTAATAAGTATTTTATTTTCTATAACTACCTATACTTAACTATGTACCAGATAGAGTTAATTTTTTGTGATAAGATTCTTTAAGTACTTATAAAAAAGGATGTTTTTCTACGTGTCCAATGTTTCTTTTTTATTTAAGGCGACTACAGCACCTAAATTACGATTTTATGATGCGTAGATAAGCATGACGCACTGCATTGAATTGAAGAAAAAAAATACTAAGGTAATATTCAGGACATAAACTAGATAAGTAGTTTGCTGAAAACATGATTCAGCACTTTTGATTCGATAGAAAAAGCTCACAAAGTCACCTCTAAATACCCAATATTTGTATCTTTTAAGCTGTAAAAATCATAGTAAAATGCATAAAGGAACTTGAATTTGCTATCAAAATGTTCGTGATGGAACACTTTCGATAGGTAGTTAACGCATTTTTCGATTTAAGCTGTCACCTTTCCATAAATCTCATTTTTCTAACTTTCGAACATGTTTTTACGCACGCACGCTTTCATAGTCCGTAAACTTCGTGTATCGACACTGTTCGCACTGCCGGCCCAGGCCTGTTGAGAGACGGAGATGGCACTATTCCTATGTGTGCTGCCTTTATCGGGTGCTGTAGTCGCCTTAACATTCTGTAATGTATAATGTCATATGAAAAAAAAAATTTTTTTTTTCCAAAAAATGTTTATTGAGAAATTTAATTTCTTTATTGGTTTTGTATTTTTATGCGGCCTAAATGCCTTACCAATCATCATCATACAAAATTTAACCCCAAGCTGACACCCACACCACATTTTAACCAGGTTTAAACAAAGCCTGACATTACTGTTGTTCAGCAGAGTTAGCATACACGCTTGACATAGTTTTGTCATTCTGTTTCGTATTGACGCATAGTGTTATAACGAGAGATCGGATCGAGACAGTTATGACAAAATTATGTCACGTGCGTATGCTAGTACAGCTGTTTCGTCAAAATAATACGGACGTGAGTCTCCTGCCTGTCGACAAATCGCTTTATTTTTAGTATCGATACTCGAGTCCCATTCGCACCGAATATTTTTATTTTCTTAAAAAATATTTGTTATTTGTAAGTGTAAAAAATATTCTTTAAGTAATTTGAATAATGAAGTAGCAGTACGGTTTTAGACATCTTAGTTAATTAATTAAAACTTATTAAAAAAAGTTAAATAAATTAATTATTTACCTATCTTTAGCAGAATATTTAAAAATCCAATGAAGAATATTAAACTAGTAAAAGAAATGTGATCTTGAAAAGCCACCAGTTACCTTTCACTCGAGTTGCCTGAGTTACGTGTTCCACCACGAAGCGATACGGAAGTGTTTTTGAATGTTAGAGAAGCTGGTTGTATTAAAGATGTTTGTGTTATAGATGCTTGTGATGCAACGGTTGATTGTGCTGTGATATTACTTAAGAATTCGGGGCATAGTCTACAAAAAAAAAACACAAAATGCATATTCAACTAAAGCTTAGAGGAAAAACCGTAAGAGCACTTTAAACTTCAGATTTATATTCAATTGGTAACACGTGAAATTAATGTATTTTGAAACCAAATAGCTTTGACAAAAAAAGCTTAGAATACAAAATAAAAGTGCACTTATGGTATGGTACGCACTACGTAAACTTTATAAGATGAGATGACACTTTCGCTTGCAAAACTTTCGTATCAAGAACTTGATAACGTTCTTTAGTCAAAAGAAGTATTTAGTACAAAACAATTTTTTAGCATGCCAGTCTTGTGGTCCTAACACTCCTAACTGCCCTAGCATATGCAATGAGAGTTTGACTGTCAAAGAAAACATAACCTTAAATATAAGAAAAACAGTTGGCATTTCTTTTGCATTCGATTGACATTGACATGTCCAACTTAAGCGCAAGAGAAACGAAAGAGTCAAATTTCCTTCTGTTAATTCAGAAGTCAATACTCTCATGAAAGAAGTCACTGCGTATGCTAGGGCGCCGTTTTGCCGGTGTCAGCTTATGTAGACAAAACCATTGTTACTGTACTCACTGCCGTACTCAGAGACGTCAATTAAAGTTAAGAAGTAATTAAATGTCATGCTATCCTTGTTTATATCAACAAGAGTGAAAGAGACAACATCAGAGTATGACAGTACTTATCTTTAATTGACGTCTCTGAGTACGACAGTCAAACTTCGAACAACACACGTCCCTCAAAGTTATCACCTCGGTTTTAAAAGTGTGATTGATTATAATGTTAACGCCGTTCATCATATTATGTTAACAGAATGAGTGTGGATCGAGGCCGAAGGTTATCATTATCAGTAAAAAGAGTACCTATCTTAAGTATACTACGTAACATTTTCTGAAAAAAAATCTTGTGCAATCAACTGATCGTCTTTACTACGAAAAGTCAGATTTTTTTTTATATCTCATATAGGTTGCTCACAGGTAAATTGACGTCGTTAAGTTTTGCTCACCTAAGTCATCTCATCCCGTAAAGGATTAATTATTAGTTTATTAAGTTATAGCTTTCTAAAAATAGTACTATTCTACAATACAGGTCATCGTATTCTACGACAAAAGCGATTAAAAAAGCCACCAGCTCGTATGACATCCACCAACTCTAATTAAGTGGAATGCAATGAGTATTCTTTAGTAACTAGTCAAAAACGTGCATGTTAGATCAATACAATACAAGCAATACACTATTAGTGCTAAAAATTAAAAGTTATGCGATGTAGTTAGGTTTACTAGAGGAAGAGGAAAGAATAATAAAATCAACCAGATTAAATCCATGTAGTGATTCCATCACACAATAAACCATTAAGTATTTTCTTTTGTCTTCCCACTCGCCCACATAGACCCGCGCTGCTAAATGTGAACTAGTGAGACTTTTAAATTCCCACGAGTAGACAATTGTTTTTTTTTTTTATATCGCGAATGGGTTCGCTCTTGACCACAATCTAGCCCAGGGGGCGAAGATGTGGTCGACGATGAAGCAAGCTCACCCAGAAGATCCCTTTTCACTTGAACTGTAAAGAGACTCGGGTCATATTAATTGTTCTGTTGAGAATTTGAGATGTTGACTAAAGCATATACGCTCTGTATACCTTGTATGCCCAGCAAGCGTCACGTCACGTCGAAAAGAATATCGACCAGAAAGAGGTCCGCTAACCGCTTAACCGCAGATGCACCTATTAGTTTGCTTACTATATAAGGTCCTAATTTATTAGTCACTTTCCTTTTAACACGTTATTGTGTAGGTCAAAATATATCATTTGAGTCAAAAAACAAAAGCATAATATTAAATTTAAAAGGTCTTGAAAAATTTTGTTATGATATTTTTTCATTACTATGTTGAATAAACCCATCCATTCAAACGTAAATAATAATGGCAGTAGTAGAGCGGGCGAGCGGGGAGTGGACGGCTATAATCGAAAGAGAACCATTCCTTTATCTTTAAATGTTTTTTTTTTTTTTTACAAAATTTAATTTTCTGATAATTAATTTTTTATGGTGTTTTTTGGAATACTATCAACCTATACAATAACGCCTTAGAAGGTAAGTGACTAATAAATTAGGACCTTATACTATGTTACTATATGTGTGCACACGTATTTGTACCTTAGTTGAGGCGCCTTGTATGACACTCCATGACCCCGATAAGACTTAAGGAGGTCCTACTCTGCCGATGCCGGAAACCACAAGGCGAAAAAAAATATTAATGGACTATGTCGTGAGAAAACCGTAGGTGTCTTTTAAATGACTCAAAAATTCGAATGTCCTTCATTCATCTATCACTATACGATGATTATATTTTTTTAATAGCCCATATACGTCCCAACCGAGAGGCACGGGCCTTCCTTCGAAATACGAAGGGATTTAGGCCATAGTCCACCACGCTCCGGTCCAATGCGGGTTGGTGACCATTATTAAAGGTAATTACCGCATCTATCTATACATTTTATAAGGAAGAAAAATTTGATTGTTTGTTTGTTTGTTTGCATTGAATAGGCTCGGAAACTACTGGACCGATTTGAAAAATTATTTTACCATTAGAAAGCTACATTATTTCCGATGGACATAGGCTACATAATTTTCCCGAATTCCTACGGGAACGAAGTCCCGGGTGGAATGCTAGTATGGTATAAATTAGTTAGCGAAACTTTTAAGGGGTGATTCTACCTATTAAACTGAATAACTTTCCCAGGGAACCTATACAGGGTTATTTTTTAATCAGTACACATATTTTTTGTACTTGTTTAAACTTTATGAAAATTTAACAGACCCGTATTTTTTTGTTTTATATCGTTTCATATAAAAATTTCAAGCTAGATCGTCTGAAGCATGAAAATAAATCATTTTTTTGTATGGAAAAAAATTAACTTGAAACTTGGTAGGTAATAGTACTTTTCAACACATTTGTGACACCCGTTTTACTGCGTTTTACAAAATTCAACCTTAAGACGTTAAAAAGGGGTATCAAAATCTGAAAATTTTGGAAAAAAATATATATTTTCTTTCTTATTTACGTTCCATCAACGTTACTGGCATCGTTAGAAAAATTTGTGTACTGATTAAAAAGTAACCCTGTATAAGATTTTCAAAAAATATTTTCGATTTCCCATACAAAAGCAAATCAGATGATCGATGAAGTTGTATGGTAATGTTAAGGCAAAAAAAATTGACTTTTTCTTGGGGAAAGTTGTTCAATGGGCTATGTACGACATTTTAAAAATATTTTTAATTTCGTTTAATTTTTTATTTAACATAAAGGAATAAGGTCCCGTTTCCTAAAAAAATATATATAAAAAATCTATCTTTTGAAATAAAAATATAATAATTAAAAGTTTCTCAGTAGGGTAAACTAATCATAAATACGGCATTATACAATCGTGTCTTTGCCAAGCTGTCATGTCAATAAAAAAAAAACATAACCTATTTCATTTTGTATTTGGTTGTTTATTTTTGAGTTTTATTTTTGCTTTTGGTTAATTTTTTCTGAAGTCTTTTACTGCTACCGCATACCGGATTACGATTTAACTATGCACGGACTTGTAGTGCTAGATTTTGACTGATTTTCTCACGACTACACCTTATTCATACCGGACTCCGAGAACTGCTTCAACGATAGTGATTAATACTCTTCGGATTTGTGGAATAACACTAATAACGACAGCGCAGCAGGCTTTGCTACTCAACATGGCATCTGACGAGTTACAGCGGTGGAGAGAACCAAAAAATGTTTTATACCTCTTTGTTCAAACACTGACATTAACTCACCAGATTTGACGTTTGTTACCATTCCAAAGGAATTGAAAGAAAGTTGGTGTAAAATGGTTGACAGGAATTGTCCCAAACGTCCACTTTTTTGCTGTGAGGATCATTTAAACGTAAGTACATTGAAACGTATCTCTAGTTAGTCTGTGATTGAAACTTAAATGTTGAACTTAAACTCAAAAACGCAACGGTATAGGTTATATGTCAACCAACTGTCAATCGTTTTTTTTTTTACTTTGGCAAAGGAGTTAATCTGTAGAATGCTGTAATAAGCAACAAATCGTAACCAAAATTTTAAAAATTAATTATTTTTATATCTATGATCAAAATTATTTGATATATTTTTTATTTGAATATGGGACCTTAAACCTGCTTAAAATAAAAAAATCAAATTATTTTAAAAATCTTGCACATAGCCCATTTAGTGGATTGATTCACATCCTTTACATTCACTAACTAATTTAAAAACACCATATAGCTGAGAAGTCAAATACGATTTATCTCTTTGTCACGCGTTGCTTCTTTACAAACAATGTTATCTCTAGTAGAAATCACTATGAAAACACAGTTAAAACTCCACCATCTCGAATAGTCCTTCAGAGTCTCATAACATCATTCTTAACCATGTAGACTCGCAATAATTGGCATATTTTCGATTTATTCACAAAAATACATATTCATGTCATTTGTTGACCTTTCTATTGGCTCCACATTTACCACGCTTGTCATCTTAAAACAGGCTAGCAAAATAAATTATTACTTGCGGTTCCTCAAAAATAAACCAAAACAGCTTAAGAAGATTATCTTGTTTTTCTTCTTACAAACGACGTCAATAGTTGTCACTCGGATCTCTATGAAATTTTGAATACAGTGTTAGGGTCAACAAAAACTGTACGTTTCGAGTTTTCGATAAAATCTATCTCTGTACCAAATTTCATCAAAATCGGTTTAAAAGTTTAGGCGTGAAAGAGTAACAGACAGACAAATTTACTATCGCATTTATAATATTAGTGGGGAGTAGGGATAGTGTATGATGTCATTGTTTAAAACGAAAAGCCAACACTTTCCTCCAAAAAAAATGACAACTTTCAAGAGGTGACCGACGAGATAAAGGATAATTCTGAAAAGTAAGTAGGTATGCGTACAAATAGTTAGAGACCAAAAACGTACGTTATCATATTATTTTCATCTTCTGATGATTGTGAAATGTGCAAGAGTTGGTTTATGTTTGTTTGTCTTTATTGCAGAATAATTACTAGCGAGGGCTGAAGAGTAACATAAAATCAATATCTTACGATTAAAAACCAAATTCTGTTAAAAACATGCTTACCACTTTCTTTCCATAGAAAACCGTTCATATTAACTGCAAGAATAAGTTTGTAAAACCAACTTGTTTTTGCGGCCCGTTCAATGGTAATCAATGTAAAAATGTTTACAGAACTAGTTTGGTTTCCGCAAAATAGCCTTGTATTCAGTTGGTATGGATATTAGACCATTATTCTCCATGCGAACAGTCGTGAACGGAAAGTTATACGAAATGTATTAATTTTTTACTTAATTTCGAGATTTTGTCATTAATTTATTATAAGTACGTAAGCATTAAATTGACATAAAAAATTTGTTAAAATTAAGCACTTACCTTCGGGTGATATCCAAGTCCTCTGGCGCATTTAAAATGAAATAAAACATAAAAAATGCTATTATTGATACAAATATGACTAGTTGGTACCTCCTCGATGCACATATCCGTCTTACAAGTACCGCCATCTGTAAAGAAAAAAAACGTCACAACTATGGATGGATTAATAAAAAGCAACGTCCAAAAGAAAAAATTGGATGCCCTGTCAGGTATTCAAATCACCTATTATGGCATGTTCTGAGATTTGTAGTTTAGAAGTTATTACACATTTTGTGACTTTTTTGTAATTTTTAATTTTTTTTGTCTTTATATGCTAAAGATTAGTTGTATACTTTCGGAGATATAGAGCTTTGAAAATGAAAAAAATATTAACTAACAAAAATATCATTTGAAGTCTTTACCTTCCTTACAGCATTAGATTACTATATCGTACTTGTTTGAGCATGGAAGAGCATTTTTTAACTTTTATTATTATGTGTAGGTTGGTGCCTACAGTCAAGAGCACGTAAGATTGACGCATTCAGTCTTATCATACATTACATATTTGAGAATGAAAAAGTACATATTAGTAATATACGTGTTTATTAGATAAGTAGGTACTGTAGAGAGGTCGTTATCCGTTTACTTGAAAAACGTACTTAGCTTCCTTTTTCATTCTCAAATATCTAATATAGAATAAGCAAAGTATCAAGCTTAGCGTGCTCTTGACTGTAGGTACCTATCTACTTAAACATGATAATAAAAGTTAAAAAAATGCTCAAACAAGTACGATAGAGTTATCTAATGCTGTAAGGAAGGCAAGACTTCAAATTATATTTTTGTTAGTTAATATTTCTTTCATTTTCAAAGCTCTATATCTCCAATTTTGATGCAGTTTGAATTTGTTTGAACGAGACACCGAGAAATTCAGATTTTTTGATGATGATACTCGAGCAATTATCTACGCAACCAGATTTCTCCTATGTCGTCCCGTTTTCGAGATCCAGGTGGCTCAGCTGTAGTGTAGCGACGCGTCACTGCAGCTGGGCCCCAACGAATGGCTTATATCTTTTGAACGCGAGACCGGATAGATTTCTTATTTTGGGGTTTGTCCCGAGAAATTCACGAGAAACTATGAGATCTTCGCTACGTCGTTCCACCTTCGAGATACAGATGTGGCCCAGCTGTAGTGACGTCACCGCAGCTAAGCCACAAACAAACCCCGATAACTTTTAAACGCGGCCCCGAGAAATTCTGTTATCTTTGCGAATCGTAAGTATACGACAAATTTTGAGAAATTGTTGGCATAGTCAAACATTAAAATTTTTATTGTGGCCCAGCTGTGGTGATGGACTCTTAAATATGGTAACGAGCATGACATGAGCGTGACCGTCAGTCTGTCGAGGTTTCATGTTTTCGTTTCGTAGTGGCAGTCGTCTTTGTCATTTTGATATAGTGAGTGAAAGAGACAATCAATTCTTAAGTATAGATCAAGACTTGGGTCTCCTTCTTTAAAACGGGCCTTAGTCCTATAAACTTATTTAGCACGAAAAAGTTAGGCATATTTGTATTTTTTCAGTAATTGTCAGTATATACTTTTTGACTGGTATTTTTTTTGAATGGTATACATGTTAATTAGTATAGTTTTTGATCGGTATAATTTCTGATTGTTATACCTTTTAATCAGACCTTTTGAGTGGTATACTTTTTGATATGTATACCACAGAAGTTTTATAACAGGTGACATTTAGCTTGCACAAACGTTATATGAAACGATTTTATACTTTCTGACAGTGAGATATAATGGCTATTACAGTTATTAAATATATACACTGTCAGTTATATCTTAGGGCAGTTATATCTTATGCGAATGCGTATGTATGTATTTAAATCGTTTAATGTATGTTTGTATGTATTTCATTGTAATCTTGACTTGTTTTAAGTGACATCCTGAATGTCCTATAAAATAAAGATTTTTTCTATTCTATTCTATTCTATGAATGTTATCTAAATGAAAATCTCGTGTATTTATATCAACCAATATGCACCCTCAGTTACAAAACCATTACAAAATCGTATCTACCTACTACAGAGGGACCGTTCAAGTATTACGTAAGCAGATTTATTACAATTATTTACTCCCCCCTCCCCCTTGTCAGCAAAAGTAAGCAAAGCTACATAAACATTGGTATATGCATTTTGTTCGAATCCCCGAAAATACGCTTCGTTTTCAAGCATAGACATAGATAATGTGTGAGTTGCCATTTGTATCAAAAAATAAATAATGAATGCTGTCGTAATCACCATCTAGACCCCTCACAACCCCATGTCATCAAAAATAAGCAAAGGCGCCCCCGCCCCCCTATAGTGCTTACGTAATACTTGAATGGCCACAGACGTAAAAATGCTAGTGATAGCTGAAACCAGCGAGTTTGATTTGATTTTACTTTGATGGGTTATAGACTATTAGGTTTCCTAATTAAAACTTAAAAAGCGTAAAATTGTTAATTAATCACTCCGACCCACTAAGAGCTGTTTGACCATCAAAGTGGAAGGGGCGAAATATAGTAAGAATAGTTTAGCGAAACTATTTTCTGCACATCCTTACTAATATTATAAACGCGAAAGTTTGTATGGTATGGATGTATGTTCCTCTTTCACGCTCAAACGGCTGGATCAATTTTGATAAAATTTGGTATGGAGGTAGCTGACATCCTGGATTAAAACATAGGCTACATAATTTACCCAAATTCCAACGGAACGAAGTCCCGAGCGGAAAGCTAGTCTATCATAGTTGTAAGTTGTATACGACCATTGCTCGAAATATGCAGCCTGACTTTCGACCTCGGCGGAAGAAAAACACCTGCAGTATTCAAATAGAGAAACCAGCCCTTTCGAGACGGTGAATTTGACTACGGTTGAACTCAAATCGACTCAATAGAACTGTCGGCCGCGGACATTTAAATTACGATAAAGGTTACCGTTTCCGTATATTCTTAAAACTAGGGCAAGAATACCTAAACTAGGATATACCTGTGTTTTAGGCGCAAAAGGGCTTATCTATTTTCCTTGTCACGAGAAAAATGCAAACGTACTTATTTGAAGGTTCTAGTTACAAACTACTATTTACAGGGTGGCCAGAGAAGTGACGTCCAAAATAAAAATTTCGATACCCTTTAGAAGTTACAAGGCTATATCACTTTTTCATAACCTAACCCAACATAGTTTTTTTGTCTCTTTCTTGAAAGATTTATGAATACAGATTTGACGGTAATTGATTGTGATAATATCAGCTACCACCTAAAAAAAACCTTGGCGTTTTGTGTTGTGTGGGAAGTGGTCTATGAACCAATAGCGAAACTGTTGTAGTATTTATGTAGATATACCTCAACTACACCCTCGTGCAAAACAGATGCATCGGCCGACGCATCTGCGAAAAAGACTTCGCAGATGCGTCGGCCGATGCATCTGCTGATGTGTAGAGGCAGCATTAGCTTGTTTCACGATGAACCTCAGCGGGGTTCCTGTGCAGCAGTGGGGGGAGGGGTACGTAAGTGAGACACGTATGAACTGGGTAACTTATTTCGCGTTACAGTCGCGGGGTGCGATCGAGGTGGGGAAAACAATATTGTTAATGTGTGCCGGGGGTTTGTCTGCTTATCCGCAATATTATTCAAAAAGGAGTGCCGGGAATCCGTCTTAGTTCCCTAAAGTCACCGCTAGATGGCGCTGGGCGACTTCTAAAACGCGGTATTGAAGTGTTCCACGCTTTCCTTATAAGCGATGAAAGATTATTGCATTGTATCGAGCCAGCGACTTGGTATTAGAGCAGACGGATTCCCGGCACTCCTTTATCACGCTTCCTGAATTGATCAATGTCGCGGATGAGCAGACGAAGCCCCGGCACTCATTAACATTAACAATATTTTTTCCCCCACCTCGATCGTAATCCGCGCCTGCAACGCGAAAAAATAAGTTACCCAGTTCATACTTACTTACGTAACCCCCCCTTTCGCTGCTAGAGAGTGGTGTTCCTAATTTTTCTTAAATTTTTTTTAATGGGTTAAGGTTTTTGGAGGGAACGGAGAGAGGCCTTTGCCCAGCAGTGGGACACATAATGGCTACATAAGATAAGATAAGGTTTTTAAAATAAAAAAATCACAAAAAAATAAAATAATAATAAGTTGCTTAAAATGGACATCTAATTCTTAACGCACTGAAATGTTCATTTTCAACCAAATGCGTTGTTTTCTTACGAAGCCAATGACACATCCCTCTTCTCCTTTTTCAAAACAATCGAATAAATTACTCACAGTTTTCTTGTGTCGCCGCAGTATAGGCTTTGTGATTTATAATAAATATGTGTTGCAGGGTGGCGTGTTTGTTAACAAAACCCTCTTTAAGATAAATAAAGAATTAAAAAAACAAAAATATGTATTGCATATGTATTGGGTATGTATCGTATTCTCACTCGTCCACGTTGTGACTCGGTGAAGCGGTTGTTGCCAGACTGCCTGCCCCTCACCTCACCCCGCACCCTGCGACGAGTTTAGATCCGAGACGATAGATGATGATTGTGTATGTGTGTGATTGTATGCTTTTATATTTGTTTTTTGTATATATTATTTAATAAGGCTATTAAACTGATTAAAACTTAAAAGGCGTAAAATTGTTAAACCGTCGCGCGCTTGTTTACGGGCGGCGCGTGCGATTCGACACGGGTGTGCAAGACCCACAAAGGGCTGTTGGCCAGTAAAGTAGAAGTGGCGAATGATAGAAAGAATAGTTAAGGCGACTACAGCACCTAAATTACGATTTGATGATGCGTAGATAAGCATGACGCACTGCATTAAATCGAAGAAAAAAATACTACGGTAATATTCAGGACATAAACTAGATAAGTAGTTTGCTGAAAACATGATTCAGCACTTTTGGTTCGATAGAAAAAGCTCACAAAGTCACCTCTAAATACCAATATTGTGTATCTTGTAAGCTGTAAAAAACGATAGTAAAATGCACACAGGAACTTGACTTTGCTATCAAAATGTTCGTGATTGAACACTCTCGATAAGTAGTTAACGCATTTTTCGATTTAAGCTGTTACCTTTCCATAAATCTCATTTTTCTAACTTTCGAACATGTTTTTACGCACGCACGCTTTCATAGTCCGTAAACTTCGTGTATCGACACTGTTCGCACTGCCGGCCCAGGCCTGTGAGACGGAGATGGCACTATTCCTATGTGTGCTGCCTTTATCGGGTGCTGTAGTCGCTTTAAGTGAAACTATTTTCTGGACATTTATCACAGTCAGGCCCCTCTTGCACTGGGAACTCTGGGCAAGTGCCCAGGGCCCCGCGATTAAAGGGGCTCCCTTGTCCTCAGAAGATAATTATAATTACAGATTACAATACTTTTTGCTTATATATTAGCTTTTGCAAGCGTTAAGAGCGAAGCGCTGAGAGTATGCTCTACTCTTGCCCTAAAATCATACTTTTCTATCACACTAAAATATAACATTCACTGACTTAAAGAAGAATCACCAGTGTTCTATTACAATTTTCGCTTAAAGACTCAGGGGCCCCATAAACCTACGTGCCCAGGCCAGGGCCTCTTATAGATAAAAGACGGCCCTAATCACAGTTGAGATGTAAGTTGTTTACGACCATTGCTCCAAGACTTTGGACCTCGGCGGAAGAAAGAACACCTGTGAAAGAGAGAACCAGCCCTTTCGAAATGGTGAAGTTGATTACGGTTGAACTCAAATCGACTCAATAGGACTGTCGGCCGTGGACATTTTAAATTACGAAAAAGGTTACCGTTTGCCGTTGTGATATGTAATTTATCTTATCACACCATTATACATAGACATCCATTATACATTATACATATTATTATTATTATCTCAATTGTTACTAACCTAGTTTTAAGTTTACTAACATTAAAATGAGTCTTGGTTACTTAAATAAATAAATTTATTATTATTTTATTATTATAGATACTTATCGTTCAGGAAATTCAAGTAAAAAACAAAAATAAATAAAAATGCTTCACAAGCTTCCAAGAGTTTTCAATAACTTCAGTAGAAATGTATCTTTCAGAATCATACAGAAGAAATAGTTCTTAATCTGGCTCTTTTCTGGTAAAACGCGCTCTCGAAGTAATTTTATTAACTACTAGGAAAACTCTAAAAACCGTCACTGTTTTACTTTAAACGAGGTTTACGAGAAAACAGACAAATTAAGTGCTACTTATTTATTGAAAAAATTGTTTCCGGCTTTTGCTAATTTTTAACAGACTTCAAAAAAGGAGGTTCTATGTTCGACTGTGTCTGTAAGTATCTCTTTTCACTGATTTCTCCGCCATTTGTGGACCGATTTTCAAAATTATTTTAGAATAGAATAGAAACACCTTTTTTTCTGTTCAAGAGTATAGGTCCATTGCACCAAGTCAGGATCTGATGATGGGATCCCAGGAAAATCGAGGGCAACCTTAAAATTTAATAGACACTTACAATATTTTACATTATTTTTTCCATTATTTACTTACAATAAAACTGGAAAAGTAAATATTTAAGAAAAAAAATTAAACTGACTTAAAAATAGTAAAAAATAAAGACAACATCATTTAAACCTTCGCGCGATTCTTGTACACCCGTGTTTGCAAGATTTATATCGTACGCGCCGAAAACAAGCGCGCGACGAGTGTAATAAATAACATGTTACAGCAAAAGGTAAACTTTTTCGTAATGTAAATGTCCACGGCCGACGGTACTAGAAAGCGGGTTATTCTGTAAGATATTTTTTTTTTGCTTGGCAAAAACCTATAAATTGCATTTCTTTACCCGGAAAACCAACAAACAAATCTCATGAACACCCACCAACACACACACAAACTCACACATACACATACATACACACACACATACTCTAACATCAACATATGCAACTGCAATGTTATAGTTATAGCCCTACCTTCAATCTATGCCTATAGTCTTAAGCCATGAAATGTATGTGCTGTGTCAATACTGTGACTCAGGCTGCAAAGCAGACACTTATGTTATAGCACAGGTTTTTATTAAAATTTAAGTGGCAGATGATTTATAATCAGGACAGCGGGTATACATGGAAAAAAGGCAAGCATAAGAGAACAATGGCAGAAACTGGGGGAGGCCTACGCCAAGAAGGCAATCCAAATTCAAACTAATGAAGAGGAAGAGGGTTAGCATTAAAATTAAAATAAAACAAGAAAGAAAGAGGGAAATGTTTATTTATGTTAAAATAAAATAATATAATAAAATAATGCGATGTTTAAGATGTATAATAAAATAAGATTCCTTTTTTGAGATAAATAAAATGCATGAGATGAAATAATGTAAGCAATGTTTATTATATTATATATATGTATTATAATAAATTATATGTAAAATTAAAAAGAATTATTGCATGGAAAAAACAATTTGGAAATAAAGGCTATTTGAATTTGAAGTGGCTGCCGTCCCTAATAACTTAGTGGACTTTGTAAAATATTTCATATTTTGTAAATGTACTTACTGGTTATCTTTGTGGTGTTAACTAAACTTAGTATTGTTAAATCAAACACATACCATGAAATAAATATGCAAGTGTAAGTCAATGAGGTAATTCAAATACAAAATCAATATGCATGCAATTATTATTAAATTACAAATTATTATTACTATTAAATATAAATGTAATTGAATAATTGCATGCATATTAAATTACATTTATAATTTTAACATAGGTAGCTCTCAATTATTTTTAAATTCATTTTATTAGTTGGCATAGGCCTCCCCCGGTTTCTGCCAGTTTCCTCTCACACTTGCTTCTATTTTCCATGTATTGCCCGCTATCTATATTATATCATCTTCCCAATTCTTTTTCTGTCTGCTTTCTTTTCTTTTCCTATCCATTGGATACCGGACCGGTATTCTGTTCGACCATTTGTCCTTATTGTTTCTTATCATATGGCCTGCCCATTTCCATTTTAGGATTTTAATAGTATAAGTGACATCTGCGACTCTAGTCCCTTTCTTAACTGTTCACCTGACCTTGTCTTTAATCCTGATATTTAGCATATTTCTTCCCAGTCTATTCTGGCACACTTGTAGTGCTTTTTTTTGTTTTTCAGTCAATGCCCAAGTTTCGCAGCCTTACGTCAGGCCTGGCACTTCGCTTTTGTGTTTTGATGACATTGCTGGGTTTTTGAATATTTCCTTATATGCTCAAAATCTTTGCACTGCAAATTCTTGCGTATACTTCTTTCTGCATAAGGTTTTTAGGGGCTATCAGTCAGCCTGGTCAGAGGGTCATGTTAGGAAAGCCTAAGAATATAAATATTCTGGTCAGTGGGTCATGTTTGGGGCGTCATCCACATATTGAATCTGTGATCCATTCACTGCTATAGGTTGGTTCCTGTATGTTATTTGTCATTTAGTTTTGTTTGTTCATGGTAAGTCCTGCTTTCCCCCTATTCTCGTCGAGTCCCTAGGTACTACATTCACCTACTTCAGACTAACTTGTTTGAAAAAATAATGAACTGAATTTCCAGCAAGTTTCAAATAGTTTCACATCATTAAGTCGATGAGAGAGACAATCACAAGGGTTATAAGTGTTATAACTGTTGGGCAATTCAAATTGAAAATTGGATAAGTTTCGGTTGGTAGACTGAGATAAAATGCAGTGATTTAAATTCTTTTTTGGGTTGGAATATTTCTATTTGTAAAAGTGCACCGCTATCCAAAGTTGATGAGAACATAAAATACTACACAATGTCAATAAATATAAACAACGTACCTTTATAAATTATAATCGCTCATTCGCTAAATCGTTTCTCCGAAGGTTAACCACAGGATTCGAAGATATATTTTTGTTTAATTTATCGCTTTCGGCACCATCCTTTCAGACAACTTTCGAATTGAACTGAAGTGATATAAATTCTCTTTGTTGAACTGATTGTTGACATTTGCCTCTACCTCAAATACTACATACTCAAAGCTCTACCTACATTAAAAACAAATAAAACGCCCCCAGCCCCAGCCCCCTTGACTTGACGCCCCCTTTCGTTTCGTTATACTCTTTCGTTTCCTCTTTGGTTGGTTTCGTTCTGCTCGGCTCGGTTAAGGCACCCATACACCTTCAATATTATTGCGCAATATTGATTTTCTACGAGCAACGTGTCTGACGTGACGACGTGACGAATCAGACAAATTAAATGCACTAAATAAAAAAATAACTTTTTATTTCTTTATCTACATGTCGATAAAGATTGTCTTTAGCTATTTTAATTTGACACAAACTGACCGATCAGTATTCAGGACAGCTCTGAGCAGTGAAATGAAAAATAATGTGCAATAAATACTACACAGTTCAATAATTTAATAATAACTTTTAATTTGTAATTTTATTTTTAATACCTAGTTAAAATTAGAAAAATAAAGAAATAAAAATATTTTCAATAAAATTTAAGACTGCTCAATCATTAGAGTCATTAAGTGGGCAAAAATGAGTTGGATTTCAAAAATTTGAGGAGGGTCAAAGACGTGCTCCGTCCGGCGGTACTTCAAAAAATATTACCACTCATTTAAAGCTACCAGGTTGAGTTTGGTATAGTTTTCGTATAATTCAACGATGAAGAATTCATTTCTGGTATTTATTTTTCACATATGTGCAATGGTTTTTGAAATAATCGCAAAAATATACAATTGTGATCACAAAAAACCTATCGCCGCCTATATTTTTATATTTAAGAGACATATTAGTGTTAAAAAAAAGTGCGTTTCTCCACCGGGACCAGTTGTCAAATAATTATGTGTTCTATACTAAATTTTAAGGCATAAATTCAGCAATTCTGATATTCAGTCTTAGATTTACAGCATCAAAACTTTCGATGCTGTGACCTGAAAACAGTGGGAAGCTGGAGAAAATCTCGTCACCGGCGCCATCTGTATCTCAAAAACTGCTAGCAGTACGAAAAAGATTTATAGTCCAATTTTTCGAGCAAAATTTCAGCAATCAATACCTCAAAAATTGATTTCATAAGTTTGACCGAACGAGAGATATTTGCCGCTAAGTACTGGTAAGCTGGAGAAACGTTTCCCCAGCTTACCAGTACTGGCCACTCTATATCTCGGAAACTACGATAGGTACCAGTGAGTATTATGGCTCAAAATTTCACTCCTTGTCCTAAACTAGTGCTGTAAATATTTCATAGCCCCACCTTCAGTACTTTTTAAGATAAAGGCAGTTTTTAATGGGAAGCTGGAGAGACGTTTCCCCAGCGGGCCAATACTGGAGATCGAAAAGTATTATGCCTAGCCATGTGATTTTAATATCAGATTATAGCTAGTAATTACAGCACTTGGCTGTAAAAAAATTAGGGTTCCAGGTCTTTTGGTTCATGCGCTAAGATGAAAAAACCTTTTTCCCGCCAAAAATAAATAACGGTCACTGAATGTGCCTGTTGGGCGACGTTGCCAGTTTGTGCGATGAGCGATGCGCGTTAAGTGACATGCCAAAATGAATCTTCTGAGCTTAGATTTAAAATACATTTTAAGTAGTTTGTTTACGTCATAGAAGTTAATGTAGTCTAAGAGTCGGGAATGTAAAATAGATTTTGAAATTTTATGAATATACTTCTCAATATAAAGTAATAATGGTGTATGTTATGTGAAAGCAAGCAATAAGCGCTTATTAGAGCTAATATAGCTCATTTGTTCTTTCATCTTTATTTCATTGAACATACAAAATGTTACTTGGACATGACAATATTGTCAATTACATTACTTAGCCCTTTTGACTTATGACTCCCCTTACTGCATGACTTTTTGTATCAAAATGAAAAAAATATATGTTGGAGTCATTGACCTTTAATAAACAACTAGACTTCCAATCGCGCTCAAAAAGTGTCCGCAGCAAATAAGTGCACATCACAACGATTGGGCATTATTTTTGATAAGTTTTCTCACTTTGTCATTCTTTTTGTTCAGTTCTTTTATCCTGCTCACTCATCTGTCACTTCGTTCGAAAGCTCTGACATTTTTTGGTTGACGTTTCTTTGAGATTGGGTATCTAGTTGTTTTATTGTATATCAATGGTTGTAGTCTTAAATACACTGAGGCTTAGAAAAATGTAAAAAAAATGTAATAGTTGGTATTTTTGAATTTAGGGGGTCAGGAAAGTATGTTTTATATATGAGACTAGATGCAGTAGTAGTTACAAAATTTTGCTTCTCATGTATGAGACAATATGCATTAGTAGTGTAAACAAAGTCTTCCTCTTCTTACTCTTGTACCAGTCATGACAACATAGGACTATTCGGGAATATAGTGTATTCGGAAATGTAGTAAAAGAAGTTGCTGTGCAAGAGGACTGCTCTAGAAAGTTGAGGAAGAAGAGACAATGGTTACACATAATTGTTCCAGAGTCATTGGTAGGTAGCTATTTCCAGGAGGATAAGCTCACAAAAAAAAAACATCTGAATAGAGCTAGATTTTCAAATTTATTAATCAAAATTGTGGGCTATAGCTATTCTTAGAAAAAAATAAGACTTGAAGGTGAAAGAGATACACCCGCTTCTGCATAACGTTTCATATATGAGCAGTAACAATATTTCCGCTATCTGCATACCGTCTCAGATATGGAATCGTCAATGTATCCACAAATGCATAGAGTCTCAAATATGATACATAGCAAAAACGCTGATATAATGTCAATTCAACGAGAGACAGAATTGTTTTTTCACATTTTGGGCTCACAATTGATTAACTTATTTACAGAAAAAAACAAGCTGAAATAATTAACAGAAATCGAGAAAATCAAGTGCAAATACGGAGCAACTTCCCTCTCGTGCACGCTTACATATTTTCTTTTCTGTTAGTGCTGTACCTCTTTTACTGTTACCAAACGCCTAATTATACTACCGGTTTTCTGTTTTTAGTGTTCCCAGCACTTAAATTTAAAAATAATCAAAATATCTATTTCATTAAATCTATTTCTAAAAGACATTCTGGGTTTCATTAGATAAATTGCGCGAACAGCGAACAAAGATCTTATTGATGTCGGCAACATTAGCAGTAAAACGCCATATGACTTCAGGCTGTGGAAGTAACTGAAATATACGGTTCTCGCGGCGGTTTCAACGTCCGATAATTGGTTGATTTTTTTAACCGCGTAAGCTGCTGAACTGAGTCTGCTCGCTAACTTATCAATATGAAGCTTTGCGTCAAGAGTGATTCCTAAGAATACAGCAGATTCTACAGTTTCCAGTTTTTTATTCTTAATCTTTAAATTGGTTTAAGTGGCTTGCTTTAATCCAGTAGAAAAATGTGAATCTGCTTAATGACTCTACTAATACTTCCCCTACAAGTTTAACGTGAAATTTCTCGTATTTTATTTACGAAATAATTGAACGTCTTAATTATGGGAGTTTTTTGAAGGATTGCGCAATGATTTAGCCCAAAGGGCTTTGAAGATTTTGGAATACCTACTGTCCGCCATTTTGAATTTTTTTCAAAATCGCAGCCACACTTGAGACCTAGTAAAATCGATAGCTTAGATCAATACAAACTTAAAATATTCTTTGACAAATTCTCCTAAAGTGTCAGGTTTCCAAGTTATGAGCTGTCAAAGTTACACTGGTGGCGCCATCACTAAGTACTATGAAATATAATTGCTGGATATGCAGGTTTCCTCACGATGTTTTCCCTCGCTGTAGGTAAGAGCATCAGTTAGTGTGCAACCGATATTAGTGTTCAATGATGTCAGTGTCTTTAGTTAAACTTATTATTATGAGTGACTACTTATTTTTATTTCTAACTATCATCCCGCCTGCAATCCACACAAACTACAGCGTTCAAAATATTTTAACACAAAGTTCTTGATTCATTGATATCTCTTATTGCTTTATTTAGCCTGTAGAATGGATAAGGACCTATTTTAGTACTAAAACACAATTATAAGAAACTGAGCATATTATAAGTATACGATCGACATACAATCGATACTTGTCAGCTGTCACTGTCTGTCACTGGTCATCTGAACAGTGTAAGAAAGCGATGTAAGTACTGACATTCGATGCTCCGCAGTATTTGTCATAGACTTAAGTATACAAAAGAGATTTTAATGAGTAACCTACTTGCCGGTTTGCTGTGTGCACCTATTTTTAAATACAACTGTACAGAAAATCTAAAAAATGTACATAAATCTAATCTTAAAGATCAGTTTTTTATACGACTAAACGTTCGAAAACATGAGTTATTTGACATTTACTTGATCGCCTTGCCTGTTTTTGAATGCTCCCTTAAATGGGTTTATGATGCGGTTATTTGAAAAAACAAGTTTCTGTAGACTTATATGGTAACATGAACTCATTGTAGGGATAGTTGAAGTAGGGATATGAGAGAGCTAATAATGATGATATATTTGAACTTTATGTTATAAACAATTCAACTATACTTTATTGACGTGACAACGTCTTAAATTAGGTTGCGGCTGGGAGTCACTTATGAAAAAGTGTAACGCTCGGTAACGTTACGATGAGTCACCGAACGAGAGAGAGGCCCGCCGAATGCCTTGCGTCTCTCTCCCACTCAACTATGATCGGTCTGCCGCGCGCGCAGCACTAGAGAATTAGGCGCTAAAATTATTTTACCACTCAAAGTCGTTGTCACGTAAAACTTTCGCCCGTATACCGACTATTTTTATATACTTAAGTAACGACAAAATAGTTATTAGTTTAGGTAACTTACCTGTCGCGTGTCCAAGAATAAATGATGAGAATAGTCCAGGATGTACGGGTACGAGTTAACATACTCAAAGGTTAATTGGTACGAACGAATTGTTCCACAAAAATAGCATCTTCTTGAGCGATATTCACCACCAGTGTCACTCATGTTACTGGCGTAACGGTCAACGATAACAACAAACAGTCAACGATAAAATAAAACAGCCAACAGTAACAATATTCAACAAAAGACAATAACCATAAAAATGCACCAAGGAGCACATATAGGACTTAGAAACGCTTGCGCACAGTAACAGTCAAGTGGCAACTAAAGTCAGGTAGGAGACGGGGGTGCGGGACAAGGAAGGGATGTACACGCGGTAATAAAGGAGTAAGAGATAGCATTTAGAGCGAGATAACGCTATACAAACAAATGCGAGGTGCGGGTGGTGATAGAGGATTTAGAGTGAGATAAGATAACGCTATACAAACTAAAGTGAATGGTACCGGATCGATTAAAACTTTACGGTGGCTTGAATATAGGCCGACTGCTAAACTCGCGTATCGCCTGCGCGGTGTGAAGGCAGCGGGGAGAGATGTTAGCGGGTGGCTACGCGGGGTGCGCGGAGCAGAGAGCACGGCAGCGGCAACCGGCTCCATGTCATCCCGCTAACATCACTCCCCGCTGCCTTCACACGGCGCAGGCGATACGCGAGTTAAACGGTAGGCCTATAGGTGCGTGTCTTATATGCCCCAATAGATTTGTAAGTATGTACCTACCTTAAAAGTAAGTTACCTTTATTTGTATTGATATAAACAATCAATTCAATTATGTTTAAAACATGTTTGAAAACAGAGACTAATTTTCATAGTACCTACCTACTTATTGGTGTTGGTGGTGCCAACAGTGCAACTTTGACAGCTTATAACTTGGAAACCTGACACTTTAGGAGATTTTATTAAAGAATATTTTACGTTTGTATTGATGTTAAAAATCGATTTAATTAGATTTAAAACATGTTAGAAAACAGAGACCTTTAGTCATAGTACTTAGTGATGGCGCCACCAGTGTAACTTTGACAGCTCATAACTTGGAAACCTGACACTTTAGGAGAATTTGTCAAAGAATATTTTAAGTTTGTATTGATCTAAGCTATCGATTTTACTAGGTCTCAAGTGTGGCTGCGATTTTGAAAAAAATTCAAAATGGCGGACAGTAGGTATTCCAGGCTCCATACAAAAATCTTCAAAGCCCTTTGAGCTGTCTTCAATTTTATTGACAATATGCTTACATATTTTGAATCATGTATTTTAAGCTACGGTTCAAAATAATATACTTACCTATTGCACAATATTTCTTAATTAATTACTTGGAAACGGTAGTAAAAGGAGAAAAATTTACGAAGTGTGTTTTATTTTTGACATTACGTCATCAAACATATTGCTCGCAGGAAATATTGGCGCCTTTGAATGGGGCATATTACATTATCAATAATATCACGATATCGTGATATTATTGACAGTGTAATACACCGTATCGTAGTATCGTGATAATATCACAGAATATCCAGAAATCCTGTGATCCGCGCGATCCCATCAATAATATTGAAATGTAAGCACTTCGTGATACGCGAACTGTCAGTATTTACTGACAGCCATGGAGGACGGACGTGGTAGTAGCGATGTATTTACCGCGTAGGGCGAAGCCCGAAGCGTCACCAAGCATCTTACCTGCCGACCGCCATACCGGCATACCGACATGGGTGTCGTTTAATAGGTTTTCAGGGGTGGTGGTTCCAAAAATGATATCTATTTTGAAATCCAAGATGGCGGACATGCAGTTTTTGTGAAAAACTGTCATGGGTGTCGTTTAATACGTTTTCGGGGCTTCTGATTCCGAAAATGACATCCATTTTGAAATCCAAGATGGTGGACATGTATTTTTTTGTAAAAAACCGTCATGGGTGTCGTTTTATAGGTTTTCGGGGGTGCTGATTGTGAAAATGAAAACCATTTTGAAATCCGAAATTGCGGACATGCAGTTTAAAAAAAAATCTGTCATGGGTGTCGTTTGATAGGTTTTCGGGGGTGCTGATTACGAATTGACATCCATTAAGAAATCTAAGATGGCGGTCGTGACAAACCAAAAAAAGTATGAACGCCTTTTTGACCCTACAAATAGGGTAGCACAACCGCCTCGCGTGTTTTGGTAAAATATGAATTTACCAAAACACGACTTCACTCTAGTAAATCTAAGGCGTTCTGATGATGATAATATTGATATGTGTAATAGCCCCATCAATACTTGTGATACTTGTGATACTAGGATCACGATATTATTGATAAATGTAATACGCCCCGATACTAAATAATTATATTTCTTACGTCATTGATTGACGAGGATGGCTCGTCCAGTTTGTTGACCAAGTAATTGAACGTCTATTGTGCAAAATATTGAAGGTGTTTGGGCCGCATAAAGGGATAAGCCGGCCGGCCCATTCTATTGCTTAATCTTGTGACGGGTAGTATTTAACGATTACGTTGTTGCGATTACGCTATGATTGAGCCAAAATTGAAGTGGTCCTTATCTTTATAATAGTGTATGTTTAATAATGCACATCAGATCAGTGATGTCGTTGAGACTAGACATGTCGCTTCCACAAAAAAAATACGCGAATGGCTCGTCCACTTCATTGACGAAATATTTGAACGTCTGTATTGAGATTGACGGGATTTTTATTGAACGGTGAAAGAGAATATTGTGCAATATTATTGAAGGTGTTTGGGCCTTAGACCATACACACTATAGACGGAGTACTTATGACGTCACAACACTTTTGAAAGAAATGCAAACATGTGAGTTCCTACAAGATAGTAAAATATAGGTTACTTTATCGCCATCTCTACTTTAGCGTAGAGTCTGGCCGTCAAAAGCTGTCAACTAGAAACGGCGGGAGATTTAAAATTCGTCCTCTGAAAACACTGAGTATACACTGAATAAACGGAGTTAACACTATTTTATTTCCTTCTAATTTGATTTGATTGTTTTCTTACTATAAGGTTAATAAAAGTGTGGATTTATGTGTAGACAACAGGTTTCGAAAGACGAATTTTTAAATCTGTCGCCGTTTCTAGTGGACAGACTCTAAACCTTTTTTTGATGTCACGCTTTTCAAAGCGTGATAAGTGTTATACAAAGCGTTTGATCTGCAGCTTCTGTCAGTTATTACGGTTTTTAAGGTTTTGCGCATAAAGATTATTCGTTTTTGTGGTTTTGTGAGAACAGAGACGCCATTGTTGTACACTCAAGAGCACGTCAAGCTTGGCACTTTGGACCGGCCCTGCATTGTATGGCGCGCAGTATAAATCAGAGCTCAGCTTTAACTGGTAGTGTAAAGCGTGACCTGCTCTTGACTGTACAGCTTTTGTACAGTGAGGTATGGTTGGGTGCAGGGAAGAAGTAAACTCCTGGCTCCGATAGTGTGTATGCTGCTTTAATGAAAAAAAAACAAAGTAAAGGTACTGTCTATGGAATCCATATATTGTACAACCACGTCTTGCACGCCTCGACTATTGAAATATGGAATTTAATGTTTATAACGTATTGACATTAACTTGTTGTACTAATAGGTAACCTAACGTGCTTGCTGTCTGTACCTCTTACCAGCCTTTAGGCCTCCCTACGAAACACGAAGGGGATTTAGGCCATAGTTGGTGGACCGCTCGTCTTTCGAAATTGAATTTTCTTGGACGATCGGGTTTCATCACGATATTTTCCTTCACCGTTGAGCAAGTGATAATTAGAAATCCGTACATAAATCCGAAAATACGAATTTAGTGGTACAGGCCCGCCTAAGGATTTGATCCCGCGACCTTCGGCTTACAAGTCTGTCTTAAGCGCCTTATTCACGATGCATCCTGAGTACGTCCCGCCAAGGTCAAAGAGGGACAGAGCTATACTAGGAAGCGAGAAGTTGACAGTATGTCTCGCTCGCTCACTTCCTCCTTCTCGCTTCCTAGTATAGCTCCGTCCCCCTTTATTACCAACTGGGCTATCACAGCTTTTTCTGTGATGTCTGTACCTACTGGGACCGTGCGCGATGACAGCGGCCACGTGATAGGTGGCCATTATAGACAATATTGTCACAGCTGTCAAGCGAGAAGTAAGTAAATATGTGAAAAAATTAATGAAATCTTGTGTTATTTTACTATATCAGAGAATAATACATTCACAGTAACACATCTTACTAGGACCATATTACATTTATCTCAAAAACGATTGGAAAATGTTAACTGCAATATAGATTTGACAGCTCAAATCAGCGACAATAATGTCAATTTTAGCCGTAGTGAGCGCTGCGATCGTTTAGGCTACTCCCTCCACCCGCTTTGCACCCTGCCAATAGACCTTAGAACATACACAAGTACCCCGTCTATAGTGTGTATGGTCTGTTTGTGAGTGGATGCGCAAAAAGGGACCTCATGGAAAATCGCAAAAAGGGACCTCAATGGAAAATAATTGATTTCGAGTAAATCACGTTTAAAGTTTCAATTCGATATGAGTTTCGCCTCGAGCGCGCCCACTAAAAATCCACAAAAAAACTATGGCACTTAAAAATATTCTGGTTAGACCAAAACAAAGCTGAAAGACCACAGAAACAAAATTCAGCAACAAATCAAAAAACCCTTTCCAATCCTTTTAGGTCCCTTTTTGCGTAACCACTTAGGCTGGTCGTACAATATTGCATTATTCGGCCACCATTATTCGGTCGGTCGGTCGGCCTTGGTTTTACTTGACCGTGCATTATTATGGTCGTACATAATTTTTTTCCATATGTCCTTTGCCGCCATCTTGGACTTGGATGGTCATAGACAAAAGCCGGCCCTTTTCCGCACGAAGCGTCTGTTGTTTCATCGCGGAAAATTGGTAAATGATGGCAGCAAATAATTATTTCGGGTTTACTCATGGAGGAACCCAATATGGGTAAGTAACATTATCTTAGTAATATTCAAATGTAACATCATTTTCGCTAGAAGACTGCATACTAAGAAAATGATGGATTCGTAGCCTTGCGCTCATGTTGCTGATCCAATCAAAATGGCGACTGGTTGATATCGATCGTGGTAATTTTGGCAAATATCCTAGTATTCGTTGGATGAAAGTCTAAAATGTGTTTTAGCGCGGCCACTGCAAGTGCGGCTTACGGAGGGCAGACGGGGTACGCCGTAGCGCCGGCTGCCACCGCGGCCACGTACGGTACTCAGCGCGCCGCAGCCACAGGCTATGACACAGCATATCAAGCGGCAGCCGCCACTCAAGGTTCGTATCACAGATATAAGCTCGTTATAATTCACAAATTACTGACGAGTCAAAACTCCAAAACAATAAGGTAGGTATAACTTGACGACAGAATGAGGTTATCGAAAAATCAATACCTACTCACCTCATGCTGCATCGTAATTTAATTTCCTTGCTAGTCACTGATTTATTTCACAATTTATTTTAGAGTTTGGTGAGTATTCAAAATGTCATGCAATTAGATAGGTATACATTTGTTCGCGGTCAGCTAAAAAGCATTGCATTAATTAACTTAACATAAAAGATAGTAATGCATGTAGTAATGCATATGCCATGAAAAAAAATTACATGAAAAACATGATTCGGGACAGTATTGTGTCATTATCTTAGAATTTATCACTTCATCATAATTTGTTTTTAGACTATTTTGATTATTTTATGAAATAGTGTTATTTAATGAAAAATAGAACAGCACTCGTCGCCGACATCATGACGTGATCAGGTCAGATCAATGAACACTAAAAACACAACATGCTCTACTTGATGATATGATCAAAATGTAGTAATGATATTGTAAAAAAATAGTTAACATACCAGTAGAGGAACTGATCTCGCTTTGTTTTTGTGATGAATCATAGGGATAATTATATTGTTGTAAAAGCGAATAGAAATGTGCTAATTGTCAAGCTGGGAATCGAAGGAACTTATAAGAACGACCATAAGTTCCTTTCCAGTAGTATCAACGGTTACTACTGCTACATATGTCTAGGATGACTTTATTTAATCAGAAATACATAATATCTTAACCCCTTGGCTCGGAATGCGTATTCATTACTTCCTACCTTAATCTATTTCTATTTTACTGTCTTCGTTGACCATTTCTGTGTGCCTTCGGGCAAAGGCCTCCCCTATTATTCTCCACTCTTCCTTCTCGTGTGGTCCAAGTTTTTCCTGCCATTTCCACAAGTTTATCCGCCCACCTTTTGAATTTCCTACCCCTATTCCTTTTGTGCCCTCTAGGATGCCATAGGGTAATAGTCTTACTCCATTTCTCTCCTCCTCTTATAGTATGTCCAGCCCACTTCCATTTTAGTTGTTTTGTTTTATATGTTATGTCAGCAATCCTGGTTTTTTCTCTTAAATTCTTGTTGCTGATTTTGTCAATTCTTCTCTTTTTTAACATGCTTCTTTCCATGGCTCTTTGGGTTACCTACACTTAATCTTTTGCATTGTGCCTTGGTGAGTGCCCATGTTTGGCAGCCGTATGTAAGGATGGGTAGAATGCATGTGTTGAAGAGTTTTCTCTTGATGTGTATATTTGTTTGGCTGTTTTTCATAATTTCTTTTAGGGACCAATATCTCTTCCATGCATTTCCAATTCTTCTATCTATTTCCTTTGTTGTTGAGTCAGTTAGATATTAGTTAACCTAAATATATATATACATATAAAGTTTTTAATAAACCAAGGGGCATTACATATTGATTTTAATATTGAGTTCTGAGCTCTTTGTATAAAGCTGATAGTGGATGTAGAAGCTGAGCCAGAGCTGAATGCCATAGAGCCAGAATGGCTTTAATTATGTTATAAATCAGCTTAAATTATAATCATAATGAAGATGGCACCTTGATGGACGACTGCATCGAAACGTAAATATCAATAATTTTAAAAAAACTGGCCAAGTGCGAGTCAGACTCTCGCAACCAGGGTTCCGTACAAACCTGTGCTGATTCGCATCTTTAGTTTTCGCTAACTAATTTAAAGTCACCCAGTATGTACACACGGCAGCACATCAGGTTATACACGTTGACCTTGACGTCGCCTTTATCTCGCTCGTAATAGCGCCGACTTTCGTAGTGCAGATGGGTAACCTGACGTGCTGCTGTCTGTACATACATATACTAGATCCTGGAGTTGGATGGACTACAGACTCCACACATGTGTAAACTCCCAGATGAAACCTGCTTATGGTCTAGACTGATCGCAAGTAGAAGAAAATAAGAACAAAATAACCCAGTATGTATATAATAAACGCTACCTACACACTCAAAGACCCACAAAGGTTTTCCCTTGTGTCGTGGGTCCCTTGGAACACATATAACGACAAACACCCATGACCTGAGAACAAAGATCTGCTTTACACACAAACATTTGCCCCGACTGGTAATCAAACCAGCACCGCTCGTCCAAACCGGCCGTCATTTATGTATGTATAGTGCGTGAATGACAAGTGATTGTTTCAGCAGCGGCGCACGCCCACGCGCACGCGGCGGCGGCGGCTGCGTCCGCGTACGACGCCAGCAAGTCTGCGTACTACCAGCAGGCCGCGGCCGCGTACCCCGCGGCGGCGCCCCCCGCCCCGCAGTACGACACCAGCGCCGCCAAGCCGGCCTACTCCACCCCCGCCACCTACGCACAGGTCACTCACACACAGTACTCGAACTTGACGGTAACGGAGCATGTGGCTGTTTATTTTTTTTTAGTTTTTAGTTTAGTTTATACTTTGTGTTGTTGCTGTCTTTGTGTCTTGATGGAAATTACCAATGAAAGACGTTATTTTTACACTAGTAACACTTATTTATTTAATACTAGCTTTCCGCCCGCTGCCAACTGTGGGATAAAATGTAGCCTATGTTCTTTCCCAGGCTCTAATCTATTTCTGTACCAAATTTAGGCGTGAAAGACGGACAGACGACAGAGAGACAGAGTTACTTTCGCATATTAACAGTAAGGATTTTTATACAACTTGGATATACTAGATATACTAGACAGCCGTCTCTACAAAGTAACAAACTCTTTTATGGGTCAATGTATACGCTTCTACAATAAGATTCCCATGTGTATTCAAAACCTACCTCTAGAAAAATTTAAGACGATAATTAAACAAAAACTTTGTAAAAAGGGCTATTATAGAATTTCGGATTATCTGTTAGACAAGCAACCATGGGAATAAATTGCTCAGCTCCAGAGTTATTCATATTAAGTCAATTAAAATTAAAAGTAAGAAAAATATGATTGACTTCGAGCGACCTCGGAGTTTCCTGCCTATTCTTCTCCTGAGGAAGACTGCACCTTTGCGAATAGGCGCAAAGTCAAAAGTGCTAATGTAATTCATAATCCCATCAAAAACAATACTTGTCAAAAAAACCAAGTCTCGCAACTCAGTTGTTCTGCGGTAAAAAGTTGTGAGATCCATGTAATACCAAGTCGGTTATTAATTTATTCAGTCTCTACTTAAGCGACTTTCTGTCTTAATACGTCCAGTCTCTAAGACCACGATCGTGGTCCATAACAATTGAAAATCAATTGTGTCTGGAATCTCCGTATTCGAAGCATTAAGTTGTTACGTAATAATTAACAGCATCTTATAGTGACGCATATCAATATTAAAATTCTTTAATGTTTTATATAAATATATCGAGACTTGGCCATCGCACTAAATAATTGAATTTACATGTGTTTTCAGGCGATTGAATTTACACGTGTTTTCAGGCGATGGCCAAGTCTCAATATTTATATAAAACATTAAAGAATTTTAATATTGATATGCGTCACTATAAGATGCTGTTAATTATTACGTAACAACTTAATGCTTCGAGTACGGAGATTCCAGACACAATTGATTTTCAATTGTTATGGACCACGATCGTGGTCTTAGAGACTGGACGTATTAAGACAGAAAGTCGCTTAAGTAGAGACTGAATAAATTAATAACCGACTTGGTATTACATGGATCTCACAACTTTTTACCGCAGAACAACTGAGTTGCGAGACTTGGTTTTTTTGACAAGTATTGTTTTTGATGGGATCTCATTTCTTTTTGTATTTTTTTTTGTATTTGTATCTTTTTTTGTATGTATTTTTTTTGTATTTGTATCCCATTTCTTTTTGTATTTTGTATTTGTATCCGAACACCATTGGGTCGCTCGCGCGTATGAGCGCGGCTGCTGCTCGCTCGGCGACATTCACCTTTCCGCGCGCCCCGCCACTGTCCCCGCTCCGCGCCCTCGCGCTAGCACCGCGCAGCGCGTAGTAACGGCCCGCGCTCCTCACTCGCTAGCATCGCAGCGCGTGGTATAATAATTAATTTACAACCTTACGCACTCGTAATAAGTACGAATACGCACGTAGGTACGTTTTTTGCATTAAATAATTTAATTTACACGTGTTTTCATGACGGGAATACCCATTTTTTGCCGTAAAACATCGTTACGAATAAAGCCAATATTGAAAAATTTAACTGAAGACTTGGCTGTATGGGCATAATTTTCTTTGCGATCTTTTCTAGATTTTTTAGTTTTTCCTTGATTCATACACCAAACACTACTTATATTCCAAATTTGAAGCTTCTAGGTCTGCTAGAAGTGCCTTAGAATTTTGATGATCGGTGAGTCAGTGAGTGACAAAATTAAGAAATTTGACCCGTTATAATTCTTAAAATACTGGTTCAAATTGAATGAAATTTGAAATATACCGTGTCTTTACAATGCCTGCATGGTTACTGAAAATTTTAGTCTTCTAGTTTTAACCACAACGAAGTTACAGGGGGTCGAAAATGGTCTGAATTGCTTCGAGAAAAGGATGGTACGGCCGTGACGCTTTTTTGCTCGACTTGGTGGGGGCACTGCCGTGCCCCCAGATATTGACGTGTTCAAGTATCATTTTATATGTTCAATGAAATAAACACTTTTGACCGGTTTTGATTACCGGTTTCGATTAGTAGTTGAAATCGGTCGCATAAAAATATTATATAAATAAATGGAACTAGTGTAAAAATAATGTCTTTCATTGGTAATAGTTTTAGTTATTTATTATTTTAACCAATTACAAATATGAATACGGACAAATAAAAAAACGAACACAAAAGGCAGTAGCTTATTTTTTTTTTAAAAAAAAGCTTAGTTCTTCTTATCGTGTAGGTATAGTCAAGTGTGTGGCGAACTTGGCTAACCCTGGTGTCAGAGTTTTCAAACCGCGCAATAGCCTCTTGACTTGGTTTTAACTACTGTAGTCTATCGACAACAGCCGGGACCGCCGGCTTAACGTGCCCTCCGAAGCACGGAGAGCCACTGGGCAACGAGCGCTTCAGTTTTTAGCTATGACGAACGAAGCCTGTTGCAGAAACGTTTTTGTACCCTTAATTTTACTGACAAAGTAACCTTCCGCCCGGGACTTCGTTCCCATAGAAACTTGGAAAATAATCTAGCCTATGCGCTATTCTAGACTGTAATCTACATACAGGGAGTTAGGTATCTCTCTTTCAACCTCTCGGGTGGTTAATCAGTCCATGAAACTGAACAACTTCCCCAAGGAACATAGGTTAAAATACGAAAAAAAAATTTTGAGTTCCCATACAAACTTCATCAGCATATAGTGCATTTTGTATGGGAGATCAAAATTTTTTTCTTCGTATTTTGACCTATGTTCCTTGGGGAAGTTGTTCAGTGTCATGGACTGATAACCACCCGAGAGGTTGAAATAGAGATACCTAAAGCCCTGTATAGTGATTGAATAAGAAACATCCATTTAAACATCAAAACTTAATAATTATAATATTAGTAAGATAAATTACGATTAATTGTCAAATGAATAACAACACACGTATAGTCGCGGTCAGAAAGTGTTTATCACTCAGACCAAAGAACACAATGTTAATTCAAGTCTTAACAACCATAGTAACAATGAACGATAAGCGAATGCGCTACTTAAATCGCGTCATCTGGAAAATTTCTTATAGCAATGACCTCTCAAACATTGTTTATCAAAGTTCCCAGACGACGCGTCGGTCTGAACGCGATAAAGTCTAAAACTTTGACTAGATTTTTGTACGGTTTACATTACACCAATAGACAAATGATTCAAGCACAGACTTATATCGAGATTGACGAAAAGAGCGCTTCAAATTGTATGAGAACCTAGCGTGTCGAATTTTTAGTACTTAAGATGACGTCACGAACGAGATTTAATGATGGGAAATCAACACCGCGCGGAAACGATTCAAAGGTGCTTAATTAGGTAAAATAAGAATGCAAATCCGGTTAAAATCGATTATCATTACGGCATAGGTCTCGAGCGGACTGACTTAAGTTGGACATAACTGTGACCGTGGATCACACTTTTTACACGCAAGGTAGGTAAAGTTTTACCGTCTATCTCGATATAGGTCTGTGGATTTAAGAGAAAGGATTGTGTATAATTCATTCCCGAAATTTCTACGGAATGATGTCCCGGGCGGGAAAATAGTGTTAGAGGCCAGCGCATTAGTTTACTCCAATTTTATTGAAAAACCGCTCTTGTCACAACAGCATAGAGTGCACGCGTGTGGTAACCTGAGTTGACCGTCCGTACACTATAAACCAAAGTAATTCGCGTCTGATTGTCTGACTAATGAACAGATTTTCATACGACTTTGACAAATGGATGGTTTATATCTATAATTCATTACCGAAATTGCTACGGGAATGAAGTCCCGGGCGGGGGAGATAGTACATATTAGATTTGAAATAAATAAATAAACAAATAAAAGTTAATGACAGCTAAAGTATAAAGTCAGTAAGCTGGTTAATTCGAAATCAAAACAAAACCAACAACAAACAAAAATCAATTTCTAGGTGGAACCGTTTTTGGTTAGTTTTTTTCTGTTCTTTTGTTATTTCTGTATACAGATACATTTCTTGTCTATTTTTAACCCCCGACAAAAGAGATGTGTTATCAGTTGGACGAGTGTATGTTTGTGGCATCGTAGCTCCTAAACGAATGGACCGATTTCATTGCGGTTTTCTTGTTTGAAAGCCAACATAATCAAGATCGATTAAATAAGCTAATATTTGATCAAAATATATTCCGAGTTATAAGCAATGATTATACAATTTTAAAAGTTACAATTTCTTTTATTTTAGAATTATTATGGTTATAAAAATGTTTTGGACGTTGGTATGCAGAGCGGCGCGCGCGGGGCGAGCGGCGCGGCCAAAGCGGCGTACGGCGGCGTCTACACCGCCACCACGGCCGCCGCCTCCGCCTCCTACCCCACGCAGCCCTACACCGCGCCCGCGCAGCAGGCCCCCAAGCGTGAGTACACCGCGGCCGAACCCACTGGGGCGTGGGGCCATCGTGTCAATACAGATAGGAATGTAAGACCCACGAGTGCAAAGATAGGGCGCCATCCATAAATTACGTCACACGAATTTCTTGATTTTCCCCCCCGACCTTGTTGGTCACATCACCTATTTTGCAATTTTACATCTAGAAATTATTGAATTAAAACAGTAGTTCCGAAAATGAATTTAAAGGCGCTTAGGCAGTCGGCGCGTAGCACTAGTACATCGAGTGGCCTTCAAAACTATTTGAACCTTATATGTATATCAATACATATAACCTTATATGCATATCTTGCTCAACGGTGAAGGTTCTAGTTTTAACAGTGAGATTACAATACATTTTGAAATGTGACGTCTCGAAAGTAGGGACCCCTCCCACCCCCTTGTCACACTTCGTCGACCCTCTCCCTCCCCCTTAACGTGTGACGTAATTAATGGTCCTAGACATAGGGAAATGATTTATGGCCCGACGGCTCAGTTCATAACGACCCTAGTATACACATTCCCTGCAGGCTAATTCTATATAAAACTGCTCCTGCAAGCGAGCTATTACTTCAATAGTTGTGGTCCTTTGGCCTGTATGACACAAGGAGACTCAAGTCTTGATCTATACTTAAATATTGGTTTTCTATCAATATGACAAAGACTACTTAAGTACAGATCGTAGTCTGATTCGCGTTGTTTAATTAATACGAACCTTAGAGATTTCGGCAACGTCCAGTTTTTTCCCTTCGTGCCATGTAGGGACAGGCTTAAGTTACTGCTTCTATACAAGGTGTTTCAAAAAAACTCGAAAAAAAAAGAAATTCCAAAATTTAATTTTAAAGTGAAACAGTCTCAACTAATCAGTTGCACGGTTTGACATCTACAAAATCAAAGTTTCATATAATTAATATGACATACTTGTCATATTTGTAATAGAGCTGTGCATTATGCTAAATTTTAATTAATTTTGAATTATTATTTTTTTGGATTTTTTTTAAACACCTTGTATATCTGTAGCCCAGGGACATTTTACATTACAAAAAAGGTTACCGTTTGTCTTTGTGAAATTATTATAGATTAACATTCTAATAATACTGCAACGCGACGCGACGTGTCTCAAATTAAGCAAACTGGTTGACATGGTTTTTTTTAAAGGTTGGAATAACCTATTTTTATATGGAATTTTAGATAAAACACTATTCAGCTTTATTCATTGACAACCGCAGACGCGCAGTTGCAGTTTTGTATTAGAATTGGCCTGCTGTAAACTACCGAGCAGGCGAATGGGACGACGTGTACATACTTAGCTCGAAATATGGATAGTTTCGTTTCTCTTTTGACTCAGAATACAGACACAACTCAAAAGTGATGAAACTGCAACTCGAGTTACTTTTGAATTTCATGCCCATATGATTTTAATAAAACAGCACGTCGCAACTTGTTTTGAACGCGTCGCTGATCAGTTGCAAGTTGCGACGTTGTTCAAAGCATGGGAAGTACGTACACATTTATAATCTCCATCTGGTAAACTGAAGTTTAGCCATGGTATTCAGACAAGCAGCATCTGGGTATATACAGACTTGCCTTAGTAGAGCGGTTATCTATCTAAGTACAGAGGCCAGCGCATCAGGTAAACTGCTCTTATCACAACAACACAGAGTGCACGCGTGTGGTAACCTGAGTTGCGGCCGTCCGTACACTGTTAGGCGCTGACATGCTGCTTTCTACGTGTATACGCCCTAGCTTCTTACGACTTAGTTCTTTTAAAAATCTATGCCTCTCCACTAACGAATCAGCTTTTTCCCTTTCAAAATACAATTAACAATTTTATTTATTACTTCTGTTAGTTCATTTTTTTTTCAACTCATTAAACCACATTTACTTAACATCTATTTTATGTAAGCACATCCGTTAGTGGTGTTACGAGTAGTAAGAAAAAAAAGCTGAATAAAATTCTTGGTAAATTAGGCAAAAAATCATATTCAAACACTGTCCTACCAAAGATTGAAGGGCAAGACCAACTGCTTGTTTACATACTTCCCACAGCTGTAGTAGTGGGGCTAATGCATTATTTGGTAGCTCTAGTAATCCACTCCCGCGCGTGGCCATATCTTGAATTAGTTACTCATACTCTAGGACGTGAATCTTTCTAACAACTTTCCCCAAGGAACCTATAGGAAATCTCAAAAGATTCGACTTTCAGTACTATGGCTAATAGCTGATCGATCACTCCAGGCAATTTTTTCTTAAATTTCGACCTTTAAACTTCTTGGGGAAAGTTCAGTTTAGTGGGCTGGCTCATATCCTAATTTTTTGCTAGCTAATTTGAAGTCACCTTTAATATTGACACACACACACAACACTCCTTAATAACTGTAACCTTTTTGTTTATTATGTGTATATTTTTGTACCTGTGGTTGTTTTGTATGTTGTGTGTTCGTTTTAAAGCAATAAATAAATATTTTATCTTTATCTTTCTATCTATCATCCTAATTAAGAAAACGTGCACGCGTTCGCACCGTGCCTTCGTCGCACGCAAACTGACACAACCTGCGTACACGATAAACAAGTATACACGCGCGAGAGTGGATTTTAACAACTAAATTTCAACGCTTTGAAAGCCATCATCGGCTTTATCCAATATGTTTATTGTACAATTTTCCTTTTCTGCCTTTAGTATAAGTGATATAATTGGGTTTTAACCCGTCGCGCCTAAGTAACCGATTTTTTAAAGTAGATTCTTTGCAAAATACATTTAGTTGGGTCAGTTCTTTAGTTGCTCTTCCGATGCTTAAACTTTAAGACCATGACTAATGAGTAAAAATATTTTAGTAATCGCGTGACGGGTTAAGACAAAAATGTCGGATATAGCCGATGTTAGCCCAAAGAGTTAACAACCAGTTATTGTTTGTAGGATGTTCACTGGCACCACAGCTGGTCTATGTTAAGACATTAACTACAGCACATACTTTAACTGGTTAGTAATTTAAATGACAATATAGGTATCTTCTACTTATATCAATTAGCAACTGCTCAGAATCAATTTTACGAATTTTCAATTTTAAAACGAATGAAAAACCAGCAAAAATTAGTAGAGGATTCCTTGTGCATGCTTGTAAGATCTGCATGTGCTAGAATAGTAGTCACATCCACATTTGTAATTGCAAGTAATTCCCAATAGTGATGGTCAGTTTCCAAGAAATTCGTATAACTGCAATGGTTATAGCTAGCTTCAATGATTTAATTCTTGTTGCAAAGGCCACTCTGCAATATAACTTGTCACATAGTTTTCAGAGATGATGTTTGATAAGTTGGAATTGCTTGCATTTAAAAGTGGATTTTAGTTAAAAAGCCGACGACACATTTTGATTTTTAAATTATAAATGAATAATGTGTGGCCTCTTACCTCTGCCAACAGTGGCAAAAATGGCCCTGAATTTTGACTAAGAAATAATCTGAGACGTTAAATAATATAGTTTATAAAATAGTTCTGACGACAATCGTCTAAAGTTCTCCTTTCTACTCTATCCTTCCACCACACCCATATCACTGCAGTAGTAAAGGGATGCTCATATCGGAGTATAGTTATCGAACTTCGTAGTTATATATTATGTATGTATGTATATATATATATATATATATATTTAAAAATAACGTAATTCCAAGAGAAGTCTTAAAATAAAAGTATATAAATCATTATTGTAATGTTATTTCCGATGGGGAAGCAGTGAGGTTCTCCCAACACAAGCATTTATATTGCTTTCTGGGAGCTCCTCAATTATAGATAATAATTATCTACTACAATATAGAAATAAAGCTATACCTATTGTGTCGTCTATCTTTTCTTCTACTAATCTGTTTAATTTTCATGTGTGCAATAAATTGTTAAATAAATAAACAATATATTGGGTGAATTTAAATTAGTTAGCAAAAATGAAGGACGTGAATCAGCCCGCAAAACTGAAATATATATAAAATTAACATTTTGATTTGAATTCATAAAGCGTAAACAAAAGATGGCTCAGGGCGATAAGAAAATCCAAGAAGGCATTTTTTTTTGGTTTTATGAATAGAAATTGTGTTAAAATTTCGCTCAAGGCTAAAAACGTTAAAAATTAGAGAAAGTTGACTAAACTGAACCCAAAGTCCACAAAATTGAAGAAAAAATCGTTACTTCATAAATTTTGTGTGATCAGCCGGGCTATGATGATCGCAACGACATATTATCTCACGCGTTATCTCGTGGTCACGTGACTGTTTCGAACAATGAGATTACGAGAAAGCGTCACGTGACCACGAGAGAACGCGTGGGATAATATGTCGTTGCGATCATCATAGCCCCGGCAGCTGACTGCCTTAGTTAAGGAGAGCCGATTTTTTGTTTCTAAAATTTTACATGGATTCCTTGATTAGTTTTACAGTTAAGTGTGCTAATTCACAATCCAACCACAGTGTTTCTATTTTCTTATTGTGGTTCGGCACATCTCATATTGCGAATAAGTTAATTTTCAAATGATAAGTTTGAGACAGACACTGTTTGCCGAGAGACATTAGGAAAATAGAAGCAATGTCGCTCATTCTGCCCATTGAAAGCTGTCCACGAGAAACGCATGGGAGATTTAAAAATTCGTCCTTTTAAAACTGTTTTCTACATAAAAATCTACACTTCTATGTATCTAACAAAAAAAAATCAAATTAGTATTAACTCAGTTTATTCAGAGGGTGAATTTTTAATCTGCCGCCCTTTCGCGTGGACGGCTTTAGTTTTCCAGACTCTACTGATCAGTTTATGCTTTATAAATTCAAAAAAAAAATTTGGTGTCTATCTTAATGGGCTATAGAAAGTTACAAACATAGAAGTAAGGTCAGGACTTTGTTGCAGAGACGACGAACCGAGCCAACACTGCGTACGACACAGCGCTGTACAACGCCGCCGCTACCATGTACGTAGCTCAGCAGAACAAGACCGGGGGCGGCGGGTCAGTAGCCTACCGCTCTACTTAGTGGAACCACCACTTGATTACCCAGGGGTTTCTTGAACCTGCACCCGTTATATCTGTCACTGTCTTTTGTATTGCGAAGAAGAAAGATGAGAGATATAGGCCCGTAGGAGTCTCAAGGCTTGATCTATTCTTTAAGTAATTTAATACTAAAAAGGGTCTAAATTCGCGTACATATCATGGTTTTACCTTAGTGGAACCACCACTTGATTACCCAGGGGTTTCTTGAACCTGCACCCGTTATATCTGTCACTGTCTTTTGTATTGCGAAGAAGAAAGATGAGAGATATAGGCCCGTAGGAGACTCGAGGCTTGATCTATTCTTTAAGTAATTTAATACTAAAAGGGGTCTAAATTCGCGAACATATCATGGTTTTACCTTAGTGGAACCACCACTTGATTACCGAGGGGTTTCGTAAAACTGCACCGCTATAATAATTATAAAACTCTTTTATCAGGCAACTTGGCCCATAGATACCTTACAGAATAAGATACATATAAAACGAAATATACTTAATACAATATCAACTTAAAATTACGAGCTGCGCAGGGACTTGCAGATTTTCATGTTAGCCTCCCTATAGCGTCGGAAAGCTATTCCCTCGGAAAGTGTTATACTTGACACTGTCTTCTGTATTGCAAAAATTAGAAGACTCGTGTCTTGATCTATACTTTAGTAATTTAATACTAAAACGGGTCTAAATTCGCGAACATATCATGGTTTTACCGTAGTGGAACCACCACTTGATTATCGAGGGGTTTCAACCTGCACCCATTATACCTGTCACTGTCTTATGTATAGCGAAAAAGAGAGATGAGAGACACAGGTGACTCCGTAACACAAGTTATCCTAGTACAGTCGCCAGCTCACACAATAGCTAATTAAACAATTTTTGTCCAACTTTTGTAAGAGAGAAATAAATAAACTATTATTTATTTTATAGGCCCCCTTATTACAGAATGAGACTCAAGTCTTGGTCAAGTTTACTTAAGTATTGATTGAATCTTTCTCTCACTTTAAAAATAAAGACGACTGCTTCTTAAGTATAGATCACAGTCTGAGTCGCTTTCTGTAATATGGACCATAGTGTGCCTTTTAGACATATTAGAATGGATTCTTACTACGATATTGAAGCACTCTGAAGCTTGTTGATCTGAACCAATCAGTGAGATAAATGATTATGCACTCTACAAGCGATAATTGTCGATGCAATCTCACCACGGAAGAGAATGCATATCACAGTAGTTAGATGTTTGTACACTCAAGGCACCAAGTTAAAGGGCTAAGTTGATTCTAATTTGAACCTTATTACTGTTATAACGATACTTGGGTAGATAGTTTAAGGAACAGACTGTACACGAGCAAGGTAACCTGATGGGTGACCAAAGTGCGAATTTATCACGAAGACGCCTGTACTTCGGAGGGCATGGCTGTTGTCGATTGACAAGAATAGTCAAGCTAAGTCAGAGGCCATTTGGCGGTTTGAGAACTCTCACCAACCAAGGTTACTCAAGTTCGCCACATACTAGGGCTAAGATTCTAGTTTTGAATGAGTATCCGATATTTTGACGCTGTTGCAAGCATCATGATCACGAATGAACTGGAGAACTTCTCCTTTCGTGTCAATGGCTATTTTTTTTTTTTTTTTTATGGTGTTGGCCCAAAAACACCACTTAAAAAAATAACTCTTAGCATCCTAGTTCTCCAGAACTAGGACGTTAAGAGTTGACGAGATATTGTTCCATACTGACAGTCAGAGAGGCTCAGTGCATCTCTCTCTTGCACTATACACATGCACTATAGTCTTTTCGAACGTTGAAAGCGAGTCGAATGATTCTGTATTGGGGATCCATGACAAGGCTCATTCTTAAGGGCAAACATGTTCATTTACAAATATAAACCAAGAGTTGATTGTATTCTGCCTAACTCGATAGGGAAATCAGATTTTAGTCTGTAAAATCCTCCTTTTTCTATGATCTTAATCAGTAGGATACTAAAGCAAGACCTTGGTCATTTATAGGTTTAGTAGATTTTAGAATGTTTGCAATTGGTCTACGATTATAAAATGGTTATAAAACCCTGCTATACCTACTCTGTGAGGAAATTATATGCGTAAATGTATAAGGGAATGAGAAAAGAATAAATCTTTGAAACAATCGAGCAACAAAACTTAAAAAAGCATAGTCTAACAAGACTGTATATACACATTAGGTACCTGTTTTCAGTTTCGAATAGAATAAGACCAAAGTGTTTTCAAACCCAATTGTTTCTTCATTTTGTACTCGTAATTGATTGGTTCTGTAGTTGTACTTACGTTTTTTGTAATCTTTGATAATAGCAGTAATTTTCAACACAAAGAAACAGATTTTTTTTCTTATCAATTGCTGTTTTTGCACATAAATTATTTTGTTAAGTACATTATGATAAGCTCGATATGATACCAATTTCTTTTAGATTCTGTTGTTAAGGCAATTTTTAGAACAGGCATGTAAATAAACCTTAAAATCGCTTCTTCAGTAGTCTGACATTGAGACAAAGTTTCCATTCACAAAAAAATAAATCTTAAAATTACTACTCCAGTAATTGGCTAGTTCCACGGCCGTTTGATTGGCTTTGTATAGGTCGTTTACTGTGTAGGAGACCGGGCACGATAATAGGAGCTCTTTTCTTTGTATGGTCGGTACAAAGAAAAGAGTCGTTGTTTAAGAAGCCCCGCTTATTATTTGGTTCCGATAGATATAATATGTGTAGTCTCATAAGCCCGCGCCAACGGGCGTAAGTGCGGACACTACATCGTACGAGTTAACTTGAGCCCTGGGTCGACGACGTCACCTTCAATGTACGGTGTGCAAAATGATAAAATATCGAAAAAGATATACAAAGATATAGCATCTTCGTTACTGATACGTGTCTCGACTCTCTTTCGAAATTTTACCATTCTGCTCACCGTATATCGAAGATGACTTCGTCGGCCCAGGTCTCAAGTTAACTCGTACGAGTTATAAGGGTCATTCGTCAGTGGGGGTCCATCGTCAATAAGGTACTGATCCGTCCCGGCAAAGGGTGTTGAAAGCAATGGGGCTTGCCCTGGAAACGTATGCGCTGTTATATAACACCTGCTAACAAACAGCAACACTTTAGTTACAAGCGTGTGAGAACGCAGCTCTTACACAAGCAACATTGGGGTAGATGAAAATTTTTTTATTGTTTAAATTGAAGCTTCTATACATTATAAATAGCCTCGTGTAAATAGTTTTCAATATCTTTGAAAATAAGAAAGTTAAGAATCTCTCAATTAGACAGAGAGACAAATACTAAACGATGACGTCAAAGTTGAGTACCGCCATATAAATTCAATACAGAATTTCGTTTTGCGAGAAAGAGAGAAAATTTGATAGGTTATTAGTTTTTTTATTTATTCGATCATTTTCAAATTTGATTTCGAATTTCGTTATTAATATGTTGATATATTATCTTAAATTTTCGCGCGATTCTTGCACATCCGTGGGTGTAAGATTTGTATTGCACGCGCCGTAAACAAGTGCGGGACGGGCTAATAAATATATGATATTCAATATCAGTCATCTACCCATTAATGAGAGCGGCGTTCTCACACGCTTGCTGTTTGAATTATCTGTGAAGGTGTAAGGTATATGATAATGAATTATGTTGTAGGGGTTGGAAGAATTATAACAAGAGTGGCGTGGGCGCGGGCCAGCAGCGTCGGCCTAAGCCACCGCCTAAGGCGCAGCAACTGCATTACTGCGACGTGTGCCGCATCTCTTGTGCTGGCCCACAGGTATACAACTAATATACCTATTTTCACGAATACAATACTCTATTTACATAACAGACAGATACAGTAAAACTTAATATTACTCAATGCAACACTTAGGCCCGTATTACAGAAGGACTCAAGTCTTGATCTATTCCTAACTATTGATTATCTATTTCTCTCCTTCTACCTAATTAGTAGTCTGTGTCGCGTTCTGTAATACGGATCTTAAGAAAAATATGTTCGTTAGGTTAGGAAAAATATGTTCGTTAGGTTAGGAAAAATATGTTCGTTAGGCTTCTCAATGTTCGTTAGGTTAACTGGAAGAGATCCCCTAGTGGGATAAGTCCGCATTTGCACCTTAAATGTATTCTAACTTTATGTACCATATTTTGCTCCTGTAAGAATATTTATTGTACAATAAAGGATTTACATACATACATACAAAAATATATGGGTGACTTTAAATTACCTAACGAAATTTAAAGAGATGATTCGCCCCATTCAGCTAAAGAACTTTTCTCAAGCATATACGAAATTCTTAATAAATTTTTAGACAACTCATACTGAGGTAATTATCGCTTAAAGCGTGGAGCGGCGAAAATGTTTCATATTTCGACCGAGTGGGTCGGTTCATATCCTTCATTTTCGCTAAAGTTAGCTAAAGTCTTAAAAGTCTACACGGTTCAATAAATCATCATTTTATTAGTGATCGTTTCTCCATCCTTCTTTTAAAAATGTATATTTTAGTTATAGACTCCTCGGCCTTACACCGACTAACACACATTCCTAACACAGACATACAAGGAGCACTTAGAAGGGCAGAAGCACAAGAAGAAAGAGGCCGCAGTGAAGCTAGCGGCGGCGGGGGCGGGGGCGGGCGCGCGCGCGGCGGCCGGCTCGGCGCTGCGCTGCGAGCTGTGTGACGTCACGTGCACCGGCGCCGACGCGTACGCCGCGCACGTGCGCGGGATCAAACACCAAAAAGTTGTAAAGCTACACACCATGCTCGGCAAGCCCATCCCCTCCACCGAGCCCACTAAGATCGGCACAGGTCAGTTGCTAAACAGTACTACACTAATACTTGCTGCTAGTCTGACAAGTCAGTTCTGGCAAATAATAGTGGCGGCAATCTTAGTTCTAAACTAATTCGTGACCATTTTTTTGTGTAGATAGTGAACCACGGACACGAAATATATGATTTTTATTCAATCACTCAGGACTACTAAATCAAAAGCAAAATGTAATTTTTTTTTTCACATACAGATTTTTATGGCTCTAAACTAAATAGCTGAAAGACTGCCATTACTGTCTTGTACCAGGACTCACTTGTCAAGAGTTACTCTCATATTTCATTCACATTCTATGTTGATCAATCATACATTGACAAAGAATTTTACGGATAGCAAAAATCGTTTAATGACTGTTTATACATTGCTTCGTATGGTATATAGTACACTTTGTGCAAGAGCAATGTATTTCATAATTGGGCCATTGTTTATTAGATAAATAATCCCCTTGCCTGGGATTCAATCAACTTACTGTCAAATAACAATTAAGTAATGGAAAGCAGCCTTATAAGATACAAAGCACGACTTAAATAGTCTTATAAAATAAATTCACAAGAATTAATCACTTGACCAAGACAGTTATATTATAATCTCACCACAAAAAAACTAACACAGTTTATTTATTTTTGCAACACTATCAAGTTTAAGATGTTCATTTCCCAATAAACAATATCCTTACATTTAGAACTAGCTTATATTAAAAAAAAAACTAAAAATTAAGAGGTTAAAAGAAATGAGAAATACAAAAAGTTTTTTTGTGGTACTTTACTGTTGATGTAGTCTATACTTGTTTTGATAACCAAATATGTTCTTCACGAATGTGAGAATGTATTTGCCCCGTGCTCCGCCTCCCCGATGCCACTATGTCATATCTGTATCTAACGTGATAACCCTACCGTTGCTGAGCGAGTCAAATTTTCTCTTATTCGTAATGAAATGCTAAAGTTTTCGACACTGGGTACAGATATGGGGTGTGAATTTATGGGCCTTTTTTATACAAATTAAAGAAAAGTAACTTTGAAAATTACCACAGTGATAATTGTGGTAGAAATCTTAATAAAATTATCAAAAGTAAAATATAAAAAATAAAAATCAGGGTTGATGAAAGTTATGACTTTTTGAGTAAATCAATCAAATTTTGGCAAATAAATGACTTTGATTTGAAGTCTTACATTTAATCGAACTTTTTTGAAGTAAATCATATATTTTAAAGAAATGATTTAAAATCATAGTTTTTTTTAACTGGGTTTGCCACAATCTCAACCCTGATGAAATCAACTAAACACTGTAGAAAAGGCTCAATCCGCGTTAAATCAATACATTCAGAGTAATCAAACCAAGAATCAACATCATAAAGTGAAATAAGCCAAAAAAAATGACCGAGAGAAAATTTGACTTTATCAGCTAAAAAGACGGTGGCGGGGACGCCTCGGATCGCGTTCATCGCGTCGGGGGGGCTGAGCACTGTGGGTGACGCGGGCCGGGCCGCAGCCGGGGCCGACGACGCGGGGGCCGACGACGAGCCCGAGCCCGAGCCCGAGGTGCAGCCCGTGGGGCAGGACTACATCGAGGAGATCCGCGGCGACGACGGGAAGGCGCTCTCCTTCAACTGCAAGCTGTGCGACTGCAAGTTCAACGACCCTAACGCCAAGGAGATGCACATGAAGGGCCGGAGGCATCGGCTGCAGTACAAGAAGAAGGTATTACATACTTTATTTTTATTATTTTGTTCGATAGGTAAGTCACTAGGCCGAACTAAGCGATTTGATGGCGAGACGCGCTCTTTTTTATTACTGAAAACCTACCACTAATTAATTTTTTAAAAAATCTTGACTACTGTGGATTTACTGCTTTTCTATTTAAGAAAACTTTATTTATCTTATCTCTTATCAGCCCATATACGTCCCCACCGAGGGGCACGGGCCTCCCTTCGAAACACGCAGGGGATTTAGGTCATAGTCCACCATGCTGGCCTAATGCAGGTTGGTGGACCAGCCCACCAACTTTTCTTGGACTGGCGGGTTTCATCACGATGTTTTCCTTTACCGTTGAGCAAGTGAAAATTAGAAATCCGTACATAAATCCGAAAAGACGTATTTAGTTGTATAGGCCCGCACCAGGATTTGAACCCACGACCTTCGGATTACAAGTCTGGCTCATTACCAACTGGGCATAACTTTATTTACACACAGTTAAATAGAGAACAAACTAATAACACGACAAAATACAACTAATAACTAATAATTAAAACAAAACAAAGGAAACGCTGTGTGTAAAAAGACATTTCACACTTTCATATAGCAAAGCATCGACGATTTTAGGTATCTTGATGTTTTATTATACCGTGTTTTTTGGCAAAGAAATTCTCATCAAATAATGTGGACTTGACAATTGACGAAATTGACAATTTTGTCGGGCATAAAAATCATGAAGTCCCTGATATCAAATTCTTTCCAATCAAAAACAAATATTTCCAGCATTATCCCATACTTAAAAAATGCGTAACATACTTTTCATTTTCATGAGATTCCCGAGAACATATTATCATCAGTTATTAATTGCAAATTCAATGATTACTCAGTAAAAGGTTTGAGATGGTCGTCGAGCCTGGTGGCCTTACCAGGCCGCCAAGAGATCCGACTGTCATATGATTACAAAATTACAATGAGGATAGAACAATCCATAGATAAATCAGCCTTTTACTCGATATGGTGATGACACATGTTTGTTATAGGTGCAACCGGACTTGGAAGTGAAAGTGAAGCCTTCAATGCATCAGAGGAAGATTGCAGAGGCAAAGGCGCAGCGAATGATGGCGCGCGACGAACTGTGGGCGCGCAGGCGCATGCATGACGTTAGTACATTATTTTTATTTTTTTATTTTAGTAAGAAAACCAACAACAATTACACTACATTAGCTTTCCAACCGTGTAGAATTCGGTTATATCGTGGTCTCTAAGGAACTCTACAGATTTTGGATAAAATGGCCTATGTCCGCCTTCGTACCTTAAATCCATATAAAATTGTCTTATCCATACAAAATTTCATGAAAATCTCATGGATAGTTTTGGTGAAAAGGTAACAGACACAGAGTTACTCTGGCATTTATAATAGCATGGAGTTGGAGTATGGATAAAAGATGTATATATAACAGCCAACAATCAAATCTTAAAGTTAAGGTCCAGATTACCACCTAAAGAGTGAAAGTACACACGGCAAAGGAGTGCGGTTTGCAGGCCACAGCTCTTTGCCGTCTGTACAAGCAAAACGAGCAGCTTTTTGACAAATAAACTTTGAGTTTTCTTCACTTCTTGATAAGTTATGATGGCAATAACGTTGAGTTGTAAGATATGCAAAACAAAGCTTAAAAATCGTGATGAGTAATGACAGCTATTTCATATTTTCAGCCGTATTATGTAACCTTTCTTTGGGATCCAGTAAGTTTTTTGACAAATGGGATACGGTCTGACTTGCGCCTAGATTATGAACACTACAATCTGTTGGGACTGTCAGCGCTTCTAGAAATAAAAAAATATTCTATCTTGTTTAATGAAAGAAAATAAAATAAAGTTATTATTGTCAATATTCCTTGAATCACGGGCAATTTCGTCTCGGACCTTTTTTTTTGAGTAGCGTTTGTATGGTCTTACGACGTCATTGATGACATCATCACGTTCACTTTTGTGAATACAAGCGCATTTTAATCCGACCGTTAGCACGCTGACATTACCAACAGTGATCAATACGCAATTCGGACCGTACTTGGGTTGTCTGCGTTTTCATAACTTAGAAAAGATAATATACATTTTTGGTTCAGTTACGTTCTAGGAGTACAGTTTCCAGTATCCTAACAGGCTATCCCAATCAGTTGGGATACGAGTTTGTTTTTTCATTCTTTCCAACATAACCAAAGTACAGTTTTGCAATTGGGAGGAGTGCAAGAAAAATTCAGTGTATCCCAACTGACTGGTATAGCCAATTGGGATAGATGGAACCGGCCGTTCTAGCACCCACTTGCAGCAACGTGTATTAAAGATAATGCTACTTTGAATATTATACAGGGCTTTATGTATCTCTCTTTCAACCTCTCAGGTGGTTAATCAGTCCATGAAACTGAACAATTTCCCCAAGGAACAGGTCAAAATACGAAAAAAAAAATTACGAGTTCCCATACAAACTTCATCAGCATGTAGCGTATTTTGTATGGGAGATCAATTTTTTTTTTCGTATTTTGACCTATGTTCCTTGGGGAAGTTTTCAGTTTCATGGACTGATTAACCACCCGAGAGGTTGAAAGAGAGATACCTAAAGCCCTGTACAGTCATTTTCTGACTTGTTGACGTAAACAAAGACAGCATTACATTTGAAGGAGCTTTAATTTTAATGAACGTTTTTGCACTTGAGCTTAAGTCAGTTATTTTGGATTTATAGGGGGGTGACTTCAAATAAGTTATCGCAACTTTAGAGTGTAATTCTTCCCATGAAAATGAACGATTGCTAAGGAGTCTATGTATAATTTTTAAATTTTCGATTTCCCTTGTAAAGGATTTGCCGTGATCATATAATTTGTACTGCAAGGCGAAAATGGCAAATAACTTTTAAACCTCTGCTTTATATATTAAATAATAAATACATATTTAAAATACATGTTTTTCCCTTTCGTATGTTGCACAAATCATTGCTGTAACTTGTCGGGGTACAGAACTGTAGTAAAACGGGCCATCTTATTTAATCAAAATCGGTCTTGCCGTTTGAGCATGAAAGAGGAACAAACATCCATACTTACAAACTTGCGCGTTTATACTATAAAGTATAAGTACATACAATGTGTTTGTTGCATAGGGTATGGAGGAGGAGGAGCGCGCGTACTGGGAGGGCGGCATGGAGCCGTGGGGCTGGAGGCACCCGCCGCCGCACCACCACGCCATGCATCCGGTGAGTGCGGGGCCGAGCTCATGACACACTCGATTCGAACTAGTGTCTGGGGCACTGGTGCCACCGGCTCTGCTTAGAAACATCCGTACAGATTTTAAAACAAAAAACGGGATGTGAATAGAAGAAACGGTTGAACAAAATTAGTTTTTTCTGAAATGGTGCAATGCTAATGTAATTCACTACTTATTTTTCAAAGATAAAATGTTCATGTAATTCACTATTATTCACGACGTATTTTTTAAGTAACATTCTGATGTTTTACGAATTAAAGCTATTTTTATGAAATAAAGCTCAAAATTGATTTAGGATATTAGGTACTTAAAATAACATCCTGAAATTATTTTTTATTTCTTAATTTTAAGTTGGTAAGCCAATGCTCCATTTTTAAGGCCATGGGTCTGGGCTACGGCATGGGTGGACGACGACCGGAGACATCGGACGACCGCCACGTGTTAGCAAAACACGCAGAAATATACCCACCGGAACAACAGCTAGCGGACATCCAGCGAGTCGTGTCCCACACCGAGCGAGCGCTCAAGTCGCTGTCCGACGCACTGCAGGACAAGGTATACATACACTATACAGACAAACAAACACGCAGACATATACCACCGGAACAACAGCTAGCGGACATCCAGCGAGTCGTGTCCCACACCGAGCGAGCGCTCAAGTCGCTGTCCGACGCACTGCAGGACAAGGTATACATACACTATACAGACAGACAAACACGCAGACATATACCACCGGAACAACAGCTAGCGGACATCCAGCGAGTCGTGTCCCACACCGAGCGAGCGCTCAAGTCGCTGTCCGACGCACTGCAGGACAAGGTATACATACACTATACAGACAAACAAACACGCAGACATATACCACCGGAACAACAGCTAGCGGACATCCAGCGAGTCGTGTCCCACACCGAGCGAGCGCTCAAGTCGCTGTCCGACGCACTGCGGACAAGGTATACATACACTATACAGACAAACAAACACGCAGACATATACCACCGGAACAACAGCTAGCGGACATCCAGCGAGTCGTGTCCCACACCGAGCGAGCGCTCAAGTCGCTGTCCGACGCACTGCAGGACAAGGTATACATACACTATACAGACAAACAAACACGCAGACATATACCACCGGAACAACAGCTAGCGGACATCCAGCGAGTCGTGTCCCACACCGAGCGAGCGCTCAAGTCGCTGTCCGACGCACTGCAGGACAAGGTATACATACACTATACAGACAAACAAACACGCAGACATATACCACCGGAACAACAGCTAGCGGACATCCAGCGAGTCGTGTCCCACACCGAGCGAGCGCTCAAGTCGCTGTCCGACGCACTGCAGGACAAGGTATACATACACTATACAGACAAACAAACACGCAGACATATACCACCGGAACAACAGCTAGCGGACATCCAGCGAGTCGTGTCCCACACCGAGCGAGCGCTCAAGTCGCTGTCCGACGCACTGCAGGACAAGGTATACATACACTATACAGACAAACAAACACGCAGACATATACCACCGGAACAACAGCTAGCGGACATCCAGCGAGTCGTGTCCCACACCGAGCGAGCGCTCAAGTCGCTGTCCGACGCACTGCAGGACAAGGTATACATACACTATACAGACAAACAAACACGCAGACATATACCACCGGAACAACAGCTAGCGGACATCCAGCGAGTCGTGTCCCACACCGAGCGAGCGCTCAAGTCGCTGTCCGACGCACTGCAGGACAAGGTATACATACACTATACAGACAAACAAACACGCAGACATATACCACCGGAACAACAGCTAGCGGACATCCAGCGAGTCGTGTCCCACACCGAGCGAGCACTCAAGTCGCTGTCCGACGCACTGCAGGACAAGGTATACATACACTATACAGACAAACAAACACGCAGACATATACCACCGGAACAACAGCTAGCGGACATCCAGCGAGTCGTGTCCCACACCGAGCGAGCGCTCAAGTCGCTGTCCGACGCACTGCAGGACAAGGTATACATACACTATACAGACAAACAAACACGCAGACATATACCACCGGAACAACAGCTAGCGGACATCCAGCGAGTCGTGTCCCACACCGAGCGAGCGCTCAAGTCGCTGTCCGACGCACTGCAGGACAAGGTATACATACACTATACAGACAAACAAACACGCAGACATATACCACCGGAACAACAGCTAGCGGACATCCAGCGAGTCGTGTCCCACACCGAGCGAGCGCTCAAGTCGCTGTCCGACGCACTGCAGGACAAGGTATACATACACTATACAGACAGACAAACACGCAGACATATACCACCGGAACAACAGCTAGCGGACATCCAGCGAGTCGTGTCCCACACCGAGCGAGCGCTCAAGTCGCTGTCCGACGCACTGCAGGACAAGGTATACATACACTATACAGACAAACAAACACGCAGACATATACCACCGGAACAACAGCTAGCGGACATCCAGCGAGTTAGTAAATAAAATACAGAGAAGTGAACATGGAAAATCACAACCGAGTTTGATCTGTGACTAGAAAATAATGCCTAATATCAATGTGGAAGGTTACCTTTCTGTTTTGAGAAATAGTTTCGAACAGAGTTCCATCGTGCTGACTAAATATTGTCGTGTTTCGGTGAGACTCGGTCCAGGAATATAACGTTTTTAGTCTTTTTTTGAAGTCACGGCACTACAGAAATAATATCTAAAGTTCCAATGTGTCTCTCAAAGTTACTTAGTTGAATGGTCTTCACTAAAATGAGGCTTATATTGTTTTAGGGCCAGTCTGCAGTCAAAAAAGAAGAGAAAAAGGATGACAAACCTGAAGGAAAAGAAGATGGCCGCGACAATCAATTGTAAGTAAAACCTTCTACCGCTTTTAGTAATTGTGTTAACAGTCACCAAAAGCTAGATTTACAAATTAAGTTTTAATTTTTAGCTAAGAACAGATAGTTTTTAATTGCATTTTTTTTGTTGCGCTAACCAATGCTTGTTTTGCTTGAACTCGCTCCTCACAGCGCCAAGTTGCCGGTTAAGTTAGAGAATATTAAGAAAGAGAGGCTCTCGGCGGGCGGAGAGCTGAAGGCCGTCCGGAACATCCCGTTACCCGTCGGCCCGCAAAATATTAAAAAAGAAAAAAAAGTGGAAAATGAGGACGAGCAAAAAAAGTCGTGAGTTGCGCGAGTCGATAGAATTAGAGTCGTCTTATTAGTATTTGTTTAATTCATCGAGTAAATAGTTAAAATTGAAGTATGGTTTTATGGTGGAAATGTAGTAGTTGCAAGTAGTTTTATAGCTAGTTGTAGTACAGTATGATTTTAGCAGTGCCCTCAGCAATTTTATTTTAAATTATTTACTAAAATTTTATTTTTAGTTACCCTACTATTGAAGTACAATTTTAGAAAGTTATTATTAGGTGGTGGATGATTTATCGTATTTTATTTTCGTCGTTAAATATCACACCAAAAAGCATATAATTAGTATTAGTATGTTTTTTGTATGTCTTAGGTAATAGTTTAAATAATCTACAATTTGCTGTGTCTATGTGGAAAAAGTATGTACTAATAGCAAATGTCTAAAATCAGACCGTTTTCCTATCGAATCCGTTATAGTGTGTAGGGTACAAAAGTGGTGGTGGGGGTGGTTGTTTAGGTCAATTTTAATGTGTTAGGTGACCGGTGAAACTTTAGAGCGTAAATCTTTTCATCCAACTAAACAATTTTTCCCATAGAACCCCAATTTCAAATTCTAAAAAAAAATCGCATCACTTGAATAACTCGCTTGCTCAAGCATGTGAAGAATTGAGAACTGGCGCTTTGAGAAAAGTGGTTCAGTGTCGGGTAGACTGACGGCCAAAAAGTTTCGCTAGGTCTTAGCCTTAGGGCCTGGTTACAGCTCTGGAGACGTATTTTTGAATCATTTGAAATGAATATTGCATTCGTGCGCGAAAGAAATTCGTTATCGAAATAAAATTCTAATTCCCTTGTTATTTTTTATTTTTGAAACACTCGAATCTTTTTCTACGAGTGAGTCGAATCACTCGCAGCAAAATTGAGTGAATTTGGAAAAATAATGATTTGGTAAATACGCATACGAATCTTGTCATTCGCGTTCCGGAGCACCTATTTTTGTAGAGCGATATTTTTGTTGATTTACGTGGATTCTGTTGTTTTTTTTCTAAAACGTATGTCCCTTTCGCCGAAGTGTAGTGATGAGACCGGGTGGTCGTGCGCAGGTTCTCGTTCGCGGGCGAGGGCGAGGCGGGCGGCGTGCGCGCGCTGAAGGGGGTGATGCGCGTGGGGCTGCTGGCCAAGGGGCTGCTGCTGAAGGGGGACCGCGACGTCAGGCTCGTGGTGCTGTGCCACGACCGGCCCACCGTCACACTGCTCAAGCGGGTGGCCGCAGACCTGCCCGCGCACCTCGCCAAGGTCAAGGTCGGTACCACACGCCGGCCCGTGCTGTGTGTCACGAATTGGCAATTACTATCTGACTGCTACTCCAACCTATCCATAAATTTAAAAAATTGACAATAATAATTAGATTCACTACAACACAGCCAATGGGCGTTTCCCCACCGGACGGCACGGCGGCCGGCGCCGGCAACGGTGAGAGTGACAGAGCTATACTAGGAAAAGAGACAGATTACCGATTTCTCGCTTCCTAGTGTAGCTCTGTCACTCGCCGTCGCCGGCGCCGGCCGCCGTTCCGTCCAGTGGGTCGGCAGTCGCCGTTGCTAACGCCCCGTGCATGTGTCAGGGCGGCGAGGAGCCCCGCTACCGCGTGGAGCTGCGCGCGGCGCTGGGCGCGGTGTGCGTGGCGGACGCGGCGGCCGGCGTCAGCGTCAGCGTGCAGCTCACCGCCGCCGTCATGCGCGAGCCCGCCGGTACGTGCCACACGCATACACATACACACACAGGGGACCACACCGGGCGGCGGGGTCACACCCGTATTCTAACAAGTTAAAACTCCGACTCCACTCCACTTCAGCCGTACCATAATAAAACAGGCGAATGCGAGTCGGACACTATAAAGATCATTACATCCCTTTAAAAACGGCTAAAAAATCACGTTTGTCGTATAAGAGCCCCCTTAAATATTACTTTTTAGTATTTGTTGTTATAGTAGCGACCGAAATACATCATCTGCGAAAATTTCAACTGTAACTATCACGGTCCATAAGATACACAGCCCGGTGACAGACGGACGGACGGACAGCGGAGCCTTAGTAATAGGGTCCCGTTTTTTTCCTTTTGAGTACGAAACCCTAAAAAAAGGAAGTAGGTTATCTTCATACGTCCGCACCGCGCGCGGCTTGTATGTGTGCGCCGTAGTATCTACGCGTCGCCGCCCGCACACTCAACAAAATCTCGGCGTGTTTCTCAGTGCGCCAGTCGATAGTCGGGGCTAACACCGCACAAAGTTCGAGTGTGCGTGCGACGACGCATAGATAATATGGCGCATATAATTATACAAACCGCGCGCGGTACGTTTGTATGAACATAACATACTTTGCCGTTTTTATACTATGCTTCAGCTAAGGAAATCCTCTAAACGACCTCAAACTTGGTATTCTTGACTACTCGACGATAAATGGCACCAACTAGCGTATATCTTCATTCGATTTTAACCTTTAACGATATGTTATTATCATAAAGATAATCCACGAAATGTTCAACGTCATTCATTATTCATATGAAAAGGTAACATCACATCGAGCTCAAACATCGAATAAAGCGTTAAGAAAATCTTAAGGTAGGTCGCGAGGTACCTTAACTTTGACAATTGATTACTCAATTCATCCTCGATTCCAGTGAAGTAAATTGTAAAGTCGAAGACGGAAGTGTCAAATAAAAACGCCAAAATCCTTGACAAAGGTTGAGTGGAGTAGCGAAAATCTCGAGTTAACTTCTTAAAATATGGGTGTTAGAAGGTGGATCTACCCGCTAAGGCAGCCATTCTTAAAGTGTGCTCCACAGAACCCTAGGGCTCCACAAGGCATCTGTGGAGCTCCGCGAAAAAACTAAAGAATAGTAATTACTGAAATTCGTAATGCGTGCATAGAATAAAAAACCTTATTTTTCTATCATCCGAACTTTCAGCTAGGAGCTTCACCAATCGTTTAACTCAACCAGTTATTAATGAGCTAAGCGCTCCGCCAAATATTTTAGAGTTCCAAAAGAGGTCCGTCGCAAAAAAAATTGAGAACCGCTGTGCTAAGGGTTCCGCGTTGCTGTAGGTAATCAGATGATGGGTACTAGTCACATAATGTAATATAAAATTATTTTATATACAATAATTTTAGGCACATAGAAAATACATCTAAGAGCCAATTACATGTGTATAGCTAGACTTTTGAGAATTCAAAAAAAACTATTCCTACACAAACAAAATATACAACATGTTAACGGAATAAGTGAAACGAAAAAAGTAGTTTGTTTAGAATCGAGAGTAGAATCGTTTCCACAATTTTTTAATGAGGGTTAAATTTAGAAAAAAATTTATTTACTTTTTTGCCATTTCTAAAAATGTTTGATTCTACTGCCTAACGTCAGTTGACCTTGACGTCGAGAGTCGCGTTTGGAATAAAATTACTCTTAATCATGGGAAAGATTCACCTTCCAAAACTTCGCTAACTACAAAGTCAATAAACACACTAGTACATGCTATAGCTGCTTAGAATAACTCTTTAACAAAACTGCGAGCCAGTCGCGAGCAAAAGACGGAACGTCGGTGTCATGTTGACATCAATTAGGTGATTTTAAATAAGTAAAAATTAAGGATTTATATCAGATTACTAAACCTTAATAACTCCCCAAAAAAAATACCATACAAAAAAGTTCACCTTTCCAAACTCCAGCAGTCCATAGATTTTTCTGAAATTACTTATTTCGACTTGTTACGTTTGGTGAGCTGATTTATATCCTTTATTTTCGCTTATTTAAAGTCGTCTTATTTATAGGTGAGAGAAACGAAACCAGAATTGTTTTGTCCCACTTTTTCGCATAGTTGATAAGTAGGAGGATGTTCGCCGGCTGTCATGCAGTTTTGTTAAAGTCTATCCAGCTATAGTATGTAATAGAGGTAATATGTTAATAACACACAAGCGTGTTGCCAGGAACACAACTTGCTGTATTAGTAAAATGATAGCAGGTACGGTCTCTTTATTTTTACTAAATGTTACCTTCTTTGGTCGCTTTACTCTACAATTCCCTATATAGGAGTGTTAGTGTTTAGAATACAGAAATGACATTGCATGACATTTAAAAGGGACAACTTGTCCAGAAATGCCATTTCAATAAAGGAAACATTTTGAGAAAGAGACGTTTTGAACTGAACTCGTCTTCATACTAGCGCATCGGTTATGCACGCACAGAAGTGTTCGCTATTTGTAGTTGTTACAGAAAGCGCATGTTTGTGTGAGTGCAAAACCGATGCGTTAGAGGACAGGTTACTGTTCTCATTTTACTATGATTTTACAATATTACATGATCAAATGTAAAGCCTGTCAAAGAATTCGCCGTCTGATAATATCGATCTAGTTTATTTGTTGTTACTAGTACTAGTACATGCCCATGACACGATACTTATTCATTTATTAGTCTTGCCATAATATTTATTTCTTATCTACTTTTTTACATAGTTTCTAATGACATTATTTAATTTGAAAAACCCTCAGTAAGATTGATCTCTTTTTGCTTTTTATAGAAATATAATTCTTAGAAAAATCAATTCACTCAATTCATCCGTTTCGAAAGGTAAACAATTAAATTTTTCAGGATTAGCTGGTGAGATATCATTGGTAGGCTAAATTATTTATGAAGAGTGATAAAACCTGGCAACACCTCCATACACCTGTTTGACTAGAGGGTATCTAAGGTTTCCCCGACGATGCTTACTGACGATTTGACGAACCTAGACTCAAAGAGCCGTCAATCGTCGAGGTATCCCACCGAAACAGCAGAACAAACTATCTCACTAGAAGTTATAATTTATCTCTCCTATGACCCATATTTTGTATGTATTTTACCTACTCAATCTTACTTTTTTATAATGAGAATAAAAAAGATAATTTGTTCAGAAGTTTACCGCCCGCAAGGGCAAATATGTTGCGTGCTTATTTTTAGGTGTCGATAGCTTAAGAAGCGGCGAGAAGAAAAGGATTTTTGATCATCTATCTCGATATATCACGTGCGATGACTCCGCAATGGTATATCACTGTCTGAAACGGAGCAAACAGATTTTATATGTTACTATTGTATTTATCATACCTTTCTTTTGTATCTATTTAAATCTCTATATAGTTTAATGAAGACTTCCCCCTGTACTGGTAGCTTAAGCGAATATTGAGTGTCAATGAAGTGATAATTATCAGCTGAGTGATAATGATAAAGCCGGACTCTGAGTGCGGCGCGGCGTTATATCGGGACGCGATTCGCGAGTCGCGGAAAAATCGCGCCCCGAGTCAATAACGCCGCGGGCTAGGGCCGACGTTTGCCCCGTTCCGATGGTCGCAGATATGGTCAAACACCCTTTGTGTTGTTGTCGCTAGAGGGCGGCGACGTAAAGCGCGACGACAAGGACGTGCTCCCGCGACTGAAGTGTTTGGACGCGTTGGCCGCGTTACGGCACGCCAAGTGGTTCCAGGTACCTGCTCTCCTTACCTGCGCGCTCCCGTCGGCCGCGCCCGCCCCCCCCCGCTCCGACAGGCAGGCTCTAGAACGACACACGCAGACAATTAACCTCATGTATAGCAATAACTTGTCCTTTTCTTCTATATAATCAGGTCTATTCGTTCGGTCTAAACAGCTCTTTCTTGAGTCCGTGTGTCAAGTTGAACGCCCGGCTTCGACCGCTGGCTAAGGTGTTCTTCGGCCTATAAATACTGTTAACTATAACTTGGTCGTGGGCGCGGGTGCTCTAAATTTTAATTCTAAATTTTGCCTCTTTGAAAGCCATTGTCGAATTAACCTACCATAGTTTCGTAGGTAGCCGACGCTGGAGCGCGCATTATTTTTTAGTCACATGTTTGTTTTATTTTCCATTGGAAGTAGTTTTTTTAAGTTAATTCAGTAACTAAATACTCGATACCGCCATGAACATGTGGCTATAAGTGCTTTGGTCGTGTCGCAAGCTGCGTTTCCGCTCGCACTTTGCTAGCCAATGGGAGGTATGAGGAAACGCAGTTTAAATCGTGTCGGAGACAGTATATTTATTGCTCTGTTTCTTTGGTATCACGTTTTCCCATGGTCATGTAAAGTTTGTTAAGAGTGGAGCAATAAATAGTCAGTGGGCGGCCGTGTGCCGCGGCTGAGAGCCCCGCTCACTGGTGTCGTGTGTGCAGGCTAGAGCCGCCAGCCTGCAGTCGTGCGTCATCATCATTCGGATCCTGCGCGACTTATGTCGGCGCATTCCCAACTGGACGCCGCTCAACCCATACGTGAGTTATTTTTTGATTTTAATATACAACATATAAGCTCAAATCTTTTTGTTTGACCTCTCAATACCTAAAACTCGAAATGATTTTACAGTATTGACAAAAAAATATATTGTAAAATATGTTGGCATATTTTAGAAATTACGGCCACCTACAAAACTTGTATCAATCGAAAACTGGAATCATTACCAACCTAACTTGTTAAAACTTTATATCCCTAAACTGTCTCAATGGGCTATGTGCAAGATTTTTAAATTTATTTTTTTATTTTAAGCAGGTTTAAAGTCCCATATTAATTTTTAATAATTAATTTTTAAAATTTTGGTTACGATTTGTTGCTTATTACAGCATTCTACAGATTAACTGCTTTGCCAAAGTAAAAAAAAAAAAAACGATTGACAGTTGGTTGACATATAACCTATACCGTTGCGTTTTTGAGTTTAAGTTCAACATTTAAGTTTCAATCACAGACTAACTAGAGATATGTTTCAATGTACTTACGTTTAAATGATCCTCACAGCAAAAAAGTGGACGTTTGGGACAATTCCTGTCAACCATTTTACACCAACTTTCTTTCAATTCCTTTGGAATGGTAACAAACGTCAAATCTGGTGAGTTAATGTCAGTGTTCGAACAAAGAGGTATAAAACATTTTTTTGTTCTCTCCACCGCTGTAACTCGTCAGATGCCATGTTGAGTAGCAAAGCCTGCTGCGCTGTCGTTATTAGTGTTATTCCACAAATCCGAAGAGTATAATCACTATCGTTGAAGCAGTTTTCGGAGTCCGGTATGAATAAGGTGTAGTCGTGAGAAAATCAGTCAAAATCTAGCACTACAAGTCCGTGCAAAGTTAAATCGTAATCCGGTATAAGTTAAATCGTAAGCAGTAAAATACTTCAGAAAAAATTTACCAGAAGCAAAAATAAAACTCAAAAATAAACAACCAAATACAAAATGAAATAGGTTATGTTTTTTTTTATTGACATGACAGCTTGGCAAAGACACGATTGTATAATGCCGTATTTATGATTAGTTTACCCTACTGAGAAACTTTTAATTATTATATTTTTATTTCAAAAGATAGATTTTTAATATATTTTTTTTAGGAAACGGGACCTTATTCCTTTATGTTAAATAAAAAATTAAACGAAATTAAAAATATTTTTAAAATGTCGTACATAGCCCATTTGTGTCTGTAGTGTGGTGCCAACAGTAGGCAGATTTTTAGATTTTAATTATTGTAATAATATACCACCGACTTAGCGTTAGTGTAATCCGTGGTAATCTGTGGTCTCTGCCTACCCCAATGGGATAAAGGCGTGAGCTTATGTATGTATGTAGGTCTTCTTCTTATCGTGTAGGTATAGTCAAGTGTGTTGCGAATTTGGCTAACTCTGGTGTCAAGAGTTTTCAAACCGCATTCACAACGGCCTCTGACTCGGTTTTAACGACTGTAGTCAATCGACAACAGCCGGGACTGACAGATTAACGTGCCCTCCGAAGCACGGAAACGATCGTGATAAATTGCCATTTTGGTCACTCATCAGGTTTCCTGTCTGTACGTCGCTTAACCTCACTGATCGGCCGGGATAAGCTCGACATCTCATATTATTTAATCTTATATTTATTTTAATGGCTCAATAACTAGCAATGCATGACGTTTTTCAAGATAGAGATTCAAACGAATCATATCAATAAATTAATAAATAAACAAAAATGCCAGTCCGCCTGCGGTTCCATTTCTGCGATGCCCGACAGGGTCGACGCTCGGGTAAAGCGTAGGTAGTGACACATGTGCCGTTGCAGGCGATGGAGCTGCTGGTGGCGGGCGTGATGCAGTCGGCGGGCGCGGCGCTGTCGCCGGGGGAGGCGCTGCGCCGCGTCATGGAGGCCGTGGCGGGGGGGCTGCTGCTGGAGGGGGGGCCCGGCCTGCGCGACCCCTGCGAGAAGGAGCAAGTGGTAACTACTGCGGCCTCACTCTTAGCGACGGGGGACGAATCAGATTTTTTACAAGCGCCTAGTCAACTAAATAAACATTAATTAAAATATATATTTTTTATATAAATTCTCTAATAGGGATGTTGACTAATTTTTTTTATTGTTTATCTTAAAAAGGAACTGAATTCAAAATCGAAATAATTTTTGAAAACTATTGAGAAATAAAAAGTTACGAGCTATTAAATTTCAATAGAGGGAGAATCTATCAAATGACGAAAAAGAGATGCATTTACTGGCACGTGACGTCACCGCCATTTGTTTGCGTAGGTAAAAACTAGATAAATACTAATAACTTATTCATTTATAAACCAATTTTAATGCTGTTTTCGGATATTAATATATTTCTAATATTATTTTTTGTTTTACATACAATAATACATGAAATCAAACACTGTCAACGTCCCTATTATACAATAGCTATTTTTAAAAGTAACTTTCGAAGGTCTTCAGCAAAATGGTTTATGACGTTTCCCGTTAAAGAATCGCCCATAGCATTAACAGCGCTGCTAGTGAATAGGTACAGTCAAGAGCAGGGTACCTACCACGATCGTTTAAAAGCATTTCTGTTTAGGATCCAACTTTGAACTGCTTCGCAATTGGAATGTTTTTTAAAATGGTACCATGATGGTGCTGCTTTGAAGTGCTCGGTTGTCTATGGTCCATTTTGAATGTCTACATAAATTGTCGCTGGTCTGCCTTTGAATCGCAACAGCGCTAAAATTGAATCGCTTATAAGCCATCATGGTACGAATAAGCGTGGCAGACTTGCTTAGGTCCTAAATTGGATCGCGCTAGGCTATCATGGTAAACCTCCAGGTCACGCTTTACACCACCAGTTTAAGCTGAGCTCTGATTTATACTGCGCGCCATACGATGCAGGCCCGGTCCAAAGTGTCAAGCTTGACGTGCTCTTGAGTGTACAAGTTGTATATTAAAGACTTAATACGGACGTTAACCATCTCTCAACTATTTAACTCTTACCTAACTTCTCACAATCAACATTCTTTTAAAATGTTGTTTTAATTTTCAGGATGCACTGGGCAACTTATCGCCGCAGAAACGTGAGGATTTGACCGCTTCGGCGCAACAGTTCTTGAGGCAGATCGCATTTAGACAAATCCATAAGGTAATCCTTAAAACATAATTTTACAATATTTTTTCATTAATAGTTTCTGATACAACTGTTTCTCCTACAAAAATCAAACTTACATTAAATTTTAAAGGTTTCATAAACCTAGGTATTTGGGTGGTACTTTTAGACCAGCAGTTCTCAAACTTTTTAGCGACGACTCCTTTTGGAACACTAAATATTTGGTGGAGACCTGAACTAATTATCAACTAGTTGATTTGAACTGTTGTTAAGCTCCTGGCCGAAAGTTCGGACGCTGGCATGCATATTAAGCCTTCGCGCGCCAAATGAACAGGTACGCCTGGTGTACGAGATTACTATCGCAATCGGCATAAACAATCGCACGACGGGTTAAACATAAATAGAAAAAAAAAAGGTTTTTATTTTATGCACGCATTACGACTTTCAGAACTCGCTATACTTTCGGGTTATTCGCTTAGCCCTCACAGAGGCCTTGCGGAGCCCTAGGGTTCCGCGGAGTACACTTTGAGAATGGCTGTTTTAGACCACAGTTATTGTGAATTAGCTTTCCGCCCGCGTGGACTACAGGGTATATCGTTCCCAACCGTGGGATAAAATGTAGCCTATGTCCTTTCCCAGGCTCTAATCTATCTCTGTACCAAATTTCATCAAAATCGGTTCTGTAGTTTAGGCGTGAAAGACGGACAGACAGATCGACAGACAGAGTTACTTTCGCATTTATAATATTAGTAAGGAAATAGGGTTGTCGTATAGTGAGTAAGAGCTATAGTATAATGGTATGTGTGTAGGTGCTGGACATGGAGCCGCTGCCGAAGCTGAAGCACGCGGCGGGCGGGTGGAAGTTCCCGCGCAAGCGCAGGCGCAGCCACACCGACACCGAGACCGACACGCCCAACGGTACGAGCGCGCACACTGGGGCACTGGGCACTGACAACCGAACTCGATGCCCGGGGAATACGACTTGGGGCGAAACCCGTAGCGGCACCGAGTGTCGTATCCGCCTTCCGCATTCTGAAAATTTAATATCCGCTATTTTTGATTTTTTTAGGGGAAATCGTGACGCGTATGGCGTATCCGATTAGTTAACCGAACTCATAAAACGGAAAAGACTTCGAAGAACGCATATATGCAATTTTTTTGACATCTCTTACGAGTCAATCAGTTAATCGAGCTCAAGTTGTATAAAAAATATGAATATGTATTTGTATCGAGGATTATATTAATTTATAATCGAAGCCTTTATCACCATAGTAGACAAAAAATGATGAGACTAGATGACGAGTCGTAGCGTACAAACAGCGGAGGTAGTCAATCGCGGTTGGAGAGTTTTTCGACTCCGCGACCAACAGCCGACGCTTTTGTAGGCCGGGACGACATGGCACTCTGATCTAACTATCAACTGGCATCGAAACACTTAAATCTTAAATGGAAGCTTAAACAAAATTCCTTTTACAGGTGAAGGCAAAGTAGTGAAAACTGAAGAGAAAACCGACGCTTCTGAGAACAGCGCTTCAGGCGGCGCGAAAAAATAGCCCCCGACACTATTACATACAAGAAACAATATAATTATTATACCGGTAATGTGACCCCGAAACCCACTGTAATAAAATCTTCCCCGGGACAATTAATTTGAGCATAAAATGTAAGTTACGAAACAGATATTTTTGTTACGATTTACTGCAAACCAATTGTCATACGAGTTGTATTTCCACATTTATTTTGATCACACACAGTTTTCGAATGTTATTCATGTGGAGATCTGTCCAAAACATAAGTAGTTAGTCCCCAGATATTTGTAGTGTTTTACAATTAGGTAGAATTTGACGTGTTAGGTTTTTGCGATTAAAAAGGTAATGCAAACAAATATGAATCTTTCCAGACTCGTATTCGTTTGTGTTATTCAATTAGGATTTTTAGGCTCTATTAATATTGTAATTTAGCACTAATGAAGAATAAGAGACAGGGATATAATATGGTACATGAAGGGAGAGAGGCCTGTGGTCACAACAGCTTGAGAGAAGTGGAATGTATGGCATTGGAGTAAGTTTTCTTTATAGTAGGGTTTACAGTATTTTGACTTTTAAGTTCCTTGTTCCAATGTTGGACCCTTTTGTTTTACTGCTGCTGAGCAGTGTTAATTTTTCGTAAACAATTGATTAGACATTCTTATTTATTAGTTTTGTAAGATGTATAGTTTCATGTAAAATCGTTAATAAGTAACCGCTGCCTACATAGTGTAGAAACGGTAAATATTTGCTAAAGATCTGCCGTATTCGCTTACAGTGTACGGATGGCTCTTTATAATCGTGTACAAGAGTCAATATATAGCAAAAGCTATCTAAAATTATGAGTGATTTCATTTATTTAATAGAATTAAGCTTCCTTATGGAAATAGAGCCTTAGATAGATTTAAAAAATTTTAATTGTTTGGACTATGACTGTGAGATCTTAACTATTTGTTTATTTTACCCATAGCAAACATTCATTTTCTATTCTTACCATTGTACCTACTTTTAATGTTAATAAAGGAAAATTATAAATTTACACCGTGATTTTATTTGACCTCTTGTGTATAATTTATAAGCAAAATAGGATTCCGCCCGAACGCGACTCAGGCTGATCTATACTTGAGTAGCAGTCGTCTTTTGTCATTTTGATAGTGAGAGAAAGAAATAATAAATGCCTAAGTATAGATTGAATCTCCTGTAATCCGGGACCTTAGGAGCGGTTTCAACGACAGTTTACTCGAAGATCCGTCTTCATAATTCTGGCGGCGCCATTTTTTCGGTGAAGTTTAAAAAGTTTAGAAGGGCGCTGCTGCTGGAATGACGTCAGCCCAACAAACGTTTTCCAAACTTATGATCTTATCGATACAACCAGAAACGAAATAATCCCTTCAGGTCTGATAGATCCTTTTCCCGGAATGTCTAGTTCTGTTACGTCCACTTTACCGAATGTCCACACTTCCCCGAATGTCGATTCTGCGACAAAAAACAAATTTATCGATGCATTTGGGGTTTTCAACAATAGACAACTAGGGGGCGCTCGTTTTTCCCCCTCTGTTATAGGGCGCCCCGTGCTCCCCCTTGTTGCCTATTGTTGAAAACCCCAAACGAATCGATTAATTTGTTTTTTGTCGTAATCGACATTCGGGGAAGTGGACGTTTAGTGAATAGACGTTCGGGGAGTGGACGTAATAGAACGAGTAGACATTCCGGGAAAAGGACCTATCAGACCTGAAGGGAAATAATCAAGGTGGAAAATTAACACATTTCCTCTATAATACCTGATTATTCATAGCAAAAGAAAAAAAGTTGCTGTTGCAAGTTTGGCAGCGTTCAATTTTCAACTTTCATTTATTTCGTTTCTGGTTAAGTGTTGATGCTCGTACAATTATTCATGAGTGTAGGTTTTTCGATTGGAGTTGACTGAACGTTCATTACCTCATGGTTACTGAGACCCCGTTTTTCACTTTGTGCCCTAAAGTGATAAATAAGTACATGAAGAATATCGCCAATTCCAATTTGACAACTTGTTTGAACTTGGAGTGAGTAAGTACCTGGGTGATTATTCGATCTAGGAGCACCATTTTGGCTGTTTCAATATTTGGAAAGCCACAAAAACCGGCCAAGCGCGAGTCGGACTCGCGCACGAAGGGTTCCGTACCATGTATAAAAATGAGCAAAAAATCACGTTTATTGTATGGGAGCCTCCTTAAATATTTATTTTCCTTTACGCGGTGTAAACCTATTACGCAGTACAGCTACTTCGCGTTATGCCTAAGTCATATCGCGATTTAGGCATAACGAGAGTTACGCATAACGAGAGTTAGGTACAACGAGGCTTAAGTATAACGAGAGAGTGACATACCCCGACATAGGTCTGAAGCGAAGAAAGCGCTTTAAACCTTTTGAAATGTGATATATAAAATCCTTGAATGTGGTAAAGAAGCAATTTATAGATAGCTCTGTGAAGGGCCGTCTGGTTCGCAACCACCCTCCTACCGAAGTCCGACGCCAAACAGCTTGCTGTGTTCCGTCAGTGTGTAGGAGTACCAGTGCCTTATAGGCATTTTCTGGTTAACTCGCTCCATCGTCGACCCCGTCTATGACCTTGGTCAAGATTGAGGTCAAGAGTTAACCCTTCTTATAATAAAAAAACCGGCCTAGTGCGAGTCAGACTCGCGCACCGAGGGTGTCGTACAAACCTGTAGGTATATGTATAAGTAAAAGTTCAATTTAATACCTCTACGCGTTCTTAAGGAAAGGGGTAGTAAGTTTAAAATTATTAAAAATATTTTCATTATATGATGAAACTAAAAATTTACGGTTTTCGCAATTTTTCCTGTATCTGTGCTATAAGACGTTGCTTCGTACCAAATTTCAAGATTCTGAGTTTAGGGGAAGTACCCTGTAGGTTTTGATTCCCTTGCGAGTGTCGAAAATTTGCTGCATAAACGGCTGTATCTTTTGATTGCGTTGGTTTAGAAGTTTGATTTTTTCACAGTTCCAAGAGATAGTAGACTTAAGTATTTGATATAAATCCCAGCTTGATACCTCCACGGGTTCCTGAGAAAAAGGGTCTTGACAGATAGACGAACGGACTGACAACAAAGTGATCCTGTAAGGGTTCTTTTTCCTTTCGAGGTACGGAACCCTAAAAATAATATTTATAATATTACCTGAAAATATTGTAGGCATAAAGCGATGTAGGTTATGTACGATCTAGGTTTACAGCGAAGTTGTTCTTAAGCTAAGTAGTCCAAAAGAAACTCAGGCAAACAGATACTGAGGCTTAAAGCTAAGTGTAAATGACGTTTAGGCATAACGCGAAGTAGCTGTACTGCGTAATAGGTTTACACCGCGTAAAGGTTTATTTTATTCTGTTTTTTAATCTTTGTTGTTAAGCGGCAACAGAAATACATCCTCTGAGAAAATTTCAAATGTCACTATCACGGTTCATGGGAACAGCCTGGTGAAAGACGGCGGAGTCTTAGTAATAGGGTCCCGTTTTACACTTTGGGTATGAAACCCTAAAATGCATTTAAATATACATTCATAAAGAACGTAAGTATATATATGATGGTCGTCCAGCAACTAAACTTAATATAAGTTTTTATTTAGACTAATGTCAGGTACATAATGGTTGAAAAGCAGCGCCAGTTAACTAGTTGGCAAATGCTGAACTAAGTCCTTTTGGGACTATATTTAATAATACCTAACTTAAGTTTACTTTTTTGTAAGCAATAACTTGGTATTAAACTTTACATGATGACTTTTTAATCAGTTCGCATTTTTTTCTTTACAGTGTCAGTATCGTTGCACAGAGTACTTTTTTATATACCTACCTACTTAAGTTAAGTACGGAAAGTAACGTTACATTGATAGAACGTAAAAAAAGGAGGAAAAAAATATACTTATTCTAAAATTTTCAGATTTTGTAAAACAAACACGGGTGTCACAAATTGTGTTGAAGAGTACTACCAAGTTTCAAGTCAATTGAACGACGTAATTTTTTTTTCCATGCAAAAACTTTGATTTATTTTCATACTTCAGATGATCTAGATTGAAATTTTTGAGTTTACGTACAAAAAAATTTCGTACCTACTGATTAAAAAATAACGTGGTAACTATATCATTTAATATTCACCGGTTTGTTTTGTTGTTGAAGTGGGTCACATTAGTTTTGTGTCCCGGTACACTACTGGAGTATATCATCGAGTGTGCTGTCAGTGCTTCGCAATATTAGGTACAATAATCTACTTAGGTCTGAAGCAATGGAACTTCATCAGCCCATTCGTGATATTGTGACATGACCTTCGAATGGGTTATAAAGTAGGGACAACATTAAGTTCCAGTAGCTCTTTTAGGATTTGGCAGAGGAACTAAGGGAAAGTTCAGAGGAATTCGAACACCGTCAAAAGTTACTACTGGGAATTTAACCGTTTCACCTGTGTATTTTTTAAACCAAGTTCAAAAAAAGGAGGTTATGAATTTAACATGAGTAAGTAACACTACTGTTGCAGAGCGGCACTTTCGAAGAAATGCTATCTGGTTATCTGCAAACGTTTAAGAGTTTTTGACAAACCGCGTGCCTATTACCTTTAGGCACTTTAAGTCTTATTACCGGAATGTCCAGTCTGGTCATTAAGTCTATTTCCTTGAATGTTCATTTCCCTGAGCGTCCACTTCCTTGAACGTCCCTTCCCTGCTTTCTTTTAATGTTTTAAGATCTTGTGTAGGTACTTATAAGGAAAAATAAATATTTCTCAAATATTACGTAGGTACATTTTTTTTTCATCAGCATTGAGAATTTTGAGGTCGCATTGAGAATTTAAGGTCGCATTGAGAATTTAAGGTTAAGGAGTTGGTGTACCTCCTCTTCATTTTGTTCCGAAACAATTTCAAAAATTCGTAATTTTATTTAAATTTTGTTTTGTGATTCTTCTCCATCACTAACTCTATAACAGCGAACGCATACACAGTCATATACGTTCAAAGTAGACGTTTCAGGAACGTCCACTACATTCAAGGAAGTGGACGTTCAAAGAAATGGACGTTCAAGGAAGTGGACGTTCGAGGAAGTGGACGTTCGTGGAAGTGGACGTTCGTGGAAGTGGACGTTCGAGGAAGTGGACGTTCGAGGAAGTGGACGTTCAAGAAAGTGGACGTTCAAGGAAGTGGACGTTCAAGGAAGTGGACGTTCAAGTGGACGTTCAAGGAAGTGGACGCTCAGGGAAGTGGACGTTCAGGGAAGTGGACGTTCAGGGAAGTGGACGTTCAGGGAAGTGGACGTTCAGGGAAGTGGACGTTCAGGGAAGTGGACGTTCAGGGAAGTGGACGTTTAAGGAAGTGGACGTTCAGGAAAGTAGACGTTCAGGGAAGTGGATATTCGAGGAACGGACGTTCAAGGAAGCGGACCAATTACTTTGGAGATAGGACTCTAAAAAAGAGAGTACCTTATTTTCTCAACAGTTTGCCTGAGTTCATAAGATCAGAGCCCAAGATAGGCAGATTTAAAAAATATTTAAAAAAGCATCTGCTCCATACACTTGAAGCTGAATAGATAGATATTTGACTCATTTGAAATTAAGTTTATAGTAGGTACTATGTAATTAGAGACTCTTGCCCTCGCAGACAAACTGCTCAAGCAGTTTTGTGGGGCTTTATTTTTAAGAAACAGTGTAAATTTTATGTTTAATCATTTAAATAATAATAATAATAATTCAAGGAAATATACTTAATGACCAGATTGGATATTCCGGTAATAAGACTTAAAGTGCCTAAAGGGCATATTAGACCAACAGCTACTGAATCCTAAACATGCATGGTTCTTGGATTAAGGATATAAAAATGAAACATAGATTTTGGCAGTTGTATAATATATTTACTATTTAATTTCTTTGTACAACAATGAGGATAAAAATTGCTTGTGTTCAATAAAATAAAATGCAACACAAGAGAAAATTTGTCAAAAACGCGACAAAAATATTATAATTATAAAACAATATTCGGATACATCGGTCCATTGTTCAGCGAATAGAAAATATATTACAATTACAAGTTTTATACAGATTAATTACATTAGTATACAACAAAGACATTATTACTTTATAATTTAAAGAAAAACTGCCATGACATACATTTTGAAGCATTTTATTTCTTGAACCGATTTGAGGAACAGTTAAGTACTTTAAGTCGCATCTGTAGTTTGTATTCACAGAATGGGTACATTTTATACAACCGATTATATTAAACAGAATTACGTTATAACATTTATATAAAGTAACTGCAATATAATTTAGATCTCTTTCACAATTTGGCAGTGATATCAGAGTGCTTAATAAAATGTCTGATGATTAGCGAAACGCTACCATGTCTACATTTACAGTTTGCTATTTGTGGTCTCTCCGATTTTTACACACATAAAACGGAAAACTTTGAAAGTAAGATCTTTTATTTAATTTAAGCACTCTTACCTTTTGATAATATTTGTTACATGTTCTCACATTACCAACAACATATACATAAAAATATAAGACTCAATGCACCAGTTAGCGTTGACGTTAGCTTTGCACTTTGTGAGCGCCGTAGCATTAACCAAGCAAATCAGTTTTTACGACAATCTACGTATAGGTATACATAAATGATGTTTTGTTATAAGTTTTATATATGACTATTTTCTAAAAGGATATATAAAAATAAAGTTCGCAATGGTTGCTAGTCGGTAGGCGCTGCTGGAGCCACACGTTTAACAAATTATAAAAATAACACCCTCCGCCTCGGGCGGGCGGCTACATGCGATAATATGGACCCTGATCCAAGTCAAAATGAAAAATACTTTTTTCGGCATTTTTAAAATATTTTTATATATTTTTTTGTACTTTTTTAAGTTTTTTTATATTTTTTTTGGATTTTTATTTGTATTTTTTTTGGTGTTGGCTTCTTTAATTTTATATGTTTTTCAAAAATTAACAGTTTTTGAGACACTTTTTATTATACTAATAAGTTTTCTTATAGATAACTCATTTTTATTTGTAAAATTATTATTTATTGTACTTTAATATTCAGCGCGGCCGAGTGCCTCTTATGTAAACTCGATATAAAACTTATAAAATACATAATACATAATGTTTATAAAATTGCCAGGCGTTTTACATTCAAATAGAGGACGAGCGAAAGTGTGCTGCGGACGACGACGGCGCAGGCTGACACGTCGCAAAACAATAAACTTAACAAGTCCGAGTACGTCTAATTAAAACGAAAACAACGAGCTCAGGCATCGCGGGAACATGGGTGAGGCTCACAAAAAGTGTACCATAACACACGGGAACTTGTGACACACGATAACACACTGGAAATAGGTAACACACTGGAAATATTGTTAAGGCATATTCACATGACAAGTAATAAAAAAAATGCATTTGGCTCAGTACCGCGTGCTTTGAAAACACGGGGAGAGCTTTGTCAGAAGTGGACATCTCAATGGCATTACGATGTGAACTTAGCTTTACACACTTCACGTGTGTTACGTCACACAACTTCGTAACACACGCAACACACGTGAATAAACACACGTGATTAATATAACCTAAACTTCATGTAGCATCTTTAAAATGCAATGCAAATTAGTGGTAAACTACATTATTTGATAATAGTAACGTCCCTCTCAACTGTTCTTAACCGAAATAAACATATTTTATTACTTACCATGCGAAATTGCTATCGAAATGTTTCGAAAATACGAGGACGAAAAATAACACACACAGTAGTGGCAGTCCTTTCACAAAAACCAAGATGTCTGACAATGACACTGACATTTCGTATTGAGAATAGCAATGTTGCCATCACAAAAAAATATATAATGTGTTGCTAGTGCTTATTACAAAAAAACTACTACGGAACAAATCTACATAACACACGTGAAATGTGATTTGGCACATTTGTTTTTTAAATCATATTTTATTTATTTTTAGCCTGTTTTATTATATGATCTACCATCGAGATACTAGTATTAACTCCAGATATTTTACAATACTTTATATAATATTAAATAGTAAATTAAAGATGAAAAAAAAAACAATGAACTCGATTTGGGGTGGACACATTTTATTGTTATATGAAACTAGAAGTAAGTAATTTGTTGTACCGGTACGTTTTTGGTTAATCTCAAATATATTCACTATTTCAAAGGTTCGATATTAACAAGTTAATAATAGCTAACATAGAAAACAAAAGTTTAGTTTATTACGAACTTTCGAAATATAATTTTTCTTTATTCAAAATTGGGCCTATAAAAAAAATGGTAGAGGTACATTTTTTGCGAGCCTTAGCCACATATCGGTCTGATGCCGGCAACACTCACTATACATACATATAGGTACAACAATACAACTACTAATAATTTTCTATAGCGGTCGCGTGTAAAATTCCGAACAATAAATTTAAAATTTTGTAAAAATAATGGAGTTTAAAAACGAGTTCATGCTTTTTTTAAAATATGGTATAAGTACTTAAAACAATCTCATAGTTATTTATTTTGATCGTCTAAAAAAGGAAGCTCATTCGAATAATTGTATAAATGGAAACAAGAACAGGCAAAATAGTAATACATTATAGACTTGGTATGGTTTACAAGATATGTTTCATGAGTTTGGGCTGCAACTGAAATCATTTGCCCTCGGTTTTAAAATTCCGGAGGCGCATCATTTCATTTACATTCTTATGCCCCCCAACTTGATATAGAAAATTTTAGTTTAAGTATTTACATTTTTAACAAAGTAACAACTTTATATTAAGATATAGGATTTCAAAAAGCTAAGCGAATAATAAACATGGCACCAGTAAGGAACAGAACCAACTGTAGCTTTTAATAGATTCGATGTTGAATTCAGACTTTATTTATACAAATGAATATCCTACCATTACTATATTAAAGGGTTGCTATTACTAGAAATGCTAAGCATTTCATAACTTAACGACTGAAGTATTTGGAATAGTAGAATACAAGTTAATTTGATAAACAGTCAACATTTCAACATCGTTTATGCTGTTACATCCTAGTTGCAAAATATCTAAATATAGCACCTTATCGCATTACAACAGCGTTAGAGTACAATGTCAACAACAACATTTTAAAATACATTTTCAACATTCACTTACAATTCACTATCACAGAGAATTTCTCTCTAGACGTAACTAGTTCGCGCACGTGGCACGTCGTACTTGGTACATCACGCATGGTACTTCGCAATTGGTACATCACACTTGGTACATCACGCATGGTACTTCACACTTGGTACATAACACATTGTACGTCGCACTTGGTACATCGACGTCGACGCCCAGTGCCCACCGCACTCGCCTGGCGTAATACTTTCCATGCTTCGCCGACCACTCATCGTCTTTCAATTAGTGAAACGCACAAATCTTCAATGTTTTATATATATTTTTTTGTCATTTACTCTTTACTCGTAACAAAAGGGAAGTATTATTTACATAAAATCTTTCACGACCCTAAAACCATCCAATATTTATCATTTTTTCTCTCTTCATTCTTACTATGTACAACATTAAATAACTTATAAACAATATATAAACGTTACAAATAGGGACGCATTCTGTTCTTAGGCAGCAGTCGCTTTGACCCAAATGTAAGAGTAGACATCGCGGCGTCTTGACAACGAATACGTACACTACGCGCACACACTACCTCACCTGACACGGCCCCACTACCACACTAGCCAAATATTGAGCTATTTTAATTTAGATAAATGAAATTAAAGATATGAATCAATCCACTGAACTGAACAACTTTCCCTATGTAACATAAATAGATCGAAATACGAATAGAAACCATTTTTCTTCTCCATACAATTCGTGCTATTGCTTTCGCTCTTGTGAAAATTAAAAATACAGGTTCATATGAAAGTAATTCAGTTTTATGGACGGATTAATATTTTTAAGGTTTGCTGATTTAAACTCACTCCTATAACTGTTATAGAGCTTAAGAACACAAAAGCTATACAGCTTTATGAAAGCGATTTGTTGCTTAGAAGCTTGTGTGCTAGTTGGGCGCTTGATCATAATATGTAAACTTTATTGTGAGATCTTGATAGTCTGTGGGGTGTGTACGTATATAAAACGACAGCCGTACGCATACTATATGACTAGTCATACGTAAGCAATACGACAGTCGTACGTTATACAATCGAACATAGTCGTAGGTACACCAAACGACAGTCGTATGCATAAAATACGACCCACGTACGTAACAATACGACAGTCGTACGTTACACATTTCGACTTAGTCGTTACCTATCCAAAACGACATAGTCGTCGGGCTGGGGCCGGCGTTGTCCCCTCTACACTGGATTTACCTACAATGGCTATGGCTACATGACAAAGGCGAGTCGATTCAGTCTTGTATCTGCTACAACATTAGCGTTTAGCTGCGAAAATACACTACCATCTCTTAAAATAATTAACTTTAAGAGCAAATGAGACACTAAGAAAAAAGGGACAACGCTCACGAGTATTGTTTTAAGAAATGGCAGAACATAGTCTGGCCGGCGAAAGGATAAACTGCCAACACCTTGTATTTATACAACTGCCTCGAGACGGTCGACTAATATTAGTGTCTCCTTTCGCCGGTCAGATCACATTATATCCCGATGGTTTCCAAATATAACACATTTCTCAGCAATACATTTGGAAGCCGACGAGCCGTTTATAATTAAGAACATCCGACAACACGGCACTATGGAATGTAAACATATAATTTTCATAGTGTGTTGTTCTATATTGACTATAACATTAACTATTTTGGTGTTTATAAATAAATTAGTGTCGGGGCAGTGGAGCGTTCGAGGCGTCTGCCTCTTCGTTTGGACTAGGCACTGTCTCGGCACTATAATGTATCTAGATCTAGACGTAATGACGTATGTAGTGGGAATCAGTCGGATATCACAGCCCGTGCTATGACGTCACCGCGGCCCCCCCCGCCGCGGCCGACGAGCGCTTACACTAACGTACCTGCACAAGATAACACCTACTATACTTACTTTTACATCACATTGTTTTATACCAAAGCTAACAACCTTAGAATAAGATGACTAAGAATTCTACCGGGTGAACTTGAAAACATTCGGCAAACTTTGAGGGATGAATCTAGCCATGATTAATAACAGCTTTTTCTATGGGACCAACTTTCCTACTGAAAAATAAAAATCTGCTGTTCTATACAAAAGTTCAATACAAAACGTAAAGTTCAACCAAAATGTATGGACCAACTGATTTTTATTTTTTAGTAGGAAAGTTGGTCCCATAGAAAAAGTTATTCGTAATCATGGGTAGATATTGTTTTCAATTTCATCCTGTAGAAGCATATAAACCTCTGGAGATTGCGCGTAGAGATAAACCTTGAAGATGAGATCATTGACTTAGTTAAATTTTTAGTCTTCTTTGTTTCAGATCTTTGTCGCCCTAAACAAAGAGACAGAGAACATATCACCGCTTAGCATGTCTAGTTAAAACGAAATATTAGGATAGGGAGTGATTCTATATATGAAACTGAACAACTTTTTTTAAGCAACTCATATGAAATTCTCAATAAAAATTTTCGAATTCTCATACTGAAGGTAAACAACTGATCAAATCAAAATCAAAAATACTTGGTTTTCATAGAACATACAAAGTGCTTCTTGAAAACGTCATAAAAATTCATTAGCAAAATCAATATAAATCATTGAGCAAAATAGTGAATTACATTAGCATTTTTGACTTTGCGCCTATTCGCAATGGTGCAGTCTTCCTCAGGAGAAGAATAGGCAAGAAACTCCGAGGGTCGCTCTTTTTAAGTCAATCATATACATTCTTACTTCTAATTTAAATTGACTTAATATCTGAATAACTCTGGAGCTGAGCAATTTATTCCCATGGTTGCTCGTCTTGCTCATGTTGTATGGAGAGGCAAACTTTTTTTTTCATATTTCGACCTACGTTCCATGGTGAAAGTTGTTCAGTTTCGAGGGCTGATTCGGATCCTTAATTTTCGCTAACCAATTTAAAGTCACTTATATTAAGCTTCACTCAAACTTATAGGGCGCAAACTCTTGTTCTAGTTTATTACAATGATTCAACATAACCTATGGGTAGATAATCACACTAGAATTTGTTCAGTAGATCACACCTGTACCACAACAATTGCAGCTTCATTGCAACTGCACTGCTGCACGACCTATGTCCAACTGTACAACTCGTTGACATTTGATTGTTTGAAAGACTTGGAATAACGTGGTATGGCCATGCTTATTGCATTTTATTGGCCAAACCACGTTACTCTGAGCCTAAGTAAAAATTAATATCAACGAGTTGCTAACACACGTCGCGCAGCAGTGTAGGTGCAGTTATTTAGTGTAATCAGTCTGCTGTTGAGCAATAGATTACACTTGTTCAAGGGTGTTGGGCATTGGATCACATAGTTTTATGCTGTTTTTTACACCTGTGTGTGTATGACTGTTGAATAGTGGATCATTCCTATTATATGGGGTGACTTAAATAGCATGTAGCTGTGTATATACATGTATATGTATATGTGTGTACAGTTACCTGTATATACAAGGGTGCTGCAGTAGTGATCATCGCGGCCACGCGTCCGCGAGCCGGCGTCCGGCCGCGAGCCGCGTGTAGCTGTCTCTGAAGGTTGCCACGATTTTCTCGAACGTCTCGGGGTCATACACCGAGCGAGCTGTGTTCGTCAGGTCGAATGGCTCTGTGGGAAAAAAAACATCCTATAACATTAAAAGAGCTCTATTCAGCATCCCTAAAACCACGAAATCAACACCCATGTTAATTGATATTATCAAAAAGATGTCAGCCATCTCTCAACAAGCAAAATAGTCATATAAGATTTAGTTTACTTAGCTAATACATCATATATAAGTCATGTAAACAGCAACTTAAAGTCATGAATTATATAGATAGATAAACACTTTATTCATTGAACAGTGCAACACAAACATTAAAAAGAAAAAACAAAACAATACTTAATATATATTCGTGTGTGCACTGTGCCAATGAAAGGGCCCTGACTCAGCTGTAATGTTACAGCAGCCAGACGCTGCTGCGACGCTGATTATTCTGCCAGAACTAGTAGTTTTGTTGCGCGGGTAAGTGTAGTGTGTAGTGTCTGTTAAATATAATTATATAATATACATAATATTATTGAGATTGAAATAATGCGCTTAATATTCATATAATAAAAATATAACAGAATAAAATCAACAATATGATAATTTATAGTACCTAGTATATAAGTGTACATAAACAAAAAATTAGGTTAATATAAAATAAGTAAATAATTAATAAGTAATTTTAAAAGTAATATAGCACCAGTCATATAAAAGCATCTTATTCAGCATTTCAGTTACTCAGCACTAAGGAAGTCGAGTAATTTACTCAGCATCTTTATATGACTATAGTGTCATATAAAATGTTGTTGACTAAGTCACTTCGATACGAGGCTTACGTGACTATTTGGTCGAGTAAGAGCATCTTATATATCTTTCTACAACTTGCTAGACGAAATCGATTAAAAGCAATGTCGTTGCTATTATTCTGTTATTACGTTATATAAGTTGCATTTATACGAGGATACTATCCCAAAATGGTGCACTTTGAGTGCATTTCTGTTAAATCGTTCGTTGATTTGCTTATTTGTGTAAAGTTTTTGAAACATGGAAAAACTTAAAGAAAACCGGTGTATCCATTTATTCCATGGTGTCAAATGGCGCTACAGTCACTAAAATTGCTGTATAGAGAAGCTATTTTATGACGTTGACGTATAAAAGTCACATAAGCGCATTCTGGTAAATTCCCAAGATTTTTTTTAATCATATTCAAATAAGCCAGAATTAAAGGGGATTTAATATTTATGATAAAACCTAATATAAATCTTATATTGACTTTTTAATCAATACGCAAATTTTTCTTACTTTTTTTTTCCCAAAATTTTTAGATTTTAATACTTACCCTTTTTTAACGTCTTAGAGGATGAATTTTGTAAAACGCAGGAACACGGGTGTCACAAATTGTGTTGAAGAGTACTGTTACCAAGTTTTAAGTCAATTGGATGATGTTATTTTTTTTCCATACAAAAATGTTGATTTATTTTCATGCTTCAGACGATCTAGCTTGAAAATTTTATATGAAACGATATAAAACAAAAAAATACGGGTCTGTTAAATTTTCATACTTTTTCGGTATTTTGCAAACCTATGCCGGATTTTACAAACATGTATCCCTACTAATATTATAAATGCGAAAGTAACTCTGTCTGTCTGTCTGTCTGTCTGTTACCTTTTCACGCCTAAACCGCTGAACCGATTTTGATGAATTTTGGTACAGAGATAGATTAGAGCCTGGGAAAGGACATAGGCTACATTTTATCCCACAGTTGGGCACGATATAACCTGTAGTCCACGCGGGCGGAGCCGCGGGCGGAAAGCTAGTTTAGTATAAGTTATAAATTAACATGGCTGCCAAATATATTTAACTTTTTGCAAGACAATCATTGCCTTTCACTTCAGTTCCTTAGCTGTTTTTTGTATCCTAGGCATATCTTTTATATCGCAATTATTGCAATTATAGTGCAAATTAGTCATAATAAGACAGTCAAGTCGGGCTGAGTAAATTTGGCCCTTTTCGCGTCGTATACACGTTCTTATTACTTTTATATGACTAATATCGGAGCTATAGTTCTATATAATTTACGTCACCACGACCATTATATGACATATTTTTGCTAGTTGGGCTTGGATTGACTTGGGTTGGCTCCCGCGTTTCTATAACTAGAGCGGCCATCTTGAACTTTAAATAAGCTAGCGAAATTAAGGTTGTTAATTAGCCTACGAAAATGAACAACTTCCTCCAAGGAACATGAGTCGAAAAATGAAAAACATTTTTTAACTCTCCATACAACCTGTACCACCAGCTGCTTGCCTTTGTCGAAATATTTTTTGGAGAATTTCATACAAGTTCTTGGGGAAAATTTTTCAGTTTCATGAGGAGAACAAGTTCCTGTAATTTTGCTAACTATTGTAAAGTATATGTAAATGTAAATCCTGTATAGTACAACAAAATTACAAAATATACACTGATTCCCCATGATGGCCCCAATAAGTAATGCGTGTTACCTTCTACGCAGAGCAGCTTCCACTGGTGCGGGTCGTTCTTATGCGCACGCGCAGCGCGGCACTCCGCCACCGGCACGCAGCGCCCCGCGCGCACCGACACCGCCATCGACTCGTACCTACACACACACTAAGTTACAGACCTCCTGACATACTTCACAATATAACGGCACTCCGCCACCGGCACGCAGCGCCCCGCGCGCACCGACACCGCCATCGACTCGTACCTACACACACACTAAGTTACAGACCTCCTGACATACTTCACAATATAACGGCACTCCGCCACCGGCACGCAGCGCCCCGCGCGCACCGACACCGCCATCGACTCGTACCTACACACACACTAAGTTACAGACCTCCTGACATACTTCACAATATAACGGCACTCCGCCACCGGCACGCAGCGCCCCGCGCGCACCGACACCGCCATCGACTCGTACCTACACACACACTAAGTTACAGACCTCCTGACATACTTCACAATATAACGGCACTCCGCCACCGGCACGCAGCGCCCCGCCCGCACCGACACCGCCATCGACTCGTACCTACACACACACTAAGTTACAGACCTCCTGACATACTTCACAATATAACGGCACTCCGCCACCGGCACGCAGCGCCCCGCGCGCACCGACACCGCCATCGACTCGTACCTACACACACACTAAGTTACAGACCTCCTGACATACTTCACAATATAACGGCACTCCGCCACCGGCACGCAGCGCCCCGCCCGCACCGACACCGCCATCGACTCGTACCTACACACACACTAAGTTACAGACCTCCTGACATACTTCACAATATAACGGCACTCCGCCACCGGCACGCAGCGCCCCGCGCGCACCGACACCGCCATCGACTCGTACCTACACACACACTAAGTTACAGACCTCCTGACATACTTCACAATATAACGGCACTCCGCCACCGGCACGCAGCGCCCCGCGCGCACCGACACCGCCATCGACTCGTACCTACACACACACTAAGTTACAGACCTCCTGACATACTTCACAATATAACGGCACTCCGCCACCGGCACGCAGCGCCCCGCGCGCACCGACACCGCCATCGACTCGTACCTACACACACACTAAGTTACAGACCTCCTGACATACTTCACAATATAACGGCACTCCGCCACCGGCACGCAGCGCCCCGCCCGCACCGACACCGCCATCGACTCGTACCTACACACACACTAAGTTACAGACCTCCTGACATACTTCACAATATAACGGCACTCCGCCACCGGCACGCAGCGCCCCGCGCGCACCGACACCGCCATCGACTCGTACCTACACACACACTAAGTTACAGACCTCCTGACATACTTCACAATATAACGGCACTCCGCCACCGGCACGCAGCGCCCCGCCCGCACCGACACCGCCATCGACTCGTACCTACACACACACTAAGTTACAGACCTCCTGACATACTTCACAATATAACGGCACTCCGCCACCGGCACGCAGCGCCCCGCGCGCACCGACACCGCCATCGACTCGTACCTACACACACACTAAGTTACAGACCTCCTGACATACTTCACAATATAACGGCACTCCGCCACCGGCACGCAGCGCCCCGCGCGCACCGACACCGCCATCGACTCGTACCTACACACACACTAAGTTACAGACCTCCTGACATACTTCACAATATAACGGCACTCCGCCACCGGCACGCAGCGCCCCGCGCGCACCGACACCGCCATCGACTCGTACCTACACACACACTAAGTTACAGACCTCCTGACATACTTCACAATATAACGGCACTCCGCCACCGGCACGCAGCGCCCCGCCCGCACCGACACCGCCATCGACTCGTACCTACACACACACTAAGTTACAGACCTCCTGACATACTTCACAATATAACGGCACTCCGCCACCGGCACGCAGCGCCCCGCGCGCACCGACACCGCCATCGACTCGTACCTACACACACACTAAGTTACAGACCTCCTGACATACTTCACAATATAACGGCACTCCGCCACCGGCACGCAGCGCCCCGCCCGCACCGACACCGCCATCGACTCGTACCTACACACACACTAAGTTACAGACCTCCTGACATACTTCACGATATAACGGCACTCCGCCACCGGCACGCAGCGCCCCGCGCGCACCGACACCGCCATCGACTCGTACCTACACACACACTAAGTTACAGACCTCCTGACATACTTCACAATATAACGGCACTCCGCCACCGGCACGCAGCGCCCCGCGCGCACCGACACCGCCATCGACTCGTACCTACACACACACTAAGTTACAGACCTCCTGACATACTTCACAATATAACGGCACTCCGCCACCGGCACGCAGCGCCCCGCGCGCACCGACACCGCCATCGACTCGTACCTACACACACACTAAGTTACAGACCTCCTGACATACTTCACAATATAACGGCACTCCGCCACCGGCACGCAGCGCCCCGCGCGCACCGACACCGCCATCGACTCGTACCTACACACACACTAAGTTACAGACCTCCTGACATACTTCACAATATAACGGCACTCCGCCACCGGCACGCAGCGCCCCGCGCGCACCGACACCGCCATCGACTCGTACCTACACACACACTAAGTTACAGACCTCCTGACATACTTCACAATATAACGGCACTCCGCCACCGGCACGCAGCGCCCCGCGCGCACCGACACCGCCATCGACTCGTACCTACACACACACTAAGTTACAGACCTCCTGACATACTTCACAATATAACGGCACTCCGCCACCGGCACGCAGCGCCCCGCGCGCACCGACACCGCCATCGACTCGTACCTACACACACACTAAGTTACAGACCTCCTGACATACTTCACAATATAACGGCACTCCGCCACCGGCACGCAGCGCCCCGCGCGCACCGACACCGCCATCGACTCGTACCTACACACACACTAAGTTACAGACCTCCTGACATACTTCACAATATAACGGCACTCCGCCACCGGCACGCAGCGCCCCGCGCGCACCGACACCGCCATCGACTCGTACCTACACACACACTAAGTTACAGACCTCCTGACATACTTCACAATATAACGGCACTCCGCCACCGGCACGCAGCGCCCCGCGCGCACCGACACCGCCATCGACTCGTACCTACACACACACTAAGTTACAGACCTCCTGACATACTTCACAATATAACGGCACTCCGCCACCGGCACGCAGCGCCCCGCGCGCACCGACACCGCCATCGACTCGTACCTACACACACACTAAGTTACAGACCTCCTGACATACTTCACAATATAACGGCACTCCGCCACCGGCACGCAGCGCCCCGCGCGCACCGACACCGCCATCGACTCGTACCTACACACACACTAAGTTACAGACCTCCTGACATACTTCACAATATAACGGCACTCCGCCACCGGCACGCAGCGCCCCGCGCGCACCGACACCGCCATCGACTCGTACCTACACACACACTAAGTTACAGACCTCCTGACATACTTCACAATATAACGGCACTCCGCCACCGGCACGCAGCGCCCCGCCCGCACCGACACCGCCATCGACTCGTACCTACACACACACTAAGTTACAGACCTCCTGACATACTTCACAATATAACGGCACTCCGCCACCGGCACGCAGCGCCCCGCGCGCACCGACACCGCCATCGACTCGTACCTACACACACACTAAGTTACAGACCTCCTGACATACTTCACAATATAACGGCACTCCGCCACCGGCACGCAGCGCCCCGCGCGCACCGACACCGCCATCGACTCGTACCTACACACACACTAAGTTACAGACCTCCTGACATACTTCACAATATAACGGCACTCCGCCACCGGCACGCAGCGCCCCGCCCGCACCGACACCGCCATCGACTCGTACCTACACACACACTAAGTTACAGACCTCCTGACATACTTCACAATATAACGGCACTCCGCCACCGGCACGCAGCGCCCCGCGCGCACCGACACCGCCATCGACTCGTACCTACACACACACTAAGTTACAGACCTCCTGACATACTTCACAATATAACGGCACTCCGCCACCGGCACGCAGCGCCCCGCGCGCACCGACACCGCCATCGACTCGTACCTACACACACACTAAGTTACAGACCTCCTGACATACTTCACAATATAACGGCACTCCGCCACCGGCACGCAGCGCCCCGCGCGCACCGACACCGCCATCGACTCGTACCTACACACACACTAAGTTACAGACCTCCTGACATACTTCACAATATAACGGCACTCCGCCACCGGCACGCAGCGCCCCGCCCGCACCGACACCGCCATCGACTCGTACCTACACACACACTAAGTTACAGACCTCCTGACATACTTCACAATATAACGGCACTCCGCCACCGGCACGCAGCGTTATACATAATTCACAATAACACGGTTACTGATGATTTTGACACCGGGCAAAATCGAGCTCAGCAGGGTCAAATTAGTCGAACAAAACCCGGTGTCAAACTGTTACATTAAATTCCGTTCAACATCAAAAGGAGAAGGCTTTTCAGATTATTCTTCTAGTCTATTTTGCTGATTAGTCTATTTATTGTAATGTGCACGTGCACTCATCGGTAATTCTTCTTCTTCTTATCGTGTGGGTATAGGTAATTAGTGAGTACCGATGACACTCAAACACTAGTGGGAGCATGCACACATCCTTACTAATATTATAAAGGCGAAAGTTTGTATGTATGGATGTTTGTTACTCTTTCACTCTCAAACGGCTGGACCAATTTTGATAAAATTTGGTATGGAGGTAGCTGACACTCTGGATTAACACAGGCTACATAATTTTCCCAAATGCCCAAGGGAACGAAGTCCCGGGCAGAAAGCTAGTATAATATAAACGATTAGGACGAATGGTGGGGCGCGTCTTCGTGGATGGCACTATCTGTAGATAGTCATCCAAAATAAATAAAATAAGCATACTTCCTGCTTATTGGGCGACTTTAAATTAGTAAACGAAAATTAAACATGGAAACCATGCATATCAAGTAGTGGCCGAATAAAACAAATACACACATCAACACGGTCTAGGGACTTTGCAAGATTTTTCATACAAAAGAGGTCTGTTTGAGAAGCTATAATAGCATACTCGAGATACATGGAGGGCTAATTTTCAGATGACCAAGTGCTAAGCCTGAATTTTCAATTCTAGTCAATAAATTTTGTTTTACTTGAAATTTGTGGAAATTTGACGAAAATTAAAAAAAAAATGCGAAAATTCGACCAGTTTCATATAAAACGCAGGCAAAAAGTGCATTTTCGTTTTCGTTTCCGTCACGTTTTCTCAAATTTCAAATAAAACAAAATTTATTGACAAGAATTAAAAATTCAAGTTTAGCACTTGCTCGTCTGAAAATTATAGCCCTCCATGTATCTGAAGTATGCTTTTGTAGCATCTCAAACAGGCCTCTTTTGTATGAAAAATCGTGTATATATTTTTAAGACAAATATACTCCACAAAGAACATATGAATGTGGTCAAAACATGAAAATAAACATTTTATTTTTCCATTCAACTTCTGCGAACAGCTGATCGCCTTTATTATAATAATTCTCCACGTTAAAACCGTATGAGTCACCGACTTCAATCCCAACAACAGTTCGCACAAAGGAGATAACTAGTATTTTTTACAGACTACAATGCCTATTAGCAGATAACCACAAACGAAAATGTCACTCATTTATTTTGTAGAATTTTTTTTGTTGGTTTTTTTAAAAGCGCTGAAAATCGTTTTCGATAAAATGTATATGGGACCACTTCTGGAGTATACTCTTTTTAACAAAAAAATAATTTAGAAAATCGGTCCATAATTGGCTAAAAAAAATATATATTCGAACATAGAACCTCCTCCTCTTATGAAGTTGGTTAATCAAAATTCAATTCAATTTAAAGTTTCGGTAATTAATTTAAAGTCACTCTATATAAATGAGACATAAAGAGTATTCTGCGTCCCACGCCGCGAGAAAAACATAAATGTGAAATGAAAGTCAAGTTCAATATTATGATATATGCCTTGGTTGTTGAATTCAACGACAAAATTCGCATCTAAATGGGTGCCAAATTCAGTCCTGAAATTTATTTATAACAACATAAAATATTTTATAACAACTTTAAATATTATTTCTTCTTATAACTTTGGATAATACACTCGGCTTCAAAAAAATCGCACGTCCGTAAAAATAGGCTTTAAGCACTGTTAATCCTTAAGACAAGCAGTTATTCGTAGCAATATTGGTATCATTTGAGAGCCCTATAAAAACTCTTTAAAAAAATATCCATTTCATTTGATTAAAGAAAAAGCTTGACACGTTAAGTCACTGTGAATGACAATGGAACTGATTCTCCTCTTCAAATTTTGTTTGTATTGTTTTGTTTTTTGGGTAGAAAAGGGTCGATACAGCTTATTAGGGGATAAATTTGCTACCAACAGTCGAAGAAGACACAGAAGAATATCTTTCATCAGAAAAACGTCCTTGAAGATGGACACTACTGCTGCTGAAGCCTCCCAAGTTATCGCACTACTGCAATCAGGACTACGTCAGTGTGATGTTGCTCGACAATTGCACTTGAGTCGCTTTTCTGTTCGAAGAGTGTACCAGCGGTTCCTGCAGACCGGTGGCTTTGTCCGAAGGCGTGGGTCTGGTAGAAATCGCTGCACTTCTGCGAGAGATGACCGATTCGTCGTATCGAAGTCTTTGAGAAATCGGTTCTCTAATGCTGTTGAGTTGCAACAGCAGCTTCAAGCAGTTCGTAGAAGGGCCGTGAGTGTCTCTACAGTTAGAAGAAGACTAAAGGAGAGAAATATTGTGGCTAGAAGACCTGCCACGGGTCCAAAATTAACCGCAGCGCATCGGCGAGCACGCCTGCAATTTGCTCGCGCCCACGTCAATTGGACCCTCGACCAATGGAGAGCTGTTCTCTTCTCAGACGAAACGAGAGTGTGCCTTTTCTGCAACGATAGACGCAAAAGAGTATACAGAAGACAATGGGAACGTTTTGCCCAAGCCTGCATCCAAGAGACGGTAGAATACGGGGGCGGTTCCTGCATGTTCTGGGGCGGCATATCTGCCGACGGCAAAACTGAACTTTCTTGCGTCTCTCGGACCGGCGGTGCTCGCGGGCAAGGGTCGATGACTGCTCACCGGTACATCACAGAGATCCTGGAAGAACATGTGGTCCCCTATGCTGGATTTATTGGCGACGGGTTCACATTAATGCACGATAACGCTCGCGCGCACACTGCTGGAATTGTGCAGGGCTACCTTCAAGAGGTTGGGATCCCTGTCATGCAGTGGCCAGCGAGAAGTCCAGATCTGAACCCGATAGAGCACCTCTGGGACCAGCTGAAACGCAAGGTTAGATCCCGTGATCCCGCTCCCGCGACTCTTCAGGAGCTCCAAGACGCTGTTATTGAGGAATGGGACAGAATCCCTCAAGAAGAGGTCCTAAAGTTGGTGCGATCCATGAGGGAGCGCATGGAAGACGTCATTAGGGCTAGGTGGGGGTAACACTAGGTTTTAGGTTAGTTTTAAGCAACTTTGTTTTGAAAAATTAACCAGATTTCATTAGGGTTTTTTAAGGATTTTTATTGTTTTGTAAATTTTTCTCAGTTCCAATAAAAAACATTGAATGAAATATTGTTTTTGCATTCTCTGTTTCCTTACCTTTCAAATGATACCGAACATTACCAATATTTCATAATACAAATACGATTGAAAGATGTTTAAAATAGATTTCTTAAAAGGTGCGATTTTTTTGAAGCCGAGTGTATCTTGAAGCCTAAGGTCTGACTTGGCCCTTTCTCATATATGAATTATTATTAAGTACGGACGGCCGCAAACGGAAGTTTTACAGAAAATGTAAAATTTCTCGGTAAAATTTGACATGTTTATTTGCAATAGTTTTTGAGTTATGAGGGGGTCAAAAGTGGCTCCAAATTGTTCGCGTAATATTACACACGGTGCTGGTCACCAGTTTCTTGAACTCGGCTTTGACACGTTACCGCGTGTTCGGTCGAGTGGTAGTGGCGCTGCCTCACGATCAACGGGTCTTGGGTACGATTTTCAATCGGGGCAAATATTTGTGTAAAAAGCAGATATTTGTTCTGTAGTCATGGTTTATCTTAGCGTGTTCAGAGGGACCCACGACACAAGGGAAAACCTTAGTGTGGGCCTTTGAGTGTGTAGCGTTTATTTATATTATGTTTAGATACTTACGGGAACTCTGCGTAGTACCGCAGCATGTTGAGGAAGAGCTCCGCGAGCGTGGTGCGGTTGTGCTGCCGGCGCGCGTCCCACGCCCCGCCCGCGCCGCCCGCCCCGCCCGCCCCGCCGCACAGCGAGCGCGGCAGGATGCCCGGCACGCAGCCGCCTGCCGACAACGATACATCATCATATTATAAATGCGAAAGTAACTCTGTCTGTCTGTCCGTCTTTCACGCCTAAACCTGGAAAGGACATAGGCTCCATTTTATCCCACAGTTGGGCACGATATAACCTGTAGTCCACGCGGGCGGAGCTAGTACTATATACAACACACGTACTACTAACATATACAGTCGTGGCCAACTAATTAGGGACAGTTAAGACACCAAGCAATATTAACTATTCAAGTCTTTTTATTATAACCTATATTCGATATTATTGTCTGTTACTTTATAAACATATTAACTGATAGTACTCTAGTTCTTAGCATAAAATAAAAATAAAATACATACTATTCGTATACAACCTCATCAAAACACATTAACAAATAAATGTGGTACAAAAGATCTGGCCACCTAATTAGGGACATTTAGTTTTTACCTTCTAATTTCAAAAAAAATAAAAAGTTATAGCTTTTCTTTTGCGCGTTTTTAATTTTGGCGCCAATTTGAAAAGCGAGATCGTTACTGTGTGTTTTGTAAACTCATTAAATAATTAAAAATATGGGTCGAAAAAAGAGTTGTGAGTCACAACTTGTGACGTAACAATGCGAAAAGTAATTATTATTTTTTACCAGCGTGGGTGGCCGTACAGGAAAATAGCAGATCATTTGGAATGTTCCAAAAACATGGTCTACAATGCTGTGGCATATTTCAAACCGCATAACACAACTGAAAGTGTGCCTAGAAAGAATAGACCAAGAAAAACCACCCCACAAGATGATCGCAGAATGATTGCTCTCGCGAAGAGAGATCCCTTTATGGGTTCCGTTCATATCAAGAGCGAAGTTTTTGGACCAGAAATGAATGCTGGAGTATCAGCGATGACCGTCAGAAGGCGGCCAGTGGAGGCAAAACTTGTAGGAAGAATAGCACGCAAAGTTCCGTTACTGAAGAAAGTACACAAACAAGCAAGATTGGCGTTTGCAAGGAAGTATAGACATTGGACTGTTGCTCAATGGAAAAATGTGCTCTTTTCTGACGAGACCAAAATAAATTTAATTTCATCAGATGGCAGACAATATGTGCGACGGCCAATAAAATCAGCCATGAATCCAAAATATACAAAAAAGCAGGTGAAACATGGAGGAGGCAATATTCAGATCTGGGGCTGTTTTTTAGGACATGGAGTAGGGCCAATAAAAAAAATTGAAGGCAAATTAGACCAGTTTCAATACAAACAAATATTAGAGGAAACGATGATACCGTATGCTGAAGAAGTGTTGCCAATGTTGTGGACATTCCAATACGATAACGACCCAAAGCATACAGCGTATTCCGTCAAATCGTTCCTAGCGCAGCAGTCAGTGACGGTACTGGATTGGCCCGCAAACAGCCCAGACCTAAACCCCATCGAACACTTATGGTACGAAGCCAAGAAAAAAATTGCAACTCGACGTACTGCCACAAAAAATCAGCTTTACGACGAACTCCAAGCTGTTTGGAATAATATTCCTTTAGAAACATGCAATAATTTGATTGCATCGATACCACGCCGATGTCAAATGGTTTTAACCAACAAAGGAAACCATACTGGTTATTAGAATATCGGTTTTTCATTTTTTTTTGTTTAAATTTTGTTAATTACCTTTTTTATATAATAAACATTTAAATATTACCCAGCATATTTGATTTTATGGTCAAAATTTTACATGTCCCTAATTAGTTGTCCATATATTAGTTAATAATGAGAAAAAAGCAGTGCCGTATTTATTTAAAAAATTAGGATGGCAAGTAGCTATTTCCTTCCCTGACCACTAAGTATTTAGAATACTAGTCAATTTACTTGTTGCCAATGGTAAAAGCTTTAAAGCTACGTTCGGAAATGGTTTCTCGGCATTAAGAGAAACTCGTGTATTTTCGTGATATAGCGTCCCTAATTAGTTGGCCACGACTGTATAGACATAATTTACCTAAATATATTACATACATACGTAATATATAACAAACATTTCACATACATACGCATACGCAGTTATGCAACAAAAATGCAATATACATTCGTAGTATACATTAAACATATCACACATACGTAGTATACAACAAACATATCACATACATACGTAGCACACGTGTCACAATCACCGATTTTAAAATGGATTATTTATCTAATAGTCATGCATTTTTCATTCTATATATTTCTCATTCTAGTTAGTCTAGATATGACTATCTAGACAGGTCTTCGATAATTACTATAACTACAGGGTTCCAGCTGTAGCGCTGCTGAACTGACGTCAGCCTGGCAGCGCCCCAAACATTGTCATTTTTCTCGGAAACCACCTACCCTGACAATTTCTCAGCAATTTTTCATAGAATGAAAAATTCATGACTATTAGATACAATAATCCATTTCAAAATCGGTGATAGTAGCGCTGCCAGAATTATGAACACGTAGCACAAAACAATCATCACACATCGTAGTATACTAAAATCATATTACATACATACAAGGTGATAAAAACCTTCTAGCTATATTCAAAATCCTGAACCAGTATCACTTAAAGAACACATTTATGAAAAAAATTTTTTTTCAAATATTTTGAATATAGCTAGAAGGTGTTTTATTACCCTGTATGTAGCATACAACAAACATATCACATACATACGTAGCATACAACAAACACATCACATACATATGTAGCATACAACAAACATGTCACATACATACATAGCATACAACAAACATATCACACGTAGTATAAAACAAACATATCACATACATACGCAGTATACAACAATCATATCACACTTACGTATTTCATGAACTCAGTAAAACACAGTATATAACTTGCAACTCTGATTTATTCCTCAGATATGTCTATTAGTAATAACACAATTTCTATTTTAAACTCGTAACAATATTCTCTTATTGAGACAACTGTTCTGCTTGACGGTCTAGCTCGAACTGACTGCCCGGCATCGGCCCGCCGTCAATAATCCCCACTCTTATTCACTCCTTACTTACAATACCGTGTCTTAACGCGATTGGTTGATGTTAAGTTGCTGCATTCACACTATTATGGCTATATTCATGCGAATTAGTCAACCTAATGTCTTTAAAACTAAACATCACGACACGTAGTATACAACAAACGTATCATATACATTCGTAGTATATATGTTATGGACCAAGTGATTAATGCGGGCATTATGAATAATGCCCGGGCATTATTAATAATGTCTAGCTCTATCGGGCAAAGTGATTAATTACTATCTAAACTTCATTATTTATCATATTGCCCGGTCATTATTATATTGCTACGTGACAATTGGGCAATTTGATAATAAAGCTAAGTTTGATGCGGTGCGGGGACGGAAGTGCGGGGAGGGAAGCGGTGTGGGGAGGGAAGTGCCCTTGTTGCAATTTATAAAAGTTTTCGGTTTTTTTTCACGACCGCCATTTTAGATTTCAAAATCTAAAACGACACCCATGACGGATTTTTACAAAAAATGCATGTCCGCTATTTTATATTTTAAAATGGATGTCGTTTACGGAATTAGCACCCCCGAATACCTATTAAACGACACCCATATCAGTTTTTTTTTAATGTAAACGTCCGCCATCTTGGATATCAAAATGAACGACATTTTCGGAATCAGCATCCCCGATAATCTATCAAACGATACCCATGTCGGCATGCCCGAAAATTTAATATCCGCCTTCTTGGATTTTTTGTGCGGGGAATCGCGACGCTCCAGGCTTCTCGTCACGATTCCCCCAACTAAAATCAAAGTTGGCGGATATGAAATTTTCGGAAGGCAGTCGGCGGGTAAGACGCTTGGTGACGCTTCGGGCTTCACCCTACGCAGAGCTCGGCCTTCGGCCTCGCCCTGTATGCAGCTTGTCTCGGCATACGGCCTCACCCCACCTTTGCTATCTAAACTTGTATAACATATACATCAAACATATCACATACACGTAGTATACAACAAACATATCACATACATACGCAGTATACGACAAACATATCATAAACATATGTAGTATACAACCAACATATCACATACATATGATGTAATACCTAGAACAACAAACTCTTCTGTAACGACACACTTTTATTCACATAGTATGAATTCAGCTGTGACCACAATACCATGCCTGTAACTTGTGAAGGGTATAATAATGATTTAGGTTTAGGTAACATTAGTTTTGTAAGAAAAATTGTATTATACTAACACTTTTAAGGGGCTCTGCCCGAAATAAACGATTTATTATTATTATTATTAGGTAAATTTAGGTTTTTTTTTTTCAAAATGGTATCCCTATATTTTTGTGTTCGTAGCAGTCCCAATTATTTAGGTTTTATCGTGTGCTGCCATTTTGAAGAAAAATGGTAGCTGACATTTCAGGCTTCGAACAAAAATCTTACTACCCCTATTTCTACACGAATATTAAAGAAGAAATGATTTTATTTTTGGGCTGGTAACCCCGGTCCAAATAAGTTCACTATGGGGACTTCTGTCCAAAATTTAATCGAAAAAAGCAAGAAAAAGTGCTAAGTTCACTTACAGTTTAGTGCGAAGGCGACATAGCAAGCAACTTCACCTTCCCATCGCAAGTAAGCGGCAAGTAATCACTGTTTTAAGCGGATAAGCTGGATTGAATTTGGTTCACGACGGTGACTTGGCGGTTTGGATCTTCAAAATTATCACATTCAAGCACACAAATCACCTGTATGACCACCCACAATCACAAAAACAAAAGCTATTTGCGCATGCGCATCCATGATGAAGCTGCGGCGGCCGACTGACTGATTTTTTTTTTAGTTTTCAAGCGTCAAACCCGTCACGTTTCGTTCTACGCAAGATTTTATGGCTTTGGAATTTTCTACCAGTGTAGTCGTCGAGTGGCAGTTTGTAGTGGACTTTGATATTAGGATTTTCATTTTAGAACTTTTTGACCATCGTAATTGACTAATTTAATTAATTTTTTGACCAAAATTTTTGATTATTTACTTGCATTGCAATAATTCTTATAATCAATACTTAATTGTACTCTGGTACATACATCAATATTTTTTTGTGTCTTTTTACGTTAGGTAAAACAATTTGTGTTCTTCCTATTGTTGTTAATTCTCCTCCTGTTCGTGGTTGTTTGTTTTAAGGATCGTTTTTTATCGATTCTTTTATAGTTTCTGTTTCGCGATTGAAATTTAATTTTTATTATTAAGTAATTTACGTTATTTTTTTATTTTTCACCCTTTTTTTTCTTTGGAACATTTTATAATTATTTCATAATTAGTATGCACTTGTAACTGATAATATTTAACGATTAGCCAATTGTTTATATTTTACTTACTTTAATCAATATTGACCAGATTAGTGCAATGGTTTTACTTATGTAGTCATTACGTTGACGGTTGATCTCCTTTATCAGTAAACCCATGTATTTTCATTGAAATTGATAATTATTTATAATGAGTGATCCGGTTAAAATTCCTTGCCCTTACTGCCCCGGGTCGTCAAGGTTATACGTACCTCGTGGCTTACAGGTACATATAGGCCGTATGCACAAGGACATGCCCCTGCCGCCAATGCCGTCTGCGGCAGCCCTTGGTCAGGGAAATAATGTGCCGATAGTTACACCCCACATGGTCTGCCCTCAATCACAGACCCAATCGATACCGACACGTATGGGATTGCATGAACTCAGCAAGCTGAAAAATTCGGTAAAGGTCCTTCGTCATATACCGAGGGGTGCGAGATCTCAGGCCGCCAGCAAACTGAGCGATGTGATTGAGAAGTGTCTTAGCACGAACAGCGAAGATGACTGGTTCTCGCTTCTCTCTTTCGCTTTCACTGCCTTAAAAGTACCTGATAAAGGAGAGAAGGGATCGCTTACGAATAAAGTGAAGGCCAACATTGAAAATAGCTTTAACTATTTCCCTCAAGATTCAGGTACTTCACGGCCATTTTCCATTTATAAATCGATACAGGCAAAAGTTTTTGAGGGTGACCTGAGAGGTGCAGTTCGTCTGCTTATGTCAGATGGATCAATAGCTCAGCCTAGTATCGAAACGTTGTCTTCACTCCAAAGTAAACACCCAGCACCTTCCCGGCAGCTCTTCTACCCACCGCCTCCTGATTCGTCCATTGTCCCTTCAACAGCTAAGGTTGAGGACGTTGTTCATGCTTTAGGGAGTTTTTACAATGCATCGGCCTCCGGGCTTGATGGTATCCGTCCTCAGCATCTTAAGGAACTATCGTCTTCAGCTGCTGGAGACAATGGACCTCGCCTACTTGAATCACTCACAAGATTGGTCAACTTCTTGCTGAGCGGACAGCTGAATCCAAGCGTGTGTCCGTACATGTACGGGGCATCTTTGTGTGCGCTTGCAAAAAAAGATGGCGGGGTGAGGCCGATTGCGGTGGGAAGCACTTTCAGGCGCTTAGTGGCTAAGGTGGGCTGCTACCACGTGAGAGACGCTATGTCTACATTTCTCCAACCTCACCAACTCGGTTTTGGTACCCGTCTTGGATGTGAAGCCGCGATCCATGCAACACGTGCTTTTGTCATGGATCCTGAGAACGCAGATAAGGTCATCATAAAGATCGATATAAAGAACGCCTTTAATAGCCTGGAGAGGGATAATATTTTGATGTCAATCAAAGGAAAAATACCGTCTTTATATCCTTACCTTTTCCAGGTCTATTCGTGCGACTCCAATCTCTTTTATGGTGAAAACTTGATTTTGTCTCAGGTTGGGGCCCAACAAGGGGACCCTTTAGGACCACTAATTTTTAGCCTCGCCATCCAGGGCCTTATCTCAGAACTCGCATCGCCGCTTAATTTGTGGTACTTGGACGATGGGACCTTAGGAGGGGATCCAGCCACTGTTACGCAGGATCTTCAGGTTCTGTTTCCTCGGTTGCGGGAGTTGGGGCTAGAGGTGAACACGGCAAAATGTGAATTTTTCGCATGTAGCGAAACAGCCAGGTCGTGTTTTCCACAGTTTCAGTCTCTCGTACCAGGTTTAAGGGAACTTAGGACTGATGAGTTCTCTCTTCTGGGTTCTCCTATTTTCCGCGAGGGTGTGCCAGACGTATTAGCCCGGAAAAAGCAGGCTTGCTTGGATGCATTAGAGCGTCTTCAGCATCTGCCGGCCCACGTTGCTTTAATACTTTTGCGACTTTGTTTCTCGACGCCCAAGCTCACGTACCTGGTTCGAACTTGCCCTACCTGGTTGTTCCCAGAACAATGCAACCAATTAGATGAAGTTTTTAGACAGGCTCTTGAAAGCATTTTAAATGTCAGCCTGGAGAGCAATCAGTGGTTGCAGGCAGCTCTGCCGATTCGGTACGGTGGGTTGGGTGTTCGCAGGGTATGCGATATCGCTTTGCCGGCATTCTTGGCTTCAGCACGGGGAGTCACAGAACTCGTTGCTGGAATTCTCTCGCGTGGAGGCAATGAAGTTAGTATCCCACTGGAGGAGGAGGCTTTAGTTGCTTGGTTGGCTGCCTTCCCGGGTGAGAGGGTGCCAGATGATCCAGAGAGACAGCGATCCTGGGACGAGATTGGTTGTAAGGCGGTAGTGAAACACCTAACTGAGGGAGCGGAGGGAGTGGAACTGGCAAGGCTAAGAGCAGTCTCTGTTCCAGAATCGGGGGCGTGGTTACATGCGCTGCCATCGCCCAATTTGGGCACGCTGCTAGATGATGACTCTTTGCGGGTGGCTGTTGCTTTTCGGTTGGGCTGCAATGTCTGTCAACCACATGTATGCATTTGTGGTTCAACTGTGGAAGCTAATGGCCATCACGCACTGAGTTGTCAACGCTGCGTTGGCAGATTTCCGCGTCACCATGCCCTAAATGATATTATACGCAGAGCTCTAATTTCGGCCAACGTTCCCTCCATCCTAGAGCCGCCCGGCCTGAGCCGTTCAGATGGGAAAAGACCAGATGGTATTACCATGGTTCCCTGGCAAAAGGGTCGCTCCCTCATATGGGACGCTACCTGCGTCAGTACTTTCGCACCCTCTCATTTAAACAGGACCACACGAGTGGCAGGGGCAGCGGCAGAATGGGCAGCCTGTCAGAAACACGTTAAATACACGGCGATGGGACAATCGTATATCTTTGTTCCCATCGCATTTGAAACGGCGGGTCCCTGGGGTAGAGAAGGTAGGGAGTTGATTCGGGAGATTGGCCGGAGACTGTCAGCTCGTGGTGGTGACTCCCGCTCTGGCTCCTACCTGGTCCAGCGTCTGTCCATTGCCGTCCAGCGCGGCAATGCGGCCAGCTTGATGGGGACGTTTGGCCCGGGTCAGATTCAGGGCGGGTTATTTAATTGACGAAACTTACGTGGATCTTAAATTTTTGTTTGTTATTTTGACATGTTTTATTTTATTAATAAATTGAATTATGCATTTTCTTATATATATATATATATATATATATATAAAAGACAGTTTTATTGTTTGTTTGCATTGAATAGGCTCCGAAATTACTGGACCGATTTGAAAAATTCTTTCACCATTAGAATGCTACATAATCCCTGAGTAACATAGGCTACATAATTTTCCTGCTTTCCCACGGGAACGAAGTGCCAGGGGGAATATAATAATGTACTTACACTGCAGGAAGTGTATGACCATGAGTGTGAGTGAGTGAGTACGACGAGAGGGTCCGCTGGCGCGCGTCGTTATGTACTTACACTGCAGGAAGTGTATGACCATGAGTGTGAGTGAGTACGACGAGAGGGTCCGCTGGCGCGCGTCGTTATGTACTTACACTGCAGGAAGTGTATGACCATGAGCGTGAGTGAGTACGACGAGAGAGTCCGCTGGCGCGCGTCGTTATGTACTTACACTGCAGGAAGTGTATGACCATGAGCGTGAGTGAGTACGACGAGAGGGTCCGCTGGCGCGCGTCGTTATGTACTTACACTGCAGGAAGTGTATGACCATGAGCGTGAGTGAGTACGACGAGAGAGTCCGCTGGCGCGCGTCGTTATGTACTTACACTGCAGGAAGTGTATGACCATGAGCGTGAGTGAGTACGACGAGAGAGTCCGCTGGCGCGCGTCGTTATGTACTTACACTGCAGGAAGTGTATGACCATGAGCGTGAGTGAGTACGACGAGAGAGTCCGCTGGCGCGCGTCGTTATGTACTTACACTGCAGGAAGTGTATGACCATGAGCGTGAGTGAGTACGACGAGAGAGTCCGCTGGCGCGCGTCGTTATGTACTTACACTGCAGGAAGTGTATGACCATGAGCGTGAGTGAGTACGACGAGAGGGTCCGCTGGCGCGCGTCGTTATGTACTTACACTGCAGGAAGTGTATGACCATGAGTGTGAGTGAGTACGACGAGAGGGTCCGCTGGCGCGCGTCGTTATGTACTTACACTGCAGGAAGTGTATGACCATGAGTGTGAGTGAGTACGACGAGAGGGTCCGCTGGCGCGCGTCGTTGATGTTGTGCGCCTGCGCCCACAGCTTGGTCAGCGCCACCAGGGGGCGCACGCGCCAATCCACTGCGCAACATTTATTAGGTTAATGTAAGACAATAGTTAAACAAAAACTTCCACGCTGGACTGGGAGTGAAAGAAAAACTTAGAATGTGCCCGCTGCCTACTCTTCCCAGGCATACTGTAAAAATCAGTAAGTGGGACGGTCTTGCTGTATCATGGGCGAAAGGCTAACCACCTCTCACCATTACACAACATGTTCCATCTAATAACCCTCACCATTTGTGTCAAACGTGGCATTGAGTGGTTTTCTGGAGCCACTGATGCTCTGCCTACCCCGTTGGGGATTGCAGGCGTGAGCTTATCTATTATATAATCCCTGATTATCTGTTAGACAAGCAACCATGGGAATAAATTGCTCGGCTCCAGTTATTCAGATATTAAGTCAATTAAAATTAGTAATAAGGAAATGTATGTACTCGTATATTATGATCGACTTAAAAAGAGCGACCCTCAGAGTTTCTTGCCTATATCTCCTGAGTCAGACTGCACCTTTGCGAATAGGCACAAAGTTAAAAAATGCTAATGTAATTCATAATTTTGACATATTTTAAGAAACATTCTGTATGTTCTATGAAATAAAGCTTTTTTTGACTTTGACTTTAATTATTCTTTTAATTTCTCATTATATTAATATACCTGATTAATATCAATATTCAATTTAAAATCTGGCTTAAAATTAGAGAAACTATAGAACGTGATACCCATTCAACTGTACAACTAGTGGAATGTAGTGTATATAATGTACTGACTAACTTAGATTTGAAGATCTTTACTTATTATTCAAGACATGGCGTCATTTACGCAAGAAACTACAAATAACATATATGCATTCAATCAACTTACGGATAGGGTGGAGCGAGACCTTTTGGCATAGGCATTAAACTGCTTAAAAGAGGTTCTTAGCACTTGCTAATAGGGAATATGCATTGATTTTTCAAATATTTTTTTAAAATAACTTACATCACTAAATAATCGTTAAAAAAATATCTACGATGAAAAGTAATCAGAAGTACTTTTTTTTCTATAGTTAAAAGTAGCTAACTGAAACGAGAACTATAAACGGCCACCATTTTGGCCCGCTTAGCGTGACGTCACATTACACTTTTTCGTCACAGATTGGTTTTAGTTTAATTCCACTGTTTTTTAATGTATTTCGACTAGTTTCAACAAATTTATCATGAAACACAATTTTTCATCAATAGTACTTTCTAAAAAACCTATAACAAGTATTAATTCATTTGAGTCATTTTGTTCTCACGAACTCTGACGTCATATTCAATTTAATCTAGCAACGCGTTTTGGATATTTGAAGTTTCCGCAGTTTTTCACTTTTAAAATATTAATTCCTGACTCAAAAATAATATTATAGTCAAAAATATTCAAATAGACATAATTGTGAAGTGCTAAAGATTATTTTTTAAAAATTGACCCATATTTGAATTACATGCATATTCCCTATTACAAAATATTGTTTGTTTATGGTAAAAAAAAGTTTTTTTTTAATTTTTTTTACTGACGTGTTGAGAAGCAGTACAGCAGGTTGGTGTTCCGTATGCCGACCACGTTGTTGCAATTGAGGTCGACCTGAAGTCCGTGGCGTCCGTCGCGGAACTTCAGGATCGGGACCTTCGCCTGGATTAACTCCGCGTCTACACAAACATACAAATGTTTTAATCATATTGTGGTGACGTCAGTCGTCTCTCGCCCGCCATACATGTTAATGTAATTAGAAAATCCTGGAAGGGTCACCATGTACGGTGAAGGCTTGTGGGCCATCCATAAATTTGTCACACGAATTTCATTATTTTTTTGACCCCCACCCGTCTTTGTTACAGCTGGTCACATTTGTGAGACTCCCCCAGCCTAGTGTGACGTCACATATTTTGCAATTTTACATCTATTAATTAGTGAATGTGATTTTGAATTTAAATAGATTTTGAAATGTGACGTCACAAAATTTAGGACCTCTCCCACCCCCTTGCCACACAATGTGACACTTTGTCGACCCCCACCCTCTCCTTTAACGTGTGACGTAAATAATGAACCACCAGATGATGGTTTGAGATTGCTCGTATATTTCAGTAATGCGTTATACATGGATACTACTATAGTTCTCAGTGGCGTGCATTCCATACAAGCAGAAAAGCAGTGCCTACCCTAGGCTTTTCAAGGCAAAAAAAAATACAAAAATTAAATATTATAATGTACACCAACGATCACAGATCTTTGTGAAACGAATAAACGTTTTCCGAAATCATTTCTCTAACCTTTAACTTTTCAAAACAGCGCCATCTAAACTTCTAATACTGAACTAGTAAGAGCCCTCGTAGGAGCGCGGATTTGCCTTTCTAATTATTCGTTAAAAGCACTCGTTTGAAATGCCTTTTTTGTTGAGGTTTTGTGTTGAAATGGGGGCTTCTGATTGGCTGTTTCGCCTCCCCCGCCAAATATTAACAAACTGATTGTATGGAGAAAAAAGCTCTGCCTATAAAGCGATTCTACCAAATTGAGAAGTGTCAATATTCGGTAAGTTTGAAATGGCTGTTATAGATTTTTAATTTGCGGCCTTTTTGTCTTATTGGATGCATTCAGCCATATTGGTTTGTTTTTGTTTTGCAACTACGTAGGTACGAAAACTTTTGCAAATTATTATTTTATCAGTTTATAGTGATTGTTAGATATTTGTTTAGAACAAAATGAGTGCAATAAGTTGTGAAAAGTGTGGTGATGATGTTTGTTTGCCTAAACTGCGTAATTTTTCAAGTTTACCTTTTCAAGAAAAAGTAAACATTACTTATCGCAAAAGGCCGATACGTGGATTTGACGCAAAAAAAGGTACCGCAGTAAGACATTACTAAAATATAGTATATTCATTATTGGTTCACGGGTTGTGTGCATACTAACCGCTTAAGTATTTTGTTTTCTGTGCATTTTATTTTCAAACTGTTATAAAAACGTATGGAACGGCGTAGGGTTATTTTGATTTGAATAACCTTAATACAGCGATTAAAAAGCATGAGCTTTCTGAAAAACATCTCAAAGCTAGGTACGTTGAAAGTTTTTTCGTTTGTCAAAAGTCGCATAGAAACGAGTTTGAGCGGTCAATTAAAACTAGACAAGTTCACTGCCTACCCTGCCTAAAATGTCTATGCACGCCACTGATAGTTCTATACACACACTCATTGATAATGTAATTAAGTATTTATTAAATGTCTCTCGGAATATTTTGGTTCTCTTCATTTACTCAGCATTTACTCGAGGTCATCAAATGTATGACGTTTTTATTGTTTTCAATTTCACCACCTGAATGGTTCAAATGGTCACTATTGTCATTCAACCGCTATTGATTAGTGGAAAACCGCCATATAAGGGACCATTTATAAATTACGTCACACGTTAAGGGGAGGGGGTTGACAAAGTGTGACATTGTGTGACAAGGAGGTGGAATAAGTTCCGTGACGTCACATTTCAAAATGTGTTATGACTGTTATGAGTATTCAAAACGCGTTAACTATTAACGACAAACTTAACCTTCTCAGTCCCAAGCACTCTTTACGTTTTTACTTTATTTGAGACAATGAGTTTTGAGTTCCCAAAAAAATAACAACTCTATTAAGTACTGCTTTTATTAGAAAATTACGAAAAATGGAAAATATGCAATAGTACAATGCTACAAGTGTGCTAAGTTGGATATTACATTAGAGGCGAGTCAATGGAGCCGAGAATGTAATATCCAATGCACACGCGTGTCATACGACTTTTTTCAACACATTTGCGAGGAAAGAAAGAAATAAAAACTTTCCTTTGATATTGACGGCAACAAGCTATCTCTTGCATGTTGCGCCTCGGAAAGTATTTCTGGCGGTGTACCCACGTAGGTTTCCTGTTCTGCACTTGAAGAAGACATTTTTTGTGTTGTATTTCTGACAATAATAACAATCTGATGAAAACAAATGCCGTTTGTGAAAACCAAGTGAAAACATCTGAAAATTCTGAAAAGAGGCGCGATTATTTTTTTCTTTTTTCGCTCGCAAAATGAGATTCACATTGACAAGTATGCCATTCAGCCAAATAATAAAAAAAAAAACTTAACTATATATTTTCACGTTTTAGCATAAATAAATGATTATTTTCTGTTAAATTTAAATGATTTAGTGGAATTATATTACTATTTACAAATTACAAATAGTTTAACATTTACACTTAATTTTAAATATAAAATAAGATCTGATCTCTTTGCTGAAATTTAGAAAAAAATACCATTACGTACTAGTGCTTTATTTTTATTACTCACGGGCTGGGTAATACATATCATTATGAACCTTAAAACAATGACATAAGACCCACTTTATGAGCAAATGTGTTGAAAAAATATGTGACGTCACGCTAGGGAGGGGGGAGTCTTGCAAATGTGACCAGCTGTGACGTAATTTATGGATGGCCCCTAATTGGCCCTCTGGTGTTACATTTGTAACCTACCCATTATTAAGAGGAAAGATTTGATTAATTGTTTGTTAGTTTGCATTGAATGAGCACTACTAGACCGATTTAAAAATACTTTCACCATTAGAATGCTACATTATCCCTGAGTAGCACAGGCTACATAATTTTCTTGAAATCCCGGGCGTTTATTGTATTTTACTTTGCTGATAAGGCTGTTATAATGAAATATATATTTTAGTATATAGTAAAAAAAACCGCAGATATAGTTACTAGGGTCGAAGCTCTTGATGAAGGAGAGTACGTAGTTGAGATGCAGCAGCGCATGCGCCCGCGGGTCGAGGTTGTCGAGCGGACGGACGTACAGACACAGGTCCATGTCGGACGAGTCCAGGCCGAACCCCGACATAGTGGACCCCACCACGTACAGCCCGTAGCGGGGAAATATCGCCTGACAACAACATTACAGACAATAGGCTAGACGACAAAAAAGCTATGGTCTTTGACCTTTATGGTCAAGAGTTAACCCATCTTATAATAAAAAAAAACTAATCAGTCCGTCAGTTAGATTATCAAAAAATTATTTTTTTATTATTTCTCACAAACGAAAAATGACGATGATACAGTGCGTTAAAGTTTCACGTGACGTCACGCCTAGGTACAATTTTTACTTAGAAGTGACGTCACAAGCCCCCACTCCGGAACTTTGATGCTCTTTATCTTTGTATTTTTTTTTTAATTTGATCAAGCGACAGATATGTGTTCCGTATTTTTGGACGGTCTAACGGACGGACTAAACAGAATGCCATTTTCTTTATGTAGTCGATCCCTATTAGTTAATACAGACACAGGTCCATGTCGGACGAGTCCAGACCACGGACGTAGCCATAATTCTGTAGGGGGGGGGGGTTTAAGAACATAAAACAACAACAATGTATAAAAAATCGCCAAAATGTTTGGAAACCATACCCTACTGCTACATTCCACACTTAAAGTTCAGCTTTGGTCACAGATGTACTTCTTTCGGGAAGCACTTTTTCTTCTTATCGTGCACAACAGCACGTTAAGCCGTCGGTCCCGGCTGTTGTCGATTGACTACAGTCGTTAAAACCAAGTCAAGAGGCAATGTGCGGTTTGAAAACTCTGACACCAGGGTTAGCCAAGTTCGCCACACATTTGACTACGGTTTTTCGTAGAGGGATAAGGGCAGGAAGATTATGAAAATTTCGGGGGGGGGGGGACCCGAAAATCGTTGACCTCACCACATACCTTAATAGTAATATAGAGATATCTCCAGAGGTTCATTTTCTTGCGAAAGGTCTCCTCGGTCTGCTGCGACTTGACAAACTTCTCCCATATCTCTTGTGACAGTGTGTCCCATTCGGAGCCTGCGGGTGACAAATCATATCATAAGGGACAATTATGGACGAGCCGAAAGAAAATTCATAGTTCTGTTTAAAAATTATTATTCATTAATGCAGTCTAAGGCAATCAGTTTCTCTGTGAAGACAATAACTAGACAAAAACTTTGTAAAAAGGGCTTTTATAGAATTTCTGATTATCTATTGGATAAGCAATCATGGGAATAAATTTCTTAGCTCCAAAGTTATTCAGATATTAAGTCAGCATTTATTATAGTTTTGCATAGATATACACATCAACACGGTCTAGGGATATTGCACGATTTTTCATACAAAAGAGGCCTGTTTGAGAAGCTATAAAAGCATACTCGAGGTACATGGAGGGCTATAATTTTCAGACGAGCAAGTGCTAAACCTGAATTTTGAATTCTAGTCAATAAATTTTGTTTTACTTGAAATTTGTAAAAACGTAACGAAAATGAAGAAAAAAAGAATAACTTTGGAGCTAAGAAATTTGTTCCCATGATTGCTTGTCTAATAGATAATCAGAAATTCTATAAAAGCCCTTTTTACCCGACTGCCAAAGAAGGAGGGTAATGTTTTTTACAAAGTTTTTGTCTAGTTATTGTCTTCACAGAGAAACTGATTGCCTTAGACTGCACCTCCGCTGGTTAAGTGGTCAAAAGTTTTACGTGAACCAAGTCACAATAGGTTGGCTGGAAGAGATCTCTTCTAGAGATAATCTCGCCTTTGTAAACGATTTTTCTGTATTTTTTTTTACTTTGTGCAATACATACATAAATTCGCGCCTGTAATTCCATATGGCCAAAATGTGGTTTAGAACCACTTGATGCCACGTTTGACATAAATTCGAAGGGTTATTGGATGAAACATGATGTAAAGTGGTGAAAGGTTGTCAGCCTTTGGGGCCATCCATAAATTACGTCACACGAATTTCATGATGTTTTTTAACCCCTCTCCCTCCTTGTCACAGCTGGTCACATTTATAAGACTACCCCCCTCCCTTGTGTGACGACACATATTTTGAATATTTTCCATTTTTTGTATTTTTAAAATAAAAGCAGTACTCAATAGTTTTTTTTTTTCGGAACTCAAAACTCGTTGTCTGAAGAGGTTAAGTTTGTCGTTAATAATTAACGCGTTTTGATACTCATAACATAACACATTTTGAAATGTGACGTCACGAAGCTTATGACCCTTCCCACCCCCTTGTCACACTTTGTCGACCCCCTCCCCACCCCTTAACGTGTGACGTAATTTATGGATGGTCCCTTACGCCCACAATACAGTAAAACCCTAATGTACCTGTTACGTTTTTCTTTCACTCCCAGCCCAGCGTGGATGATTGTACAATAAAGTAAAGAGGAAAGATTTGATCGTTTGTTTGTTTGCATTGAGTAGGCTCCGAAACTACTGGGCCGATTTGTAAAATTCTTTCACCATTAGAATCCTATATTATCCCTGAGTAACATAGGCTACATAATTTTTCCGTATTCCCATGGGAACGAAGTCGCGGGCGGACAGCTAGTAAATAATATGAATAAATGTTACCATTGAGCAGTTCATCGGGCGTGAATTTGACTTGGAAGGGGTACGTGGCGTTGAGGTAGCGCTCGGGCGCGATGCGGCGGCGCGGCTCCCGGCGCGGGCGCGCGCGCCACTCGCGGCCGCCGAACGCGCCCGCGCCGTACGACAGGTAGCCGCCGCCGCCGCGGTCGTAGTTGCGGGACGGGCCTTCACCTGACATCAAAAACCGAACTTTACATAGGCGTATACACAATACACCGTGTTACTGCGGATTAACTTTAACATGCTGTTCAGACCACCAAGATAAACTTTTTTTCATTATAAAGACATTCCCATTATTATTTTTTTATAAATATTTAACTTTCATACAAACTAAATACCTTTATGTTAATTATCTGATACGCAAGGCTCTTTACAGGATTTAACTCTCGGGTAACAAATGAAATTTGATAGAAGCGGCTATGTAGCTCGAATAAAGACCCTTTCGCACTTCACAATCCAATTAAATAATTTCACAAGTAACTTAAAAACGAAGCATTTTTAAGTACTAATGTTTCTTCGTGCGGATGTTTCTTCGTGCTTCTATTTTCGGCAAAAAAACTTTTACGTTGCTTTGATCGTCGCGTCGCCGCGCACCGTCGCTTGTATATGTCGCCGAAAAATAATAAGAATCTTAAGTTGATCAATTTTCAAGGTAGTTTATCAACTATCGGTAAATCAAACACGGCAGTTGAAATGTATTATTTAACGCAATAAATAGGTAATTGATCAATTTACGCTGCCTGGCTGTAAGTTTATCAGCTAACGATTTTGCCACACGTCAAATCATACACTAATGAACCAATCGCTGCTCAGTGTACATTTTTACGTTAAACTGACATCCGTAATATAATACACTGTTCTCTGATTATTCGATGCGATAATCGCTTAACGCAACCACAGTCGAGTCGTTTCTGGCACTTCGCCGGCCGCTGCCGCAGCACGCTCGCTACGCTCGCTCGGCTTGTGCGTTGGGGGTCGCAGTTCTAGCCTAACCTAACCCTACCAACCCGATAAGGGTTCGGCTACTAACAAACCTACTTGTCGCAGTTCCAAGTGCGACATTCAACCACTCAGGATATAGCTCGCGTTTTCAGCCAATCAGCGTACACCTCGCATTCGGATCATTTTACCACGAGACGGCGTAAATTGATCAATTACCGGAAATACTCGTATATATGCTAAATAATACGTTTCAATTGCCATTTAAGATTTTCCGATAGTTGATGAACTACCTCGAAAATTGACCAACTTATGATTCTTATAATTTTCCGGTGACATATATAAACAGCGCCTAAAAGACTTAAAAAGTTAAGGTAGGGCTGTGAAATTAACTAAGTGAATACGTCCGATGCGTCAGTCCTCACACAACGTAACTAATTATTTTAGCTTTTGAGTGCTGTTATTGAATTTTGGATGTCGATGGTATCTAGTTAAGGTTTAAGGTTCTTTGAATAACTATTTTTAGTAAAGGGTATCAAAGAATTGTAAAATGAGCATCTAATTTGTGAAAGTTAAAAAATAAAATTAGAGCACATGAAAACATGAACATTTTTTATTAAATACTGCTTTGCTAACAGTATCAAAAAATGATTGGTTTTACTAAATGTGAAATGTTAGGAAGGAGTTTGAATTTCAGATATATTTGTTAAAACTTCGTCCCGAGACTTATCTTTACACAGTTACATCATTTGAATTTGTCAAGGTTATCTAACAAAGATGCTAACTGGCGTGTAAACAGTTTATCATAACTTGTATTTGAACACCTAAAATACCTAAACCTAAGAAGTATTTGTCTTTACAGACCAACACTGATTTAAGACTCAACAATTTACAGATAACTTTCACAGAATTTATTAAAGTTATGCTTAAAAAAATGCATATTTAATCTTTACTTACACAGTCCAAAACAAATTATGAGGTCTTGTGCTAGCTATTAAAAATATCTAAAACTTTGCTAGCTCCTCAGTGCTTCAGTGGATTTCAAGGTGTATAAACATTTTTTATTTGCGTTATTATGTACACTAATATTATAAAGAGGAAAGATTTGATTGTTTTTGCATTGAATAGGCTCAGAAACTACTAAACCGATTTCAAAAATTATTTCACCATTAAAATGCTACAATATCCCTGAGTAACACAGGCTACATAATTTTCCCGAAGTCCCGGTCGAAATGCTAGTTATTAATATTTACTCAAGTTAGATTAAGGAGCCAAGCTTGATTTAGTTTTGTATACCTATGCATATAGTTTTAGGTGATATAGTTACAATTAGAAAATGGATGTGAAATTAGTTGTAAAGGATTACATAGAACATAGCTAGAGTAAATGGCACTGGCAAATTAAATTTTTATTACCAGTACAATTTAGTCCATTTTCATTTAACACACATAAAACAATCAGATTTTTGTTGCAGTGACCAGGTAATGCAGTTCTATAAATAACTTATACTGCCTATCTATAATGCCACACCCTCAACAGATTCCCTGGTATTGTAAGTCCCTTGGAACACACACAAATATAGCGGCACAGAGTTTTACACAACTTGAATCTCATTTGGAACCGTTGATTAAGTGGCAGCAACACTACTTACTTATCATAACATTAGTAGGAGTATCATTACATCTTTTCATATTGAGGGTAGTAAAAAAAAAATTAAAATTTAATGTGAAAGTAGTAACCATAGAACAAATAAAAACAAAATTACTAGGTTACATTGAGATAACTAGAATTCATGGGATTATTAGGAATTAGAATGCTGCAAAACATGGGAGATTAAAGGATATAAAACGAAAGAAAGCAAAAATAAAATAATGTAGGGTATTATGAAAATTGGGTCGGCGTGTCGGAAAAGGGGCAGCCCACGATTGTTCTCACCCTTGTCCCCAGATTTGTTGGAGCCAGAAGCATTGCTGGACAGGCTGGAATCATCAGAGTCGTAGCCGAAGGCGGTTGCGTCGGCTTTGGGGTGCGCGTGGTCGCGACGCAGCGCGCGGCGCGGCAGGCTGGGCAGCGCGTCCAGCGGGAAGCGCCCCCGCTCCGCGCCGCCGAAAGCGGCCCCGCCGCCTACCAGTCCGCCGCCGCCGAACATCAACGGCGCCCCCTCGTTCATGGTTTCGCGATCTGTCAACCCCCACACACATTAAACTGCGTCAGAGACCACTACCGGCGCCCGACCTCCACCAACCTCTCCGACACTCACCTGTCTGTATCTTGACTGTAGAATTTGATGGCGTCCGACTCTGCCGGGCGACTATTGCGTCATGCTACAGTTCTCGGTTGATAGAAGTACGGTGCGACGTCGAAATTGAGCTATTCTATCTTTTCGCTAGGCCACCGAAATCCGAGACGGTCGACCTGTCCGTCTTTGACACTCGATGGCGAGTATGGTCGATGCTGGTGGCGAATTGACGCGTGTCGCTGGGCACTCACCGTACGATGAACGAGCTATTATTTTCGACGCCGTTAATAATAAATCTACCCACGAGTTGCGGCGAATCTATAAAAATTTGTGAAAGAGATTCGCCATGACTTTTAGAAAGCAACACTAGCGACATCTGACGGCGACTTTTGAAGCATACACGTGATTTATTTTTTCAACTTCAAAATATTTTGTTCCATTTTGAAATTTGTTTTCAAGCCAGCTTTAATTGTCACATTTCATTAATGTTATAAAAAATTCTAAAAACTAAGTTCATTGCATATTTTAATATCTCTTTACAATAATAAGGGACCAAATTAATTTTCAAGAAAGTAGTCACAAGTTACAAGTTTTTTAAAATGGCAATTTTTCTGTTTGACAGTAATATTGTGCTTTTTTGTATTAGAAAATGTGACAATAGAAATCCAAACCTATAAGTTTAAAACAGACGCAAGGAATTTATAAGTACCTACGGTTGAACAGACGACTTTCATGTGTGTGAGGTGTGCGAGTCTTTTATCTCTTTCTTATTTTTGAGTTTATGTCGGATACATCCACGAAAATCGAATTTGACATAAGAAAAAAAGAAAACTGTCATTGCTGCCATTCCGTCACACCAGGGCTACGGTCCGAATGACAATAATATCGATATTATCGCTCAAACATTGGTCCGATTGACCTGTTAGCGCGCTCACAGCGCTGACAGTGACGTCACTCATGACGTCATTACCGACGCCATCTTGCGCTAACAACGACCATGCCTCGACGCGTAATCACTGTGAGCGATCTGTCAAACATCTGTCAAACGCACGTCAAAATAAACAAATTGAAAGTGTTTTTCTTGTGTTTTTTTAAGGTTTTCCTTTAAAGTTATTCTTTCTTTGTTATTGGCGTGGGTGATGACTAATTAAACTCCTTGAGCAGAAAAAAAGCATCTTCAGAAGGTAAACAAAGATTTTGAGGTTAGAAATACCGTAAGCGCGCTAACGTTCTGGTCCGATTCGATAACTGTCATTTGTCGATTTTAGCGCTGTCATCCATTCGGACCAGGCTGTTAGCGTTGGCGCGCTGTTATCGCCAAAATCGTCATTCGGACCGTAGCCGTAGATTTTTGTTCGTGCGAAGAAATTTTATTTTTTTCTCGTTTTAAATTATATTCAGTGAATATGCGAGTTAAAAAAGTATTTGTAGACTCTAGTTGCGTTCTGCAAAATTGAGAAAACGAGTGATGAAGTTAAAGGAGTTCTTTGTAACCATAAAAGTGCGACCAGTCAATAGAAACAAACTTTGTCGTCTCATTGTTTGATTATATTTCGTTATCTCCGCACAGAAGTTGCGTTGATATGTCACACTTCCAAGATTACATGGACGGTGTACCCGTGAAGATATCAGAAAAATATAAAAGGCCGCCTAGATTCGAATTACCGTACAATGTAAGTGAATGTCCCCAGGTAGCTCAGGCTGTCATCGACAGTGCTGAGTACTCCACAACATTCGAAAAAAATGTTCTCGCTAAAATTAAGGAACTCCGGAGTGCAAAAGAAACAAAGAAAAACGAAAGGAGACACAGGTTACAGTTGTTGGAAGAAGCAAAGCAAAAGAAACTGGATGAAATAGCAGTTGCAGAAGCTCAGGAGAAGCTAAAGCAACTGAGCGTGTCGGAAGTGTCGTACCCGAGTACCGACGAGATCAGTGCTCTCTCTCTAGATGAGAAAGTGGACAAAAACTGTGATACTACCCCTACACAAGACAATAGCCCAGAAACAGCTGAAGTTGCAGTTGGTCCAGATGTCAACTGTGCCGCTGTCAGCAATCCTGACCCTCAGGCCAATATCCTGCAACCTACTCTTGTTCCGGCCAGTTACATTCAAAGTAATCTCCTAGATGATCCAGATCCCTTACAAGAGTTAAAGATGAATACAAAAATAAGTAAAGTCCCTCAGTATAATAATGTAGAAACATTAACATTTAAGGATTTTGAGAATGACACATCCAGTCCGTTCGATAATGTTGAATTGAAGACAATAAATGATATGGAATTGCTGGCGCAGGTGTTACAGAGCCAGAGAGAGTCCGCGACCAGTTGTCACCCACAACAGGCATACACGGAGCCTATGTATTCTATGCCCAACTGTGCATCTCAGGCACAGATGGAACAGATGGCCTATGTCCCTGGGGCCTATATGGAACAAGCCATACAAGGCCCCTCCGTAATATACTCACCACAGCACTACCCACTTACTAATGGCTATTACGTACCAACTGAAAGTATCTGTGATAATCCCATGCAAATGGATAATGTTAATATGTATATGCCAAGTTACCAATATTATGTTCCTGCCACACCTTACAATGTTGCCGATCCGAATTACTATGGAACGTCTGTCCCGGCTGAAGTGCCTCAGTCAACAAACGGTTACATTCCAGAACCTTATTACTTCCATTATCCCCCTCAAGTTCCGATGCAGTATCAACCAACATATAATACGTCACAAAGCCAAAATCCAAATGAAAATGTAGAAAAAAATAATCTAACCTCAGTTTCTAATAACACAATTAAATCAAGATCAAGAAGTGTACCTGATATTGTCAAAGAATTGAATGATGAACTGGCATCAGCAAAGCTGAGAGCGAATGAGAGATCTTGTAATGCTAGTCCAGCGCCTAAAACTATTCCATCATCTAGCAATCAACACAAGGAGAAGAGGAGTAGGAAGAAATCAGAACATTTGCCAAATCCGTATGAAAAATTGAGTCCGAAATTGCAACAAATGTGTCAAAGAATACACAGCATGGGATTTCCACTAGACAGGGTTGCTAGAGTGTGTACTCTAGTAGGAGACAATGATAAAAAGGTATGGGTATAACTACATACATATACATATTAAAAATACATACATATACAATACAATACAATATACTTTATTTTCACACAAAGACATACAAAACAATCAACAGAACATAAAACATATTAAGATAACAATTCGAAATGAAACTGCGATGCGATGCCAAATACAACACAGTTTTGTATTGTAGAGACTTAAATGCTATAAAGAGATTTAAATGTTGTAGAAAGTTTTAAAGGTTCATATCTTTCTTAATTTTTAATATTTTAAAAAACTGTTTATATTGATGAAAACAAATTGTCTTCTACGGGCTGGTTTCTGCAACTCGACGTCAACACGCACCTATTTAGCGTGATTGATTTCTTCTACCCTATTAAATTCATGAATGAATTGTTTATTTCTAAACACACAAAGCTAATTGTGTATTGAAAAATATAGACAAGAGTAACTTTATATATTTTAAACTAGTTTACCACCCAAAAAGTATCCCATCTCTATTCTCTGTCGAAGGAAGAACTAAACAAACATACTGTTCTATATTAGTAATATCATTATTGTTACTTGATTTCTATGACAAAATAATAAATATAATAAGAGTTATGTGGCAGAGTGATAGCAGGCATAATGTTGTACAGACTGGCAAGAGTGAGAATGAAAAAAAGTTGAAGGAGGTCTTAGTCAATTGGAATATGAGAATAAATCAGCATGTCATGTATTTCATATTTTGTTTTGTCTGAATAAATAGAGTCTAATATCTATTTTCCAGATAATCGAAGGTCTTCTAATCCTCGGGGAGCTGATGGACTTGGGTTTCTCAGAAGGGAAAGTGTCGACAGCACTGGCCAAGCACGAGTTCAACCGTGATAAAGCCCTCGACGAACTGGTATCGTAGTAACGGTACGAACTTCTTAGGCTGGTAAGATGTTAACATGAGTGTTCAATTCCACTTGGTGATCCTTAAATTTGTTTGATTTTATAAGAATACAGTTGGTTTTTCGCCATTTACTTTTAATTGTTACATGTAAAATTAGATTTTTAGCAGATTCATATGGGTGGTGTTCTATTTGTCCAATTTCTTTGATTAATATTAAAAAAAAGTGTTTTACTGGCATTGTATGGATTAACAACAACAGATTACTGGGGGAGCTGTAGGCGAAGCTGTATCGCAGAAGAACCTTTGGTTTGACTTCAGCAAATATTTGACATAACCAAAATGATTTACATACCTACATACGCTCACGCCTATAATCCCCATCGGGGTAGGCAGAGCATCACTGGTTTTAAATTAAAACCACTTGATGCCACGTTTGACATACATTCAGAGGGTTTTATGATAAAATATGATGTAAGTGGTGAGAGGTTTCGCCCCCAATACAGCATAACCTCGCATCCCACATTCTGTTTTTCTTTTACTTCCAGTCCAGCATTGAAGTGAAATGATCTGTCAAATAAAATTTGATCAAAGAAATTGGACGAGTCTTTAGACCATAAACACTATAGACGGAGTACTTATGACGTCACAGCACTTTTGAAAGAGATGCAAATATGTGAGTTCGTACAAGATAGTAAGAGATAGGTTACTTTAACGCCATCTCTTTCTGCGTAACCCATTTTTTGATGTCACATTTTTCAAAGCGTGACAAACAAAGTGATCTGCAGCTTCTGTCAGTTATTACGGTTTTTAAGTTTTGCGTATGTTTGTGGTGAATTTGTGAGAAAAGAGACTCCATCAGTTAAGTTGTTGTACGGCTTTTGTACAGTGAAGTATGGTTGGGTGCAGGGAAGGGGTAAACTATTGCTATCTAAAAGGGGCACGCTCCTGGCTCCGTCTATAGTATGTATGGTCTAAGGACGAGTCAAATACTAAAGCGTAAAACAAACATGACCGTTGTAGACGACGCAAAATGGCAGCTGCATCACAGAAGACGACCACGAGATACCATAGATGATATCGACGACGATTGGTCGTAATCTAGATCAAATTCTTCATACATTGCTTATGCACATAGTAATTTTAACTAAAGGTGGAAACCAAACCCAACAATGTACTACCAATCGCAATTGTTCAGTGGAAATTGACAACATTGGCCCCTCAGGCAGGATAGGGCATTTATTAATTACTATAGTCACAGCTATAGTGTTGTTTTTGATATGGCATGTTGATTGGTCGTACATTGCTGCATTGAGGATGCGTCTTCAGGTAAAATCATATTGTGCAGAAGCGGTGTATGGCGAATTTGTGGTCGAAATCAACACTTCCTTGCGTAGCCATAGCCAACTAGTGATTCAGAAACTAGAATGGTGTTCGCTTGAGTGTAATCAACGTTCTCATTAAAGGCCATGGCCTTGTGGCTTCGCGAGCATTCTTCTATCTGCGGGGCTAGCATACACGCGTGACATAATTTTGTCATGTCGAGGTCATTTGGTCTTGATCGACGGGTCCTGGGTTCAATTCTCAATCGTGGCAAATGTTTGTTGTTGTTTGATATATATTCGTCTCTGTCTTTGTATACGTTCCAAGAGACACACGACACAAGGGAAAACCTTAGTGTGGGCCTTTGAGTGTGTAGCGTTTATTTTATTTATTTATTCATACTGACATTACGCGTTAGAACGCGAGGTCGGATCGAGATACATTCGACAAAATTATGTCACGTGCATATGTTAGCATAACTGAATAAGGACCAACAACCAACGTAAAATGAGTCTTAATAGCTACGAAGCAAAGATTTTTGGGGGAAAATAGAAGCATGAAGAAATGTTTTTTATTTTTTATTATTTTTATTATAAGATGGGTTAACTCTTGACCTCAATCTTAACCATAAGGTCGAAGATGAGGTCGACGATGGAGCGAGTTAACCCAGAAAATGCCTATAAAGGCACTGGTATTCCTACGCACCGACGGAATACAGCAAGCTGTTTGGCGTCGGATTTCGGTAGGAGGGTGGTCGCGAACCAGGTGGCCCTTTACAGAGCCTACCACACCGCATGAGACCATAGGACAACACCACAGATTAAAAAAAAAAATTAAGTGTCGTTGCCTGGGATGGATTACTGGGAGGCAGGTCTCATTTGTGTCCTTAATCGCCTCTTACGACACCCACGGAAAGAGATGAGGTGGTGTTATTCTCAACCGATCACCACACGATTAAACAATGTCCTCAAGGCGGACGAAAAAAACCTTTGCTCCGTAGCCATTAAGATTAATTTTACGTTCTTTGACCGCCGCGCCACGTCTCTTGTGTATAAACAGCGCCTAAAAGTCTGGTTACGAAATAAATGTCACTTTAATGGAAAACTTACCAAATAAGGTAGACAATCGATGCAATGTAATGGTTTAAATAGTCTTATTGACTAGCAATTAAAAAAAACATTTATATGATACACAGTATATATTTTTTCAACTTTAGGCTACATGCTTAATTATATAATGACGAAATTAAACCAACTACAAAATATGAGGTTGGATCTTTGTAAAAAGACGTAAGAGATTAATTTCTCATTGAAACAAGTTATAAGAACATTTTACACACTATATGTTGGGCTTAAGTAGTTGTTAGTGAGATTTCAATTTGACCATTTTTTGTAGAATTCATTTTTTTTTCTCCAAAATACAGGGTTAAAACAATGCGCGATCTAAAATAATGTAGTTTGTAGTAACTTTACTAAATCTGGTGTCAAGTTTTCAGACTGCCAAATGGTACTGAATCGGCGCATGACATTTCACTTTAATGAGGGATTTTCTTTTTATTTTTTTAAAATTTTTCCCCAGTCGCTGGATAGATGGCGCTAAATTATGTACGTTACTGCAAGGAACGGAACGTTAAATTATTTTTTATTAATTCACTTGAACGTAATTTTGAGATCATAAAACGAAACGTTATAGTCATATCACATCAATATCACGTCTACCATACGTATTTAGACGATTTTACAAAAACAACGAAAAAACAAAACTGAATTATAACAAAGCGCGAGAAAACTAGGATGATTGGAAAGCCAAAACAAACTCAGAATATTTGATACAATGCTTTTCTCCAAGCCTTTTGGCTTTGGCACCTAGTAACGGAGTCATTTCAGCGCCATCTAGAGAGCTCTGGGGAAATACTTTTTTTTTTAATACCCAAAAAGAAAACCTCCCATTCGGCTGAAATAAAAGAATACCAAATGAGCAGGACACTCCTTCCTTCCGTGCTCCTTCTTATTGCTCCTTTTAAAAAAAAACGAAGCATGTTTGGTCCAATGTAAAAAAAAACAGTTTAAAAACATTCAAGCCGCGGTTGGTCAAATTTGTGGTTGGTCAAATTCGCGGTTGGTCCAATTCGCGGTTAGTCCGAATCGCGTATGGTCCAAATGATTATAATATTGTTAGTTTTTTGCTTGATTAGTTGAGTCAAGAGCGCCTCGGATAGTTTTGCCAAACTGTACGTTTACTATCCTAATGGAATAAGGTTATATTTGTCAAGTGGGATGTACACGCAAGAGTACGTCAAGCTTGACACTTTGGACTTTGGACCAGCCCTGCATTGTATGGCGCGCAGTATGAATCAGAGCTCAGCTTAAACTGGTAGTGTAAAGCATGACCTGCTCTTAACTGTACTTCTTCACCATCTTGTAAAATTTTATACTGTCATCATTACACTTTCATTTACAGAAACAATGGGAAATGAATCTCAAACGTCTACACAAAAATAAAATGTAAATAAAAGATAAAAGTATATGTACAGAATTACAGATAAAAGAATTTATAGTCATATCAATGATGAAGTGGTATGAGATCTGCCGCATTTAATTAATTTGTAATTATATAACCAGTTTGTTTCAAATATTTTCAGACACTTTAAGTCTTTTGGGTAGGATGTGTAATCGACAAATGATTGTAAAATGTCAAACAGCTTTAAGTGACAAAAAAAATATTTTTTTTGTGTTTTGCCTATTGTGGTGTGAAGTGGTTATGTGCTCGTTTGAGGCTCTGCCTATCCGAAAATATGAAAATAAGCGTTTTTGTGAGTGTTACACATTTTTAACTGGTTTAGTCAGTTTTCTGAAAGCTGGCTTGGACTAAGAGTTTCGATCCTATAGTCTGTAACAACGCGAGTAAAACTATTTTTAACTTGCAGAATACTTTGATTTGCTTCCACATATTGCTCTTTCGACATTTTGCGACCATTTTCCTTTCGAACTTCTGACATCATGCACCTAAGTGAATTTTAACAAAAAATCAAAAATGATATGACCATTATTATAAATATATTGCCAAGAGATCTGCTCATATATAACAAAGAGAGTAGTTATTTATTGCTTTAGAAAATGATAAGGCGTTCTTTGCTTTAAGACGACACTGTAGGCAGTTTTTTTTGTATAAAGCTATCTAGTCACTGAAGTCAATGTCACTAGGATGTACAATCCGCTTGTAAAGTATACTTAAGTTCACAGTTTCAAGAGTATTCGTAGTGATATTGACATCAGCAACTGGGTACTTTCAGCAATAGCGGACAATGTTAGTCAGTACTCGCTACCGACTCATCAGGGGTGCAAAGATTACTGTGGGATACCAATTAATAAATAAATTGTTTAAAACTAAGGATACAAATTCTTGTCCCGAGGATTCGTATCGAGTTCTTTTCATCTTTCAAAATTTATCACGAGCGTTTCCGTGCTTCGGAGGGCACGTTAAGCAGGCCGGTCCTGCTTGTTATCGATTGATTATATACGTTATAATAGGTGTAACCAAGTCAGATGCTATTTGGTGGTTTGAAAACTCTGACTCCAGGGTTAGTCAAGTTCGCCATACGCTAAACCCATACGATAGAAAGTTTTAAAAATCTGTAAACTTACAAAAAAAAAATTAAACTGTTTATTTCAATTTAAACACAAAGAACAAAATTCCTTTAAAAGTAATCTTAATATTAAAGATTGTGAGGTTATTGAGTTGACATCCTTAAAGTTAGTTTTAATAATTTTAATTTATATGACAGGAGGGCCCGGATACCCCTTCCCCGGGGTCTTTAAATTTATCTATAATGAAATTTTTTTTCAAAATATTTTTACGATGGTTGTTATAGATTTTCTGAGTGAGTAACTCAGAAAATTTATAACAACTATCCATATAACAACCATGACTAAGGAGAGCATTATGGTTGTCGTTGCTTCTTAGCAATGGGGCCGCCTTTTGTACCCTGTCTTTATTACTGTCCATAATGTAACTTTTACTCTGTATCATGTTCTGTAATGTTGGTGTGCAATAAAGTATGTCTACGGTCGGTCACCAAACCCCGCCGAGGGACTTAAATAAGTTGCTTTCACCCCTTAAGTAACAATTTACTAAAACAAGTGTAACTAGCAGACAAAAGCACGGACATCTTACTCATACCTGTGGATGTGGATGCAATTAACAACAAAAAAAAAACGTACTACGCAGTTTTTAACAATCGACTCAGATTATATATATTTATGTTAAGCCTTTATCTCATTATGATAGGCAGAGACCATATTACTGGGGTGAAAATATTCGAAAGATATTATTCGAGAATTGGCAAACGTTCACTAAGTAGTGAGTACTCGATTTGTGCGATTCCCCCCGCACCCCTGTAACGTCGCAGGCGAGGCGTTACTTAATTTGTTCGCTTATAAATATAAAAACTTGCCTTATTTGATAGTTTGCTAGTGCAAAGAATATGCGTGATATAGATATTTTATGAAGATATAAATGAGGTCGTATATTCTGTAAATAAGTGGCTTCGTAGTTTTATATATAAATTATAAATAAATATGAAATTGATATTTAAATTTATAAGTAAAGCATTTCGATGTTTTGTTTTTAATTTTAGTAGCCTAAATTACGTTAAAAGTGTTTGATTATTTTGTTTTTATCTGATTGTTTTAGTGAAATAATGAGGTTGATAAGTTATCACTACTTGCATTTAAAATGTTAGTATTTCATTAAAATGTAAAATGATTTTAGTTTTTGAATAGTTTATTAACAGAGTAATTATAATTATAATGAAATAGGTAATTTAATATTTAATTTTCACGAAATATTTAATTTTCACGCCGACATCTTAATAGAATTTGGGGCTCTACTCTTTACTATCTACGATCGACGGAGAGCCGATAATAGGGATGTTGACAGTGTTTGATTTTATGAATTATTGTATGTGAAATAAAAAAATAATGCTAGATATTAATATCCGAAAACAGCATTAAAATTGATTTATAAATGAACAAGTTATTAGCATTTATTTAACTTAAAGACTAGCTATCTCGTTTTGTGGGGAGAGCTAGCTATCTTTTGACAGTTTCCCTCTCTATTGAAATTTAATAGCTTGTAACTTTTTTATTTCTCAATAGTTTTCAAAAAATATTTCGGTTTTGGGTTTTTGATTCAGTTCCTTTTAAAGATAAACAATTTAAAAAAAGTCAACATCCCTATTGTCACTACCTGTCACTGTAATCTATAGCGCAAGACAGAAATGTACTGATATTCGACGCTTCGAAATTTCGATCGTAGATAGCCCCTGTTCTAAGAATCGATGTAACGTTTATAAGAATCAGTATAACCACAGAAAGTTTTACTGAAATAAATATCGTCCTATCTCTCTCTAACCACCACAGAAATGTTATAGTTAGAGTAAGATATCGAAACTTTATTGATCGGTTATCTAAAGATGGCGCTTCAAGACACATAAAAGCATTTCATCCATTTACTTCGACCAATTACTTACAATCCACTATTTTGGACATCACAAAAAAGCATGTATTTTCTGTTAGTTTGTGCTATTGAGACAGCTGTCCCATTCTCGTCAAGAATTCCTATTTAAAAATGTGTTCGTTACTATTTTTGTGTGCTATAAATTGTACTTTTATAGATGACTGTACTATAGACCCTGTTAATCTTTCGCACGACTGCCAAATTAACAGAGATTGTTCTTATCTGCTCTAAGGAAATAATCTAAACTTTCACAAACGACTGTTTGTTTTATTTTATTCACACTTAGTTTTCCGCGCGGGACTTCGTTCCCGTGGGAATTTGGGAAAATTATGTAGCCTTTGTTACTCAGGGATAATGTAGCATCCTAATGGTGAAAGAATTTTTGAAATCGGTCCAGTAGTTTCGGAGCCTATTCGTTACAAACATACAAAAATATAAAAATACAAATCTTTCCTCTTTATAATATTAGTATAGATATATCCTTTGAAGTCTCGGGCGGTAAGCTGGTGTTATCAATGTGAAGAGGCGTCGCTATTTTTTGACCTAATAATGTTCTTTTGCGAGTTATTTAGGCGCTTTAATTATCGTCTTGCCGGACTATCCGAAAGAGACAGAGCTATACTAGGAAACGAGAGATTGACTTTTAGTATAGCTCCGTGGCTCCGTCACTGTCTGATTGACCAGCATGATGGATAATGCATAAGGCCCTTCAGTTCCCTCGTGAGCAGTTTACCAGATTCGCAATTTACCAGATTTTACCAGCTAGTAATTTGACGTGGAGCTATGTTAATTACTGAAAATATGACTTATCACTGTACATATCAAGCATGATGTCGAGTAAAGTCTGTTCCTTCAAGTATAAACAAACGCTACACACTCAAAGGCCCATGTGTCGTGGGTACCTTGGAACGTATGTTTGTATACAAAGACAGACAGAGACACCCATGATCAGAGAACAAACATCTGATTTTTACACAAATGTTTGCCCCAGCCGAGAATCGAACCCAGGACCTGTCGATCAAGAGGCAGCGCCATGCCATTCAACCAAACCGGCCGTCCACCCAAGTTTCTTGTCAGCAGTCTGCTGGTGGTAAGGTAAGGTTCAGATTAGAATTAACTTGGGGCGTTAAATGTAGGTAAATAATTTTCCACGTTATAAAAACGTATGAGTCAACGACTTCAATCCCAACAACAGTTCGCACAAAGTATGTAGATAACTATAGTATTTTTTAAGACTACAATGCCTATCAGCAGATAACCACAAACGAAAATGTCACTCATTTATTTAGATGATGTTCTGATTTGTAGTGTTTTTTCATTTTGTTGATTTTTTAAAAGCGCTGAATCATTTTCGATAAGAATATGCGACCATCTCTGGAGTATACTCTTTCGAAAAAAAAAAATTTGAAAATCGGTCCATAAATTGGCGGAGAAATCGGTGAACATATATTTAAAAAAATACATACAGTCGAACATAGAACCTCCTCCTTTTTTGAAGTCTGTAAAAAGTGTTAACAACGCGGTCAAACGTCAGAATTCGAAATGACGACGCCAGTAGACGAGCGAGCCTTTGCGCGGGGCCTTCGTGCAATCAAAGTAAAGGTAAAAGTTCACAATTCAAGTGATAACAGTGTTTCTGCTCCGTTTGGTACCGACAAAGATCCTCGCGGTTGTGCTTCTCGCTGCCAGTTTTCGTAAAACAGACGCTATCCGGTTTTACGCAGAACATGAGAAGCTTAGGGCTTAGGTTAAGTTGAAGAAAGAAGATTTTTCACTGAAGACATGGCTGTATGGACATAGTTTCCTTTGCCTTTCCCGAAAGGGTTAAATTTAACAAAAAAATATCTTTGAGTAAAACAAATACTAGGTACATACTCAAAGGAGTAAAGGTTCAGTTCACTGTCATCTGAGTGGCGTGTCACTGTCACGTGAGTTTGTCGCGGCCTGTGCTAGCTATGGTGTTTTTCTCTTGTTTGCGCGACCTTTAGCAGGAAGTATAGCAGGTAAGTATCAAAGTTTTTTAGCAATCTAATCTCACTGCTGGCGTAATATATTTTTTTATGGTGTGTTGGAGTTTGAAAGGTGAACTCATTAATTTATTTAATTAGACGTCAAAAGTCAACAACATAACATGCCATCATAAATCAATCACTATTAACCGTAATCGACAATCATCATACATTGCTTCTGCACTAAGGGATTTTAACTGAATATGTAAACTAAACGCAGCATTGTACAGGGACAACAGCACATCGTGCTATCCAAAACTGTCTAATTTCTTCAATCGATTTTTAATTTTATCTCCAAGCATTAGAGTTTAGTACTATTCATTGGGGAAATTCGACAGTTTGTGGTAACCCTATTATACTATCGACAGGTAGCCCAGGCAGTGACCATGCAGTGACTTGCTATTTCAGACCACTAAAATAGATTTTGAAGACTTTTGTCGGTCCTCTCAAAAATCGTGTACTTATTGTAATATTTATACGCTTAAATAACAATAATTGTCCGGTATTTTGATTGGATTGGAACGATTCGTGTTTAATTAGTCAATGGTAATTAGCGCTGGGTTCGATTCCCAGTCGGGGCAAATATGTACGAACTGCCGGTAGCTGGCGTGCGACGCCACACTTTTTACAAAACCCCTCTTTTTTTTCTTGTCAAGGTTTAAAAATTAATTTATCCTGTACAAAGGCGTCCCTCAAGGATTCTTCATACGCCGGCTTTTTCCCGTTTCTCATTCGGTAGTACAGTGCTTTTTTAGGGTTCCGTAGTAATCTACGTACCCTTATAGTTTCGCCATGTCCGTCTGTCCGTCTGTCCGCGGGTTTTCTAAGAAACCCTTGGTACTACAGAGCTGAAATTTGGCATGGTTATACATATTAATCACGCCGACAGAACTGTAGAGTAAAACCTTAGAAAAAATTTTTTTTCGGGTGTCTCCCATAGACGTGAAAGGGCGATGAATTTTTTTTTCTCGCCAATATCATCGAGTGGGGTGTCATAAAATAGCTTTTTAAAAGATAGAAGGGGTTTACTACAAACGTTTTTCGATTTAGCACTCCGTTTGCGAATCATAAATTTTTAAAGTGAAACCAGCTAAACGGTTGTTTCTAAAAATTTGGAAAAATTCACAGAGGTAGAATATAGATCAAATTTAAAAGGAAAACTATAAAACATTAGTTGGCCCTTCAAGTTTGCGAGTAATGGTAGACCAAGTGCCAAACATTGTTGGGATTAATAAGAATATATTTACTAACTAGCTTTCTGCCCGGGACTTCGTTCCCGTGGGAATTTGGGAAAATTATGTAGCCTATGTGTTAATCCAGAGTGTCAGCTACCTCCATACCAAATTGTATCAAAATTGGTCCAGCCGTTTGAGTGTGAAAGAATAACAAACATCCATACATCCATACTTACAAACTTTCGCGTTTATAATATTAGTAAGGATACTAATATTAGATCCTTGGTACTACAGAGCTGCAATTTGGCATGTTCATACATATTAATTGCGCCGACAAATATAAAAAATAAAATTTTGGAAAGAAACTTTTCGGGTGTTTCCCATACATGTGAAAGAGCGATGGATTTTTTTTTCTCGCCGATATCATCGAGTGGGATGTCATAGGATAGTTTTTTTAAAGATAGAAGGGGTTTACTACGAACGTTTTTCGATTCAGCAGTCCGTTTGCGAATAATTAATTTTTAAAATGAAAAAAAAAATGTTAAATATTTCACGAGCATTTAGCATTTACGACGAAGTTCAGCCTAATCCAAAACAAGTGCCATACAAAGTTCCACGCTAAAAGTGAGGCAAGGTCGAAAGCCAAGCTGTAACATATTGGCATTTCATGTGTCGTTATAGGTTTTTGGGGGTGTTAATTACGAAAATGACATCAAAATTATACACAATCGCCACGCGACCTGCTCTTTAGCACCAGCTCGAAATTATTCCTAACAATACTTTTGTTGATAAAAAAAAAAAAGAAAAAAAAATATTAAATAAAAAAAAATTCGCGCTCGCTTCGCTCGTGGATTAAATACTTCCATTCTGTTGTATTTAGCCCAAAACCAAAGTTAGTGTCCCCCCCCTCTACCAGCTAAACGGTTGTTTCTAAAAATGTGATAAAATTATCGTTCAGAATATATAACAAAATTAAAAGAAAAACTATCACACATAAGTTGGCCTTTCAAGTTTGCGAGTGATAGTCGACCAAGTGCCAAAAGTTTTTGGAATTAATAAGAATATGTTTACAAGGTTCAATACTAAAAGTGAGGCGAGATCGAAAGCCAAGCTGTAACATATTGACATTTTAGGTGTCGTTTAATAGGTTTTTGGTGGTGTTAATTACGAAAATGACATCAAAAGTATTTTATCAGCAGGTCTATATTATTTCTAATAATATTGTCGCAAAAAAAAAAAATTATAATTTCATTAGGTTGTATTTACACCAAAACTTAAGTTATTTCTGAAACTACAAACTCTTTAATACATTAATTGTTTTTAGTACTATACTATTTAGAGATTTTAACATCGACTATGACTAGTGATGAACGATACTCAGTCTTTTAAGGCTTTTAATAAAGACTCGCCTTATTTTTGACGCCTCACGACTGATTCAGTCTTTTAGTTCCCAACCTTTAGTCATAAGACTAGCTTTTTTAGTTTAAGTCTTGTAACGTAAAAAACTGAGCTGTTACTTAAACAGCTTAAAGGAAACTGGCGACTCATTATCTGGGAAGTCGACAGTCGTAAGGTATGTGTTGATAGAATGTAAATATCTCATTTTATCTCCTTGTCAAATGTTATCAAAATGTATTTAGTGGTTTAGGCGTTAATTATTCCTTTTGGTTGATAGGTTACAAAACAAATATTGAATATCACACACAAACTGTGGTGCGATCCCTTTTACATAAAAGAACTTAAGTCGTTTAAGTCTTTTAAAATTAGCTGGAGTTGGTTAAGTCTTTTAGTATTTTGAAAACAACTCGAGTCGTTTCAGTTTTTAATTTTTTCTACTAAGTCTTATTAATAAAAACTCGAACTTTCAGTCTTAATTTTAGAGTCAAGTACTGTAAGATGGAGGGAAGTCTTTTTAATAAGCCTTTAAAGACAGTCTCTTTCATCTCTAACTATGACTAACGTTAGTACACCCGTTTTAAATGAATAAGTAATGTAAACAATTTTTATACAACCATTTGCATCCATGCGAGGTGGTTATTAAACAGATGATTTTTTTTTCCTTGTGGCGCTGGAATCTATATTTCTCCTTTAGTTACCTTCTTTCTTTGTGACCTCGTTTTTATTAGACATTATTAGCAATTCAACCGTCCATATGCTCGTAGAATTAAGAAGCCAGCTGCATATTTGAACCATGCTGCTACGGAACCCTACAATGCGCGTGTCCCGACACGCTCTTGGCCGGTTTTTTTCTTATTTTCGGCAAATATCCGAAAATTCCCGTCTGTCTGCAAGAACACCCTAAAAACACCCGGGAAAATAGTGTAAGTTTAGTTTTGTTTAATAATATTTTATATGTATGTTAGTGTGTAAGGTATTTATCTATGGGCCTAGTTGCCTGAAAATAGGTAAATGATTTTATTAATTACTAGCATCCTGCGCGGGACTTCGTTCCCGTGGGAATTCGGGAAAATTATGTAGCCTATGTTACTCAGTGATAATGTAGCATCCTAATGGTGAAATAATTTTTTAAATCGGTCTAGTAGTTTCGGAGCCTATTCGTCGTTACATACAAAAAAAACAAATCTTCCCTCTTTATAATATTAAAGTACTAGCTTCCCGCGCGGGGCTTCGTTCCCGTGGGAATTCGGGAAAATCATGTACTATAATATGTCCATTCCGGATAATGTAGGATTCTAATGGTGAAAGAATTTTTCAAATCGGTCCAGTAGTTTCGGAGCCTATTCGATGCAAACAAACAAACAATCAAATCTTTCCTCTTTATAATATGTACATAGATAAATTAAATATCATATTTCTAATAAGTAAATTGATTTTCAAAATACAAGAACGAGAAGGACACTGTTTGCCGAGATACATTAAGAGAATAGAAGCACTATAGCTAGTAAAGTTTCGTCTATAGTGTCTATCCAGGGGTGGCCAACCGGTCGATCGCGATCGACCGGTCGATCGCGACTGTTAGTCCAGTCGATCGTGGCAAGGCAAAAAAATAAAAAACATTTCAGATTTATGTTTTTTCTCTTAATATAATAAAAAATACTACATGATTGTGTACTGAACTACGCTGTTTCATTTAAGATTTCAAGAAGTATGTAATTGGTAGATCGCACAGGGTTTCGTTAGTAAACAGGAGATCTTGGGTATTATCAAGTTGGCCACCCCTGGTCTATACACTAATATTATAAAGAGGAAAGATTTGTATTTTTGTATGTAACGAATAGGCTCCAACACTACTGGACCGATTTCACAAATTCTTTCACCATTAGGATGCTATATTATCCCTGAGTAACATAGGCTACATAATTTTCCCGAATTGCCACGGGAACGAAGTCGCGAGCGGGATGCTAGTTAACTAATAAAGTAAACCTGTATTTTCGCAAATATTGTCCTTATTCCGGTGACATATATTACAGGGTGTACGGGATAGGTTAGCAAAAACTGAAACCCTGAAGCAGTGTTGCCACATGAAGTAGACGTGAAATCTGTATTTTCATTACAAAAATCCGTATAAAATCCGTATTTCTGTTTTCATTGAAATTCCGTATAAATATCCCGTATTATAATTGAAATTCCGTATGAATTCCGTATAAAAATTAAACGTAACATTATTGAGTCAAGATTTAAATCAAAAGAGGGTGATTTCCCTAAAAGTTGTTTAGTAGTAGCGGGTCCGTTATTGTCGAGGTACATAATTTATTTCTTGGTTTCGCCTTCATTGAAGAAATTTTGCTGTACTGCCACACTACATATTAAGCAAACTCACCAGCGTTCTGAAGAAATTGGTCAAAATTAGGTAAAGAAGGCTCGAAAACGGGGACCTTTTGAAGCGAATTCTGTGTTTAGAGTAAATCCGTATAAAAATCCGTAATCTTGATCCATCCGTATTGAACTTGCAAAATTCGTACAAATACGGACAAATCCGTATATATGGCAACACTGCCCTGAAGTCACATCATTCTGAATGATTTTCCTGTGGAATTTTCCTCCGGAAGATTTTCAATGTTTCTAACGTTTAAAAACTAAATGTAATATTCCAATACCTACACTCAAATTTCCAAAAAAATAATAATAATAAACGTAAAACAAGAAAATCAGCAATGTAAATTGCCTTCTGAAAGCGGTGCGGCGCGGGGGACCAAGCGCGGGGCGTGGTTTCGCGGTACGTTGCGTAGCACCAAAGTTAAGTAAATAACAAAAACCCATTAAGATGACGTGTCTGCAAAAAAAAACAATCACATATAGCGGATCATGTTATATGTGATTGTTATATGTAGCGGATCAGTGTGTGTGCGCGTCACTGACGATTGATAGTAACCACATGTCGTGCTCGATGGGTACTGTAATGTTGTCGACACATGCATATGCGCAGGCTGATCTTAGGGGTGGGACTCACTGTAAGGGATTTTAATTTAATTCTAAGCCAGCGGTTGCAAGGAATGCTCTTTAACAAATGACCGCCTCCAAAACCGCCAAAACCCAGGCGTGCCTGTTCTCCGCTAAAAGGAGTCCATTCAACTTGACTCCTACTTTCCGGAGTACATCTTTATCTATTACCGATGAGCTAGAACTCCTTGGCATGAAGTTGTCTGCCAACCTCAACTTTGGTACCTCCATCGAGTCTTAAGGCTCAGACTGCGGCCAAAAAGCTGGGCATCCTTAACAAAGTTAAGCGATACTTCACGCCGGATCAACTCTTACCCTTTATAAGGCGCAGGTCCGATCGTGCATGGAGTATTGTAGCCACCTTTGGGATGGTTCGGCCAAATACCAACTAGCCGCTCTGGACTCGGTGGATCGCAGAGCCAGGAGGCTTATTGGTGATAAAAAGCTGGTTAAGGATAAGCTACAAAGCCTAGCTCATAGACGCAAAGTAGCTTGCCTATGTGTTTTTTATAGGATGTACTTCGGAGAGTGTGCTCAGAGGCTACATGAGCTCATTCCGCCTGCCCCTTTTTTCCATCGGACGTCCAGACGCACTGCGGGGTACCACCCTTATCTTGTCGAGATCCCTCGGATATGTACTGAGCGCTATTCTTCATCTTTTATATTGCGCACTGCCAAGGAGTGGAATTCCCTGCCGGCGTCTGTATTTCCGAGTTCATACAACCCAAATATCTTTAAAGTACGAGTGAATAGGCTTCTTCTGGGTGAGCTCGCTACATCTTCGACCGCATCTTTGCCCTAAACTAGATTGTGGTCAAGAGCGAACCCATTTAAAAAAAAATACAGGCCAAAATCATTACTAAAAAAATTCTTTGGATAGGATTTCTTTTAAAAAACCAAGACTTACAAAGTTATTACTGCAGTAAAGTAATAGTGCTGTCTTTGTTATAAAATAAACCTTTCAGAATACAAGATCTGGTATTGTACAGCTTAAGCCTACATTCGATGTACTTAATTTACGAAAGAAGTAGGTGAGACGACGAAGGCAGTTAAATTATTCTATGATTCCGAGCGAAGATAGTGGCGAACGAATAAATAGATAAGATAAATAGACCCTATCTAGGTAGATACTATACCTGTTAATTACTGTTTTACGTAGCCAAAAACCAAAAATGGCGCCGGACTTCACATATATTTAGGATACAAAACATCCAGATGGCCGAATGCGCTAAAAAAAATGTAAACACAAACGCAATTGAAATGGGGCTGCTCAACTTTTTACAAAAATGGTAAATCGCGATAACATTTTTGTCAAAAAGTTGTGCAGCAGCCGCGGATCAATTGCGTTTTAATCCATATTTTTAGTGTACGATTGGCCTGCTAGTCTCTTAAATATATATGTATATGACAAGTCTAGTGCCATTTCTCTTTGCCAACTGGTTGTTGGATTCTGTTAAAAAGACTTATATATTTCATGTAAGTACAAAAACAGCCCATTAGGTACTTAACTGCAACATTAACTTTGTGAGTCTTAGCTTTTTAATTGTAATTTTAGCTTCCGTTAGCTTTACACGTGTATACCGGTAGTAATTGTAGTAATTGTAATGTTTGAACAAAACAATTTTCTGAATATTTTCCGGCAAACAATGACACGCTTGTGGACGCGGCGCCAATCGTATGGTGCCATAAAAAACAACGGTGACAGAATGTCAGCTGTTCCTCGTCGTTATTGTTACTTATTATAATACAGTCTGCCCTAAGCCTTATGTGCATGGCAGAATTCACGTTTAGAAGTATCTGGGTGAATGTTTCCAATACTATTCTATATAAACCGTCTAACCGCGCTATTTCGTTTTGTGGGTCAGTGTCAAGAGGTTGCCTAAATTAAGATTGTTTAGTTTTGTTCTACATACTCGTACCTATCGTCTAACTAAAGCGTTTCGCCACGAGTCAGCGGTAGGAGGTCTTGATTGGTTAGTTTCGTTGTTTAATGCACTAACACTAACATTAATGAAGTCTTATGTTTAACCAATGTCTGAAATTTTGACTCGATATTTTCCAAACATTGCAACTGAACTCAATTTCCGATCGCAAAGACCAAGGTCAACGTTTCTATTAATAAAGACCTATTTACATTGACTTTCCTCTTTGCAATGCAGATTAATGTAATCCATGTCTGGTGCGGTGAGCGGTAAGCCCGAGTGACCAGGTAAAGCGGATTTGGCCCAGCGGCCGTAGTTCCCGGACCCAGAAGCGGGCCATAAACAGTTTCCGCAAACCTCCGGCCAGACAATGGCCACACCATTGTCTATTGTCATCACAGACCAGACACGCCGCAATGAATGGGACAAGTTCATTCGAGCCGGCCTACATTAACGACCGACGAGGACGCAGATAGCGCCGGGGCACGCGCGAGATAAAGACGCACGAGTGTACGGTCTGCGTGGACACTCCGAATATTACCGCTGCTTGAGTTTTGTTTTGAGGCGGTCCAGTTGTGCGACGGGCGGCGCACGAGTAGAACATTCCCACGCGCGTGCGCTCTACCATGAACGACAACGACTCGCATTTCGATACGCGCCGCGCCTCGCCGCGCTCGCCTCGATAAAATCTGCAAATCCGATATTTAGGCCGATAGCGTGGTATCTTTCGCCGCCTGCACCGTCCCGCCATGTGACCGCTTCGATGGGAGCGCGAACCGAACAAAAAAACCGCCCGCTAATGCCTTCCCTTGTCGGGAACAAAAAAGGGATAAAAAGGATATTCCTGGAATGCGCACATGTGGACGCCGGGTAACCGTGGGTGCAGCTTCTGACGCAGTCTGCCACGATGCCGCGAAGAAGCAAGTGGATGCACCTGGCGGCGGGGGTCGTCGCCGGAGTCACCCTCGGCATCTTCCTTAAGCTGTGTTTAAGAACATCCTCGAGAACCGTCCAGCAATCGTGTCCCGCCGGGTCCTCGTACAAAACACCTGATCCTCTCGCGCTGATCGGAATGAACCCCGAGGAGCCGGTGTCAGATTCAAATAGAAGTTTGTTATTTGTTGGTGTGATGACAGCTGAGCAGTATTTAGAGACTCGAGCGAAAGCTGTGTACGAGACGTGGGGTCAGGACCTGCCCGGCAGGATTGCGTTTTTTAGTTCGGAAGTGTCGCGGGCGCCGGGGTTGCCTTTAGTTCCGTTGAAGAACGTGGACGATAGCTATCCTCCTCAGAAGAAATCATTCCTCATGTTGCTGTACATGTACGAGAACTATGGTGACAAATTCGAGTGGTTCATGCGCGCGGACGATGACGTTTACGTGCGGGGTGATAAATTAGGGGAGTTCTTGAGATCAGTGGACAGCAATAAACCTCAGTTTATAGGACAAGCGGGGCGAGGGACGAATGACGAGAGAGATGCGTTAGCTTTGGAGTACAATGAGAACTTTTGTATGGGAGGTCCGGGAGTGATCCTATCGCATGAGACGTTGCGGAGGGTTGCTCCTCACGTGAAGTATTGTTTGAAGCACCTGTACACTACTCATGAGGACGTGGAGTTGGGTCGGTGCGTCGCTAAGTTCGCCGGCGTCTCCTGCACGTGGAGCTATGACGTGAGTACTAGCTTTTTACAGTTGTCTATTGACATTTCATTGACTTCGTTATGGTGAGAGGTTGCGAATGCCTCACGTCACTATGAGTATTGTTAGTTGTTCGTTTTGTATTTCATTATTATTGCGAGATGTTAGTGTGGTGTTGGTAACGGGTGTTGCGGCGTGAACCGCAAATATTTGCAACTTTTGAAATTAGTCCAATATCATCTATAGAAAAGAATATCATCAACATACAAACCAACAACGATCATAATTTCAGATTTCTCATCCCTCTTCTTTTTATCTTCGCTTAATCGCATAGTTAGATAAATTTACATATGCGCCTTGACAAAAACAGGTGCCTTAAATTTTTAAACCCTGACGAAAAAAGACGGGTAAGTATTATGGTTTGACATTTATTTATTCATATATTGGTGGAAAAAAATTGCCTCTAAATACTTGTGCCATCTATCAGCTAAATTTGCCACTGTCGAAATTTTTTTTTGATAATTTCATGAGATTCCTTGAGAATATGTTTATGGGGAGAATAACCCCATAAAGTTCACAAACTAATTTTGAAGTCACGACATATGTGTAAGTGTAGTTAAACGGTCCAATTTTCTTAGCCAAAGGCGTCATTACTAATTCATTATACTAAGGCGGACCGCGAAGCATGACCGGCTGATATCGCATCACGAACGCAAAGCTAAATACTTACTTCATGCATGATGATATTTTGACAAAAATGTTATAAAAAAGCATAAAATAATACCGGTTTTTATTAATGTTTTTAACGACAAAAATGTTTGTTTTTTATAAGTTTGACGTGTGTCTATGCGTGTCTGTCTGTGGCATCGTAGCTCCTAAACGAATGGTACGATTTTGATACGGTTTTTTTGTTCTGAAAACTGACTTAATCGAGATAGTATTTGACCAAAATTTGTTCTGCCGTAAGCGATGAATATCGGCAGTTATACAAAATTTGTAATTTGAGAGTTATAAATAATTATTTATTTACTAGCTTTCCGCCCGGGACTTCTTTCCCGTGGAAATAGGGAAAATTATGTAGCCTATGTATTAATCCAGGGTGTCAGCTCCTCCATCGTAGGCAACGACACACCTCAGTTTATTTTCAATCTGAGGTGGCGTCCTATGGTCTCATGCGGTGTGGTAGACTCTGTAAAGGGCCGTCTGGTTCGCGACGATCCTCCTACCGAAGTCCAACGCCAAACGGCTTGCTGTGTTCCGTCGGTGCGCGTGGGAGTACCAGTGCCTTAATTGGCATTTTGAGTTAACTCGCTCCATCGTCGCTCCATCGTCGACCTCATCTATGACCTTGGTCAAGAGTTAACCCATCTCATAATAATAATAATAATTTTTTTTTATCAAAAGTTCAATCGGAACGTGAAAGAGTAACAAACATCGATAAATCCTTACTAATATTATAAATGCGAAAGTAGCTTTGTCTGTCTGTCTGTCTGACCGTCTTTCACGCCTAAACTTCTGAACCGATTGTAATGAAATTTGGTATAGAGATAGATTAGAGCCATCCCATAGTTGGGCACGATGTAACCTGTAGTCCACGCGGGCGGAGCCGCGGGCGGAAAGCTAGTACATCTATACATCCATAGTCCATACATCCACACAAACTTTCACATTTATAATATTAGTAAGTACTTAGGATCGAAAGTCAATTTTCAGTTATTTTATGTTGCTTAATATCCAGTTATTTGTAGCTTAGTCCCCCTTTTAAATTAACTTTCAAGGCAGTATTTATGACTTTATTTTCCGCAAAGTCTGTGGTTAAACTTAAAAATAAAATCCTTATCGGGGTAGGCGGAGATAAAATATGGTGGATATAAATGGGCGCTATGATTAACAGAAATATGTATTTCTCATACGTATACAAAATATTTAAAATCATTCTCTTTATTATTTGTTTCTGCCATTTTAAATTCTATTTCAAATTATTATTTTAGTTTAGGCAAACACCTTTCCGGCTGGGACTGCGATCCCGTGGGAACTTAAGAAAATTATATATTATTATGTATAAGTATTATACAAGGTGTTTCAAAAAAACCAACAAAAACATTTTTATTCAAAATTAATTAAAATTAAGCTTATTGCACAGCTCTATTACAAATTGACAAGTATGTCATATCAATTATATGAAACTTTCATTTTGTAAATGTCAAACCGTGCAACTGATTACTAGAGTTGCGACTATTTCACTTTTAAAATTTTGGAATTTCTTTTTTTTTGTTTTTTTTTGAAACACCTTGTATATTGTTATGTATATTATTATTTATGTGTTATTCGGATGTCTCAGCTACATTAACTGCAGTTTCATTAAAATCCGTTCCGTCGTTTTTGCGTGAAGGAGTACGTAACAAACATTCATTCGTCCCACAGACTTCCAATATTATGTATATTGGAAGTCTGTGATTCGTCCATATAAAATTTGCATTCATAACGTTAACCAACTTTCCGCCCGGGACTTCGTTCTGGTGAGAATTCGGGTAAAATCCATCCATCTCGGGACCATCCATAAATTACGTCACACCTTAAGGGGACGGCGGTGGTTGATAAAGTGTGACATTGTATGACAAGGGGGTGGAAGGGGTCATAATTTTCGTGACGTCACATTTCAAAATGTGTTAGGTATGTTATGAGTATCAAAACGCGTTAACTATTTACGACAAACTTAACCTCCACAGTCCCAAGCACTCTTTTTACGTTTTTATTTTGGTTAAGACAATGAGTTTTGAGTTCCGAAAAAAAAAAAACAACTCTATTAAGTACTGCTTTTATTAGAAAATTTCTAGGAGTCACTCTTGACTGTCACTTAAACTGGAAATGTCATATTGAAAACTTATTGTCTAAACTAAGCAGATATGTTTTTGTTTTGAGAAGTATTACCAAAAATACTTCACAAAGGGCTGCATTATGTGCTTATCATGCATATGTCAATTCTAATTTGAGGTATGGTATACTACACTGGGGTAATGCAGCTGCTATTCATCTGATGCCTCTGTTTAGAACCCAGAAAAAATGTGTAAGGGCTATGTTTAGTGCAAGTCAACAGGATAGCTGCGTACCCTATTTCAAAAAATTAAAAGTGTTACCTCTCGCTTGTATCTTCATTTTTGAAGCATGTGTATTTGTTCATCAGCATCCAAATAATTTTAAGTTAGTAGAAGTCACCACCCAAAACTAAAATTTTATAAAAATACAGCTTTTGTGTTGGCTCCTAAGTTGTATAATCACCTCCCCGTATGTATAAAAGACCTAAATATTAGACATTTTAAACAAAAACTGTACAATTTGTTAGTTAGTAAATGTTATTACAACACAGTGGAATATTTGGCAGATAATCTTAAAGTGCAATATATAGAATAAAGTGCAATATATGTATAGAATAAGTTAATTATATATGTAAAAGTTAGAATAATTTAACAAACATATTAAATACTAGCATTCCGCTCGGGACTTCGTTCCCGTGGGAATTCGGGAAAATCATGTACCCTATGTCCATCCCGGATAATGTAGGATTCTAATGGTGAAAGAATTTTTCAAATCAGTCCAGTAGTTTCGGAGCCTATTCAATGCAATTAAACAAACAAACAATCAAATCTTTCCTCTTTATAATATGTACTAGCTTTCCGCCCGCGGCTCCGCCCGCGTGGACTACAGGTTATATCGTGCCCAACTGTGGGATAAAATGTAGCCTATGTCCTTTCCCAGGCTCTAATCTATCTCTGTACCAAAATTCATCAAAATCGGTTCAGCGGTTTAGGCGTGAAAAGGTAACAGACAGACAGACAGACAGACAGAGTTACTTTCGCATTTATAATATTAGTAGGGATAGATATAGATGGACAAATGTACCCATTAATATTGCATGCCATAATGGTATGTTACAGCGCACGTTATATTGTATATTACCATCTTATGTTATTTCTTTACCTGTAACATTGAAATAAATATATTTGAATTTGAATTTGAAAATTACAAAAAATGGAAAATATGAAAAATATGTGACGTCACGCTAGAGAGGGGGGAGTCTTACAAATTAATGTGATCAGCTGTGACAAGGAGGGGGAGAGGGTCAAAAAAGTATAAAATTCGTGTGACGTAATTTATGGATGGCCCCTATTCATGCTCACTCATACCTTTGCATTTATTATATTAGTAGTATAGGATACAAATCGAATGTCTTTATTGTGTATCGAGAGTACAATATGGGTGGTATTTTGTAACAAAAACATACTCAGTATGCCAGTAACAGCGTACAATATTTAGGTCGCAAAGTTTGACCTCAGATACAAATAATTTCGAAATAAAACGGGCAAGTGCGAGTCGTACTCACGCACGAAGAGTTCCGTACCATTACCTATAAAACCGGCCAAATGCGAGTCGGACTCTATAGAAACCATTATCTCTATAAAAATGGCAAAAAAATCACGTTTGTTGTATGGGAGCCCCCTTAAATATTTATTTTATTCTGGTTTTTTAGTATTTGTTGTTATAGGACTAATAGAAATAAATCATCTGTGAAAATTTCTACTATCTAACTATCACGGTTCGTGAGATACAGCCTCGGACAGACTTTCTATAAAAACGAGCAAAAAAATCAAGTTTTTTGTATGGGAGCCCCCTTAAATATTTATTTTATTCTGGTTGTTAGCATATTTTGTTGTTATAGGGTACAAAGAAACACATCAACTGCGAAAATTTCAACAGCCTAACTATCACGGTTCATGAGATACAGCCTTAGTAATAGGGTCCCGGTTTTCCCTTCGGGTACGGAACCCAAAAAAATAACAGTTTTTATTAAAGCTATGCAATAAAATTGGCAAATATTAACACAAAACCTACAACCTAATTATAAATTCAAGTTAAATTAAATTCAAAAATATATTTATTTAATAGAACATTAAATACATACAAACATACATTAAATGATTTAAATAAGAAAAACACAATGCGTATAATATTAATAGTAAGATAGTATTACAATTAGTAAGACAATAAATTATAGGCAGAAAAAAAAACTATTTATCTAAACACGTGCATTTGGTTCAGAAATATAGGTTCTAAGTACAAAATACAACCTTGATAATCCACGAACTAAAGCTGGATTAAGATTAAGGAAATCTTATCTTTTCGTAGTAGCACTAATTAACTTTAGTGATAAATAATGAAATGAAACACAAAATTAAAATCAACGGTTGCAATAGATCTCTCTAAACTTATGTAACTTAATCAATATCTCTAGGTACTTACTTCCCTACTAATATTATAAATGCGAAAGTAACTCTGTCTGTCTGTTACGCTTTCACGCCTAAACTACTTAAACGATTTTGATGAAATTTGGTAAAGAGAGATAGATTAGACTTTGGGAAAGGACATAGGCTACATTTTATCCCACAGCTGGGCACGATATAACTTCCGCGCGGGCGGAAAGCTAGTAGTTAAAATAAATCTCGCAGTTTAGTTTTAACATAAAAATCGTGATGAGAACCCGATAAAATATGTTTAAAGACCAGCAGCTCTAGCACGATAACGACAAACTCGCGCTCGGCTCACGCTGAAACTTCACTTTGATTGCGCGAGGGTCCCGCTTGCTCGCCCTATATGGCGTTGACAATGTTGACATTTTGACATAGGACCGCGGTGCGGCCTGCTGACATCGGGTTTGGCTTATAACTTATAACGTTACGCTTATTTTAGATTATTTAGGGTACTTAATATATTGTTCAAATTCAAACAAAAAAAGAAAAAAAAAATTGGGTAACGTATTAACAGTTTTACGGTTTAGAAGTGGTATTTTTAAACGCATTTTTAATTGGTTTGCTCTTGTTTCTACGGTTTCTTAATTTATTTTCGACGCAGGCGCAGTTAAACGCAGTACGTAAGGCCAGTTAAGTAATTGGATATAGGGTTACTTAATTTAACTAACTACAGTGCTACCACTGAGTGCAATTTGGCGTGGGTTGAATTCTATTTGGTAGTCGATGGGTAAAACGCATAGACCGAAAATAGTTAGGTATTTGTTCAACAAGAGAGTAAAGTTGGTTTTTGCTACTTGAGTGCAATTTTTAAATCACGAGAACGAAGTAGTCTATAGTTGAAATATGAAGTAACTTTAACTTCAGATTTCATAATCCGAAAAAATGGCACAGAAAAAGATGATTGATGATTCTTTAATTCATATAATTATTATGGAGTGATTATTTGCTTATATTTATGACAAATGATCCGTTTATTTATAGGTGTACAGCGATTGATCCATTTTATTACAGAACGTGTGTAACAATTTCACCTTACTTAGTGTAAAAGGACACTTGCAATCCAAGTACACTCAAAATCATACATTGCAATTAAATGACAAATACCTATCAACTAAATTGCTTTCAATAGACTCAGGCCCGTATTACAGAAGGAGACTCAAGTTTGAATCTATACCTAAGTACTGTTTGTCTCTTTCTCTTAATACCAAAATGACAAAGACGATTGCTAGGTACTATAGATCAGAGTTTGAGGTCCGTATTACAGAACGCGCAGTGCCGGCGTAAGAGGGGTCCACCCTGGGTGCCAAGCATCAAGGGGTGACAACGGTATGCCGACTCAGTCATCTGCACGACCAGTGTTGCCGACTAGACTGGTACGAAATCTGCTAAAGCGCTACTTAAAAAATACCAAAAATATGCTAGTTTTTTTTATTGATTACAAAAATTGGGATAAAGTGCTAAAATCAAATACTAATTTAATTTTAAATTTAAATCAACAGTAAAAGTGACCAGAGACATATGATTCAGACTCTCAGATGAAGATATTTATTCAGATTATAGTATTTGTCGTTTTATTTTGAGGGTGCTCAATAGAAAATCGCCCCGGGTGCCAACCCATGCTACGCCGCCACTGAGAACGCGACCCAGACTCTGATCTATACTAGAGTAGCAGTCGTCTTTATCATTTTTATAGTGAGAGAAAGAGACAATCAATACTTAAGTATAATCAAGACTCGAGTCGCCTTCTGTAACGGACCTAAATGTTTGTTCACCCAAGTTGTCATCTGCTGTGATAAGATTCAAATAAGAATGAACTTGACCCATTAATTTAGGTCATTAAGTGTACTTATCTAACTACCTTAGTATAATAAAGCGCCCGTAGTCCAGTGGCGAGCGGTGATAGCCCAGTTGGTAATGAGCCCGACTTGTAATCGGAAGGTTGCGGGTTCAAATCCTGGTGCGGGCCTGTACCACTTAATTCGTCTTTTCGGATTTATGTACGGACTTCTAATTACCACTTGCTCAACGGTGAAGGAAAACATCGTGATGAAACCCGCCTGTTCAAGAAAATTCGTTTTTAAAAGATGAGCGGTCCACCAACCCGCATTGGGCCAGCGTGGTGGACATGGCCTGAATCCCCTTCGCTTTTCGAAGGGAGGCCCGTGCCCCTCGGTGGGGACGTACATGGGCTGGTGTTAGTCCAGTGGCGCTCGCTGATCTCAGCCGATCATTAGCCGCGTACCCACCTAGCGCACGGGCTCGCGCGGCAGCCTCGCGAGCCAAATGCCTCGGCTGGTGTGGACGTGCCTCGGCCGCCTCGGGCGCGCGTTTGCTCGGCTGAGCGCGGCTCGGCCCCGAGCCAGATGTTGTCGGTAAACTTGACGCGCTCAAAGGTGCCTCAGTGAGCGCTGTGCGTTAGGTGGGAACGGTTGTCCACGCGGACTTATGATGGCTCAGCCTGCCTCGCGAGGCAGCCTCATGTAAATTGAACAGAACTACTGAGGCTGCCTCGGGAGCCATCGCTCGCGATCCGGACACCGAGGCTGCCGCGCGAGCCCGTGCGCTAGGTGGGTACGCGGCTAGTGAGTTTAAGCTGTCGGTCCCGGCTGTTGTCGATTGACTACAGTCGTTAAAGCCAAGTCAGAGGCCGTTGTGCAGTTTGAAAACTCTGAAACCAGGGTTAGCCAAGTTCGCTATACACTTGACTATACCGAGACACCGACACCGACCGTCTCTTGTATTTTTCCAGATATTCACGAAAAACAGACATTTCTAGATTTTGCTGGGGCAACGTACTGGCCATTAAGACGCTTACAAACAAAACAAGTTATTAAGAAATAACAAATTATTAAAAACTTATTTATTATTATTATTTATTTTATTATTATTATTATTTAATCTTTATTTAATTTTTTTTATTATTCTTTTTAAATTATTTATTGATTATTGTTTTTTTTGTTATTTTAACAAATTATTTGATACTACAGAATCTACTAAGCTAATTTGCAAATTACAAGAGCAGAAAGGAAGGGGAACAAGGTCAGATTCCAGTCTTGCACTCACCTTTAGATAAGATCCAAGTCTTTTGAAGATAGATCGAGGTAGCGTAACTCTCGACGTAATCGAGGTAGCGTAAACATTCCTTGAATCGTCTTTTTCAGGCAGTTGAATATGTTTCGTATTATACTTCTTACCGTGTAGGACACGAGAATATCTCATCTCATTATATGATAATTGATAATCCTTTAGTGCCTTCTGAGGATTAAATGTTTAGGCAATCACATTTTTACCAAGACTTGTACGAAAAACTGGTAAAATAATTGTGTATTTACTTACACACACAGTTAGGATCGTAAAATTAAACAGACATAAAAATAAAATATAAAATCTTTAACAAACGTACTTTAAATGACAGGTTTTACGCTAGATAAATGTCAAGGATACGCCCTGTCAAGTTAGTTTCCGGCAGACACGACGACGCAAGCGCAGGTTGCGGGTTCAAAACCGACGTGACAACAAAACATAATGACTAATTTTAAAATTAAACATTTGTTCTTACTTATTCACGGCTAATTGTTGTAGTTTGCCGGTGATTGTTTTTATTATGCCGAAAGTATTGTATTGAATTATTGACAGAGTCGTTGTTAGTAGTTGGACTGTGCCCCGATTCTGTAACTTCAGTTGTGTGTCGATGGAATGGAGGCCATCTTATCCGTTCATATACTTGCTGACATTTAATTTTCATATACTTGCTGACAACCACCCCGACCAGCAGCGCCACCGCTAACCGAACCTAAAGTTGCAAACTACCTAGCAACTGAAAATTCAGTTGGAGGTGGCGCCACCTGTCAAATCAGCCATCATCATTAGATGTATGAAATTCGGATTGTTCTGAATTTCGCCACCTGAACGGTTAAAATGGCGACCATTCCATCGATACACAACTGAAGTTACAGAATCGGGGCCCAGTGGGTGTTTTAAATAGGTGTCACTTACCTATCGTTTGAGAAAGAAGCAACCAAGAAGTTAGTTTGTTTTTTTATTGAGTGACTTTAAATAGCGAAAATTAATTTGTTCTGAATCTGTGGTAGCGTTCTATGGTCTCATGCGGTGTGGTAGGCTGTGTAAAGGGCCGTCTGGTTTACGACTTCCCTGACTTCCCTCCTACCGAAGTCTGACGCCAAACAGCTTGCTGTGTTCCGTCGGTGCGTATAGGAGTAGGTACCAGTGCCTTAATAGGCATTTTCTGGGTTGACTCGCTCCATCGTCGACCTTATCAATGACCTTGGTTAAGATTGTGATCAAGAGTTAACCCTTCTCATAATAAATAAATAAAAATTTTTTTTTAACCGACCTTGTTCTACTGCTGGACAAAACTTTGTCCTAATTTCCATGTTTAAGAACCTTAAGTATAGCACAGTAGTTCTTAATCTAAGAAAATCATGATACGAATTAAAGTGGAGGCTTATAAATGGAATGCGAAAGTCGCTTCCTCAGCTGAATATTGGGGGCACTCTGGGGTCTATCCTTGCCGTGGACCGGTTTGGTAACCGTCAACGGAGGGCAGTTTGCGAGCATGTGTACCTTTTAGGATGCAGAAGTTGTTTTTCTTATAGACTCCAAGAAATCATAGAAGAGAAATTAACCCTAATATAAAAAAAAGAAACTTTACAAAACTATAACATGAATAAGGAATGATTGCCCGTGACGTGTTTGTTTCTGGAAGAATATACTAGGTGTAAAAAAATCGTATATGTTTTATAGACATATCTAATAAAAGTTAATTTAACAATTTCCTGATTCGGATCTCAGATATCAATCCATTACAATAGTCGCGCACGGAAAGTTGTCCCTTATAAATAAATCCTGATTTATCAAAGATCACGTACATCACTTCTGTCTGTGTTTGTTACTTCTTCACGCTTCGTTACTGCTTTACGCTTTGATAAAATTTGCTATGGAGGTAGCTGACACCCTGGATTGAGACATAAGCGTCCCGGACGGAAAGCTAGTCACTCATAATAGTCGTCTCAAAATGGAACTCAAATCTTCAGAGCCTTAGGTCTAAAATGCTGCACAGTACGCTTAATGATTTTTAGACATTTAAAAAACTTGTGTTAGTTTTGTCTGTGTAAGTTGACAGAAAATGACAGCAAGAATGTCATGAGAAACTTATAACATTTGTGCAAGTGTCTATTCTGCAAGTAGGTCGACATGATCTATGTTCCGCCACGTCACAGATAGGGGCGAGATAAGATAATCTGCCGGAATCCTCGCACCTTCGGATACATGCGCCTGCGCTTTGATACCACGGCTATTTTTGGACTGTTTGAATTGCGAATGCAGACAAATCTCGTGTAATGTAACATGATGATATTTATTTCGTGATTGTCGAATTATTAGAGGAATGACATCTTATTCATGTTGTACTTTTACGTTGGGGTAACTTTAACTCAGGGGCTGATTTGCCTTTGTATGACCAATTGACCATTGCTGACAATTACTTTTTAGAAAATTTAGAATAGACTTTAAGAAAATATAAGCAACTAGCTGATGCCCGCAACTTCGTTTGCGTGTTAATTTTTTCTTTTGAACAGATTACACTTTATTGGCGGTCCATTAATGGACCTTCATTTAGTTTATTAAATATTGATTTAGTTTAAGATTTAGATTTTTACATACAAAAGTTTTTTCCCGCTAACTCCCGTTCCCGTGGGAATTTTGCAATATCCTGTTGCAACTAAGCTTTAAGTTTACTAAGGTACCTGCATGCCAAATTTCAAGCGTCTAACTTAAGCGGTTTAGATTTTTCATACTAAAGGATTTTCCTGCTAATTCCCGTTCCCGTGGGAATTTCGGGAATTTATTTCTTAGTGCACCTCTACGGTACCTAAGCTACGTCCCTTCCAAATTTCAAGTGCCTACGTTTAGCCGTTTAGGCTGTGCGTTGATATATCAGTCAGTCAGTCAGTCAGTTTCTCCTTTTTAACCGACTTCAAAAAAAAGGAGGAGGTTATCAATTCGGGTGATTTTTTTTTATTTTTTATGTTTGTTACCTCAAAACTTCGTCATTTGTAAACCGATTTCAAATTTTTTTTTTAGTTCGGAAGCATCTACTTCCAGATTGCACCCATAAAATTTTTATCAAAATCGCTTCAGTGGTTTAGGTCATAAATAAAAAAAAAAGAAATTTACGGTCAATATATGTGGATGATAATAGGTCATCAATGTAAACGAAGCAAAAACGAAGTAGTTCCCTGAGACTTTTAAGTTGTTTTTTGGGGCTCCTTTGTGGGGATCTACCGTTTAGTGACCGGTAGCGTGTATTACCACCACACATCTTCCCTGCTGTCTGGTAATCGGTTGATAATATCACCCACCACCCCATATATTTCATGCCACCTGGCGATCGGCTTGAGAATTGTACTACCCCGTATCTTTCTTGCCATCTTGCGACTGGTTATGAATATCACCACCGCATATCTTTCCGTGGGGTGAAAGTAATTGATCACTATATCGCTCTTTAATCTGGAGTGATTTAGTGCTTTATAATAAACTAGCTTTCCGCCCGATGCTCCGCCCGCGTGGACTATAGGTTATATCGTGCCCAACTGTGGGATAAAATGTAGCCTATGTCCTTTCCCAGACCCTAATCTATATCTGTACCAAATTTCATCAAAATCGGTTCAGTAGTTTAGGCGTGAAAGACGGACAGACAGACAGACAGAGTTACTTTCGCATTTATAATATTAGTATGGATCTACGAGGGAGTTATATGAATGATAAATGATAACCTTTAAAAAGAATAAAATAAAATATTTTTAACAAAAAATTGACCCGCCTTCAAAAAGGGTGAAATAATTTTTTAAAGCTATGTTCACGAGTAAGTAGTGGTTACGGGTAAAACAGCAAATAGGTGAATTCATAGCGGAATATAGTAAATAGAGAGGAATTTTTTTTTGACGTCGGCGCCGGTTTGAACAGGACCTAGTTAAATGAAATAAGTATTCGCACAAGCTTTTTGGCTGTATAAAAACTAAGATAGTTATGCCATGCGAGTAATTGTTCGGCGCCGACGTCAAAAAAAAATTCCTCTCTATTTAACATATTCCGCTATGAATTCACCTATTTGCTGTTTTACCCGTAACCACTACTTACTCGTGAACATAGCTTTAAAAAATTATTTCACCCTTTTTGTAGGCGGGTCAATTTTTTTGTTAAAAATATTTTATATATGTTTAGATTTGTTATAGATACTTAGCTTTGAATTTAATTAAGCTGTAAACTTAATTAAATTAAAAGCTAAGTATCTATAAAAATAGGCAAAAGCCTCCTTTCCAAAAACTGTTCTACAGATATAGGCGGTTCTGTGCAAAGATCTGATTATCTCACTTATCCTCGGTCCTAATTATTTCATGTAGGTATCTAGGTACGCAGTAGGCGTCTGTCGTCAGGCACATTTGCCGCTTGTCGTCATTTTAATACAGTTGAACCTAGGTGAACTGTGACTGTTTCCAAGATAAACCCGACTGCGTGATTGAATACAGATTAAAACGTTGATATTTTCAGGTCAATAGGTTAATAAACACTTAACAGGGCCCCGATTCTGTAACTTCAGTCGTGTGTCAATGAAATGGTCACCATTTTATCCGTCCTGGTGGCGAAATTGAGAACTATCTTTTCATACGTCTAATGACGCCTGCTTTGCTTGGTGGCGCCACCGCCTACTGAATTTTCAGCTGCTTGGTAGTTTGCAACTTAACGTTCGGTTGGCGGTGGCGCTGTTTGCTGGTCGGGGTGGTTGTCAGCAAGTATATGAAAATTAAATAGTTCTCAATTTCGTCACCTGAACGGATAAAATGGCGACCATTCCATCGACACACAACTGAAGTTACAGAATTCGGGGCCAGAACGTGTACTCGATACTAAATAGTATTCTAGAATTCCATATAGGTTACTGGTATCGCATCGTATACGAGGACAAAAGTGCACTGTGTTAGTTAGAGAAACCTAGAAGACAATACCATTTTATGCGAAGGTGACAAAAGAATAAAAGAGCGGCATTTAAGTTATCTGATTATCTCACAATAGGTCTACTTTTCTTCTTTAACCGACTTCAAAAAGAAGGTTCTATGTTCGACTGTATGTATTTTCTTTTTGTATGTATGTTCACCTATTTCTCCATCATTTATGGACCGATTTTCAAAATTCTTTTTTTCTCGAAAGAGTACTCTTGGAGGTGGTCCCATTATCACCAAGTCAGGATCTTCAAACAGAATCGCTCTGCAGTTCTACACGATTTCGACTCCATACTTATCCTTTTGTCAATGTTTGAGTTGTTGAATATACGAATTCTACGAATTTGGAGAGCTATACAAATTTTAGGAAATTCGTAAAGAGGAAACAGCGAGTCGTGTGTGAGCAATTTGTGATTCAGATTCAACATCTTGTATGCGTAGTGGAGGTACTGTCAAAGCAGAGATGGTGAACATATTTACAAGTTATAAGATAGATAAAAGGTAACGTTATATGTATACATATTTACAGAAACTTCGTTCCCTCGTATTAATTCAGATTTTCATAAAACAATTCAATCTTTTTTTTTGTTGGTATTTTTGTATGTAACGAAAAACTTAAAATCTTCTGGACCGATTTGAACATAAGAATGCTACATTATCCCTGAGTAATTAATATAGGCTACATAATTTTCTCTAATTCCCACGGGAACGTAGTCAAGGGCGGAAAGCTAGTTTTTAATAAAGTGGCGTCCACAATTTGTACGATTTTGCCAATGACAAGGTATTTTAATAAATTCATATAAAAAAAAATAGAGAACAGCGAAGTCGCCCCTCGCTTTTAATAGTACACAAGTCACAAACGTGTCATTGGCCAAACGTTGACCGCGAAGTGCCACTATACAAAAAAAAAAATAAGTAGAAACCTTTGAAGGGTTGTAATACGTCAGAACCCTCAAAGTCAGAACCTCGTCCGTTGATTAGAAGGGGGTGCACTAGTAGCAGGTGAGGATGAAGATTTTGGAGTAAATAATAGGTCTTTCTTTACCTATGAAATTACCGTTTTTCATACAATATTTTTGGAAAACTGAATTTTTGGAAAACTGAAAACGTTTTTGGATTTTTCTCTGGAATGCGAAATCCAAATTTAGCAAAAGTTTGTGGGAAGGTTTGGACAACATTAAGTTAATTTTCATCATACTTACTTTATTGAAAGTTGTAACTGTAACAACGGTACAGCAAAAATAAGCAATGAAACAGGAAACGGATGAAACGAGCTATATTTGAGCTTCTTTTTCAGCAAATAAATCTAAAGTAAATATGTATTAATTTGACTCAATATATCCATAATATGGGCAAGGCTTTAAATAAAAAACAATTTTAGTAATAGCTGTGCAATCAAATAAATTATAAATAAAATAAAGCTTGAGATAAAATCGGCAATTTCATAGGTCCAATTTTGATAAAATATAAAGACCTATTATATTTTATCAAAATTGGTTCAGCCGTTTACAAGCTATAAGTAATCAAATGTCGGGGGATTTTTTTTTTAATATCACGTTATTCTTATAAGCTACGTTCCCACGCCGTGATTTATCATAAATCAAATATTCACGTTCTTACGTGAATCTTTGCAAATATGTTTTATGCATACATTAGTTCATTATACGAATGTAAAATGCTCTCAAGGAACCAAAACTAAGTAAATAATGTTGTAATGCGTCATTCGAGAAGAAATGATCATACGATATACTTCAACAAGACTTATTGTTATGTATGAGTCAGCATTTTATCAATACTATCTTTCCGCCCGCGATTCCGTTTGCGTGTGAAAAGTCACATCAATTTGTTGCTCCAATCAAATACTTCCACTTTCTAAGGAGCAGTGATAGCTCAGTTGGTAATGAGCCAGACTGAAAGGTTGCGGGTTCAAATCTGTGGGCCTGTGGCCTGCACCTACTACTAAACTCGTCTTTTCGGATTTATGTACAGATTTCTCATTAATTCTTGCTCAGGGGTGAAGGAAAACATCGTGATGAAACCCGCACGTCTATAAATTATTTTTTGAAAAGCGCTCGTTCCATCAACCCGCATTGGGCCAACTTTCAAACAAAAGTAACCGCATCGAAATCGGTTCATTCGTTTACTAGCTACTATGCCACAAACATACAAAATATACACGTCAGAATTATAACACCCCTTTTTTTGTCGGGGTTTTAAAATAGGAGGACTGTACGTATGTGTAAATTATACGATAATGTCAATAGTAATTAGCTTATTAGCAGTCATGGCTGTATGGATTCATTAGTATGACTACCTATTTAGGAGCTACGTACAAACAGATACCTACACAGATACACAGATAGACACGTCAAATAACACCCCTCTTTTTGGGTTTAAAAAGTCTGACCCAATCATCGACACCCTGGGAAAAAGATTCATTTTCGCTAACTTCTTTTTTATCTCCGAAAAAAAAGGGGTGTTATAAGTTAGACTTGTGTATCTATGAAATAGTGGGTTCGAAACTCATAAATATATTTTAATGATGCACGAAATTGCATATAATCTAATGTCACTCTCCGGTGATACAGGGCATTAAATCGCTGACGCCCCACACCTCGTGCACACGCGTTGTATTGCAACCTTACGCCCCGATGCGCCGGCGCCGATTTCGACATCAAACATCAAAAGCAAAGTGTGCACGTGGTTGTGTCATTTAGTCGTACCTTTTGCTGAATTCTATTAAAACAATTTGAGTGTTAAAACTAAACTATTCTTACATATTAAAAGGTGAAAGATTTGTTGATTTGGCCTTCCCTTGCGTTATCTATACTTAAGTTAGACGGGAATAACTCTAAAATGTTTTTTTTAAACCCAACATTTATCTCTTATAACTCCTAAGCCGCTGAACCAATTTTGATCAAATATCTGTACCATCTCGTTATTCTTCTTCTTCTTATCGTGTAGGTATAGTCGTGTGTGGCGAACTTGGCTAACCCCGGTGTCAGAGTTTTCAAACCGCACATGGCCTCTGAAGGCTCTGACTTGGTTTTAACGACTGTCGTCAATCGACAATAACCGGGACTGACACCTTTACGTGCCCCCCGAAGCAAGGAAACGCTCGTGATAAATTGCCACTTTGGTCACCCATCAGGTTACCTACTTCTGTGTGCGTTGCTTAACCTCACTGATCGGTTGAGATTAGCGAGCGCTACTGGGTTACGAACGCTACACATCTCGTCCACATCAGCGTTCAAGCAAAAGAAACATACATCGAAATCGGTCCGTTAGTTTGGGAGCTACAATGCTACAGACAGACACACAGATACACAGACATACATATACATAGATACACACGTTAAACTTATAACACCCCTCTTTTTTGTCGAGGGCTAAAAATGGAACAAGAGATCACCCAAAAATATTTTTATAAGTATAATACTGCGTAGAAACAGCAATCTAAATCTGCAGTCCAAAAATAAGAAACGTTACGAAACAGTAGATAACGTTAACGTGTAAAGTAAACCAAGTAATGTTGTTTACACCGAAGTCAGTATGTACTATCAACTGCTACTATCTAGAGAGTGGCCACTGCCCTATAAACCTTAAAAGGCAAGAGTCGAATGCATTAAGTAATTAGGAAAGTTTGTACAGTAAAGTAGACTACTTGTGTACGTTAAACAAGCTTACTACCAATACTAAAACATTGTTGAAACATAAGATAAGAAAGCGTCAGATTTGTCGAAATATTTATCCCCATTCAAGTTACTTCGATGTTTTAGCAAGGGTAAGATGAGACGTTGTGAGGAAATCTGTACATTTATGAGAATAACAGTTTGGTTTATACAATCCTTAACTTTTTTACAAGTTTGTATTTGTTTTATTTAATTGTAATAAAGTCATGTTCTCCTTATAATAGGTCTTTACCTATGAAATTGCCGATTTTTTCTCAAGCTTTATTTTATTCATAATTTATTTGATTGAACAGCTATTACTAAAATTGTTTTTTATTTAAAACCTTGGCCATATAACGGAGATATTGAGTCAAATTAATACATATTTACTTTAGATTTATTTGCTGAAAAAGAAGCTCAAATATAGCTCGTTTCATCCGTTGCCCGTTTCATTGCTTATTTTTGCTGTACCGTTGTTACAGTTACAACTTTCAATAAACTAAGTATGATGAAAATTAACTCAATGTTGTCCAAACCTTCCCACAAAATTTTGCTAAATTTGGATTTCGCATTCCCGAGAAAAATCCAAAAACGTTAGTATGGAAAATTAAGTTTTCCAAAAATATTGTATGAAAAACGGCAATTTCATAGGTAAAGACCTATTAGTAAGGCATAGAAAACAGATGGAATAATCGCTTTACAGAAATCACTTGATGTGCTATAGTTTAGGCAAAAGATTCCTAATGCTAGTATTTCTTACACCATAATAAACAACACAAAATTAAATTCAAGCAACAAAGCAATCACAAATTAATTTTATGCAAACATGCATGCCAACATACTCACATTCATCTTTGTTCCTGTTTTTTTATTCTTTTCTTTTCATTTATTTAATTTTATATAATCTGTTTAACTTTAATTTAATTTTATATAATTTGTTCAACTTTAATTTAATTTTATATGATTTGTTTACTTTTTAAATTGTGCTATGTTTATCAATTTTGTCTAAAACTCTGTACACGGGTAGGCAATCGCTGACAGGGCGCCTGCGATACACTTGCTTAGTGCAGGGCACGCTGTTGTAACTCTTTTATAACCCAGTTTGTGAAATAAATTATTCTTCTATTCTTCTTCTTCTTCTTCTTAAAACTAAAAATACAAAAATTAAGAATTTATGTCTACAGATTGCTCATAAAGTTTATTTTATGTAACCTACACAACATTGAGTCAGGCACTTCATAATTTTATTCCATTTATCTTCGTCTCAGACTCGTGTGAATAAAGGTTTGACCTTAATTTAATAAGCGTATTGTCCACAGTAGTTGCTAGTTTATTTTTAGCTACGCACTCTTTCAAGCCATTTGTCTTTCATGTTAACACGGCAGGAGTGCATTAAAATACTTTTTTTTAAAGCATTAGCCCACGTAAAGTATATATCTGTTGTGAACTTATAAATAAAGTATGACTAGATATTTAGAGGGATGCAAGAGTTTTGCAGTATCGTAGGCGAAGTATGTATGTATGTAAATCCTTTATTGTACCATAAATATTCTTACAGGAGCAAAATATGGTACTTAAAGTTAGAATACATTTAAGGTACAAAGGCGGACTTATCCCACTAGGGGATCTCTTCCAGTCAACCTAACGAACATTGAGAAGAAATCTTGATGAGTAGGTTTAAAGTACAAAAAGGATTAGAAAAATTAATATAATAGATACAGAAAGACAAATAAACAATGAAGAACGATACAAAACTTAAATAACATTATTAAAAATATAAATATATATTTAATATATAGGTACATACATATTTATACATATATAATGCATACATTAAGTATAAGTATTATACTCATGTTACGTCTAATAACTCTCGGAAACTTGCTATGCCTTTACTACCTTAACAAGGATTAGGTATAGATGTGAGTGTTTAGATGAAAAATAATTTATGTTTGATTAAACTTATTTATACTCAAAGTAAAACGAAACCTGCTATTGAGTATATGCTTTTACTTAAATGTGGACGATGTCCTTAGGGTCTTCTCCGCACAAAGGGGGGTCCTTACAGACAAATCAGATTCTGAACACAGCAACAGTATTCCCATAAAATCTTTTACAACCGCGTTTGAACAATTAGCTGATATGACGTGTAGTTGCTATACAAAGATGTCATCCATACACATAAGGCCAAATCACCTGGGCAATTTACATGCCGAGCCTATCCCTACTTCATTATACGCTATGAGCTTTTATATCCCATTGTTTTAGAGTATGAAACGAACGTCAACTCTGCGTCGACGAATATATCAATTCCTTGTTAGGCTGGTGCTTGGATCTTGTGTTTTTGCAACTGTTAACAATAAAATAAATTATACAATAATTTTCGAGTACTTAAAGTACGTTGAAGAATTGTCTATAAAACGGAAATTAATTGAAAAACTTAAAAAAATTCGAAGTCATAGCGGAACATTCGCTCTTCCAAATGAAATTGTGTTCTTGTGGGAATACATCGGCCAAATGTGAGTAGACTTGTACCGGTTAGAACAGCCCTAAAAATTTAGCACAATAAATTGTACAATCCAAGAAAGACGTGAGGCCTATAATTAAGCCCTGCGGTACTCTATATGGATCCATTACATTGCACTGAGAAATAAATCAAATATGTTTCTTTATTTGAAAAATATATTCGTTACTAGCTTCCTGCTCGGGACTTCGTTCACTTGTTGGGAATTTCGGGAATGAATTATACACATATAAACCTTCCTTTTGAAACCCGTATGCAAAATCCTTTTAATAGTTTTTGAGTTTTTTGCGTTCAGACGGACAAATATTTATATAAGTATGATATAATAAAATACTTATATAAATGATGATGTTAGTGTTTGGTTTATGAATTCCGTTTAGTTGGATCAAAAACTCAAAATCTCACTTCAATCTCATCTTCAATGCTTTATTTCTGGCTCTCAAAATGACCCTTAATTTACAGTGGATACGATCAGGTTTGCATGTTGTACGTTTTTTATCTGCACAAGGTCAATGTCCTGCTGTTTGTGAGACGTTAAGGAAAAATGTGTGAGCGGTCCCTCAGCGGTCTCCTTTTAATCGGTCTTGTAAAAAATTTACCGGATGCTCTTATTTTTTAAACAGAGATCATTGTAAGAGTTCAAAGAATCGCTCGTGTCATTTCGCGGGTTTTTTTTTGTCTTAATCGTATGTCGCAGTTGTAAGGCAGTGTAGGTGTTTAATAAGATAAAATAATTATAATATTATAACTGTTTTGTTCTTGCCCGAATATTTTTTATTTCATTTATTTTTAACAGTTATTTATTTCCCTACTTACTGTCTTTTTAGGGTTCCGTGGTAAACTCGTGGTTAAATTAAATAAAATCAAAATAATAAAAATAAAATCTTGAAAAGAAAATAACCTTCCCAATTAGGGCTACCGACAGCACATCTGTGACGTCGATGACTTCGTCCTACAATTGGATAGGTCATTTAAAATTATAGAGCTTTGCAAAGAAAGTTTTTGATGGCCATATCTCTCGCTGAAGCACCATTTCGAGAATCTGTAGTAACTGATGTGATAAGTCGCCTCAAATCGCGTAATGGACGAGGTCGCCACGCTGTTAAACTCCTTGGAAGGTCTGTGTACTCTTATTTTGATTGAGAAGCTATTAATCAGTTTGTCCAACTAAGTTTTAGATGGCCGTTTCTCTCGCTGAAACGCTATCACGAGAATCAGTAGTAATTGGCGTGATAACTCGCCTCAAATCGCGTAATGGACGAGGTCGCCATGCTGTCAAACTCCTTGGAAGGTCTGTGCACTCTTATTTTGATTGAGCTGCCATTAATCAGTTTGTCGAACGAGTGACCGTTGCTGTCGTTGACCTGAAGGCATTGCTCGGCTTATTAGAAGGAATTGCCAATCCTCAGCCTTGCAATGAACCGAATACACTGACCGCTACATTGAACTCGCTGTCCAGTAGCCAAGCTAAGCTTTTAATATATCTGGCGATCTAGTCGAAGCATGTAATCGTACTTGTAGTCGGCCCCCTTGATATAGGCTCGGCCTAGTGTGGAAACCACTGTGTAAATGTAAACATGTACAATCGCAATTGTTAAAAAAAACGATTTTCATTTTATCATTTTTTTAGGTGTTTTTAATTACCGAAAATTCAGGATGTGAGTCAGCCCACAAAACACTTTTCGCCATTGATTTATTTTGATAAAACTTGTGTGATATGCTGATTCCTTGGAGACAGTTGTTTAGTTTCATCGTATGCCCAATGCCTATATAAAGTACGTCACTATAAGTACTAAACATATACACTGGGCGTCAAAAATAAGTAGTACAGTTTTAAAATTGCGATTTCTCCCAAACTATAAAACTTAGACCTTTGAAACAAAAAAGGTTAAAAAGAAAATTTAATCTTATTCAATAAAAACTTCATGCATTATAAGAACTTATAATGCTTGACTTTAAAAAAAACGAATAAATAAAAACACTTTTTTTAAACTGTTGAAAGGTGTTGTCTTACTTAGGATTTTTGTGTTTGACACATTCGCTGCTGATAAAGCAATTGTAATTGAAAAGCATAGGTATCTTCAGAGAGTAAATTTGACTAATCATGCCTCTTTCACCAGAAGAATGTGCAAGAATCTTAGCTTTTCTCGAAGTGGGCATCAGTATGCGTCGTACTGCAAGGAGGGTGGGTGTAACTTTAAGAACGGTTCAGCGAGTAAAGCAAAGGTACGAAGAGACTGGAAACCATCTAAGGAGACGAGGTAATGGCAGACCCAGGTGCACAAGTACCCGAGAAGATCGCTTTATTGTTTCCACTGTGTTAAGAAATCGACACCTTAATGCAGTTGAGGTTCAGCAACAGCTTCTTCGGACCCGAACAGACTACATCAGTGAGAGTACAGTGAGAAGAAGACTTGCTGAAGCTAACCTGAAGCCTCTAAGACCAGCAAATGGCCCCAAACTTGAGACAGAGCATCGCGTAGCAAGACTACGCTACGCCCGTCAACACGTACAATGGGGCGAAGAAGAATGGGCTAGAGTTTTATTCACAGATGAGTCTCGATTCTCTTTATACACTTCAGATGGACGGCGGAGAGTCTACAGACGACCCGGTGAGCGATACATTCAAGCTTGTATCTCGGAAAGAGTCCAATATGGCGGGGGCTCTGTACACGTATGGGCTGGTAACTCTTCAGAGAGTCGCACAGAGCTTGTGGTAATAGAAAATGGGACTTTGACTGGTGAAAGATATGCCTCGGAGATCCTCAACGAGTATGCAGGGCCATATTTAATAAATATGGGTGATGGAGCCATCCTAATGCATGATAACGCCCGGCCACACACTGCTCACCACGTACAAGAGTACATTCAGGAGGTTGGCATCAACTTGATGGCTTGGCCATCGAGAAGCCCAGATCTCAACCCGATTGAACACGCCTGGGATGAGCTTGGGAGGCTAGTCAGAAGGCGCAGTCCACCTCCTGCCACACTCAGGGCTCTAAAACATGCGCTGATAGAAGAATGGGAAAATATTCCCCAACACCGCCTCCGAAACTTAGTGTTCAGCATGCCAAACCGGATCCAAGCTGTAATTAGAGCCCGAGGCGGCAACACAAGTTATTAAATTGTGAAAAAGTTCCAAAACGTGAAAATTAAGTGGTTGACATATCGTTAAAAATTGATACTTTTTAGTATTTATCTTAATTTTAAGTTTGAAACTTTATTCATGCCAAATAAAATATAACTTTAATAAACTTCGTTAAGTTTACTATAAACTGCTTTTTATTTCATAAGTGTAACTACTATAGTTTAGGAGTAATTGCAATTTGAAAAGTGTACTACTTATTTTTGACGCCCAGTGTAGTTTGAACTTAACACTACATTTTGTTTGCTTGAATCCAACATGCTCATCATCATAATATGAAAACTGTTGACATTTATATGCAAAGTTCGTTTATCTTAGGCATAACTATCGCACTGGTCACTATATTTTATCGCTAACACTATGAAATAATCTTAGTTTTTTCGGCGCCATCGCCTCCGGCATTTACGACAACAAACTCATTACATTATACACACTTTTTGCATGTCTGTCCGTCCGTATCGCGTCTTATGATACTCCATTATTATTGGACCCCAACGTATCACGAAATTAAGTGTGCTTTTGCTCGTTTTTGTGTGAATTAGAAGGAGATTTTCCTCTTATATGAGGCCTCGGTGGGTTACTTGCTGTGATTGCCAGGGTTCAAAAAAATATCGCTCTGATTATACATTACTTGAATTAATTCTATTAATTGTACTTATTTAGGTTGCCTTATTTTTCGGCCAACGAAAAGACTGCTAAGGGTTAGCTTGACATGATATACCTTGCCTAGAAAGAAAAAGAAAGAAAGGAAAATGGTTTGTTCGGTGAACCTTGAAATCAACAAAACCATTTTATTCTGAAAATCACTCACTCAGCTCAACTTTTCTCAAACAACCTAAATGAAAGAATTTTTGACTTTCACACTAAGGCACTAGCATTATACACACATTAACACTGTCTATATAGGGATGTTTTACGATTTTATATACAAAAGGGTGCCCATAATATGTTTGAGAAGCTATGAAAGCATACTCGATATACATGGAGGGATACAATTTTCCGAATTTTCAATTCATACAATGAATTTTGATATTTTTTGAAATTGGTGAAAACGTGACGGAAATGAAGACGAAAATGCACTTTTTTCCTGCTGTTTGTATGAAACAGTGGAGTTTTCATACCTCTTAGGAACATCGTGTAATATCCCTATTAGACAGTGTTGATGTGTATATTCATATTTCTACCCATATGCCTTAAAGCAAAGTTGTGCAGTTTTATAGGCTGATTCTCATCCACTAAAATTCACCCTATACTATAGAACATTCTTTGACTTTTTAACAGTAACACCTTTGAAGCGCTCGCTGATCTGAACCGGTCTGTGAGGATAAGCAATGTACACAGAGGCAGAGAACCTGATGGGTGACTAAAGTGGCAATTTATCACTAGCGTTTCCGTGCTTCAGAGGGCACGTTAAGCCGTCGGTCCCGGCTGCTATCGATTGAGCAGTCGTTAAACCAAGGCAGTGGCCATTTGGCGGTTTGAAAACTCTGACAACAAACTTAGTCAAGTTCACCATATACTTGATTATATACCAACACGGCAAAGAAGGAAGTAACACCTTGAAAGTAGCTGAAAGAAAGGGAAAAAAAATCTAATGAAAGAAAGAGAGAAAAAATCCAAATACTGAGCTCTTTTGAAGGAGGATTTCTCCAAAAGGGAAGATGGACGTATCCTGGAGTGGGTCAGGACTCGCGTGCCTACTGACATTGGGGACAAGTGGGTGCTTCCTTTGAAGAATTATACGACATCTGCGGCACTCGAGATAGTTAGCCAATTTTAAGACCCGTCTGACGCGACGCGTAAGTTTCCTGATTTAAAATGAACATCAAATTGATTCTAGACTAACTGAATGAGAATTTTTGTGCATTGTTTTGGTACGAAAACCGACTTTAAAAAAGGAAGAGCTTCTAAGTTCGACTGTATTCATATTTTTTTAATTTATGTTTGTTCACCGATTTCCCCGCCATTTGCGAACAGATTTTCAAAATTCTTTTTTGTTCGAAAGAGTGTATTCTAGAGGACCTGTCAACAAGACAGGACCTGATGATGAAATCCCAGGGAAATCGAGGGCAACCCTCGAATTTATTAGGCACTTATATTTCTCATGTACTCGTAGGTACTCATACTTTCTATTATTTACAATTTTACACCAAAATTCGAAAAATAAATCAACTTTTTGAGAAAAAAATTGAAACCGACTTCAAAAAGCGGAAAATAAAGACAACTCCATTTAATGTGCTATGTAGTACGTACCTACTGATCTGTTTGAAGTTAGTGACAAGCCAAAACAGTTTGATAAGCCGCCTTCGCACTGATTTCAAACAGATCAGGAGGTTTACCATGATCGCTTAGCGCGATTCAATTTAGGACCTAAACAAGTCTGCAACGCTTATTCGTACCATGATGCCTTATAAGCGATTAAATTTTGGCGCTGTTGCGATTCAAAGGCAGACCAGCGACAGTTTATGTAGACATTTAGATAGATAGATAAAAAGTTTATTTGTCTGCACAGTCACACACATGCACAATTATTCCAAGTGCAAATTAACAGAAGTGTATATAAACTTATTGCAAGTTATTATACATTAGAGAGGAAAAAATAAAATAAAAGTTAAATGTGTGTGCTGTAGCAGCGCAAACAGGCCATAGCTCAGCGTTTGTATTGCTAAAAAGCAAATCGCTGATTTTCAGCTACTGCCTAAAGCCAGCGCAGGAACGGAACAGCCAACAGTACAGTAACACGTATACTAAAAAGGCAGGAGTATAAAAGTTACTATTAGTTAATAATAATAATTAAAATACATGCAATGAGATATAAAATTAAACATTATTAAAAAACATTATAAAATATATTAATTTAACAGTTTAAAGTGTAATATAAAACAAGATAAAATATATGACAAGTGTGACTAGATGTAAAACTATTTATCCAACGCAATGGAATATAAAAACACACACAGCACCCAATTGGCTCAGTTATCGCTACCTATGCAAATCATTTTAACAAGCCCAATTTTTGATTTTCTAAAAGAAATGATTTTATCATTTTCTTAAAGGTAAATTTATTTTTTTAAGCCCTCAGTGGTGGTGGAATATTATTCCAACACTTTGTAGCATGGTAGCGAAAACTGCCAGTGAATGCCACAGTACGGTGCATGTGTACGGATAGTGGAGGTCGCAACAATCTTGGATTATAAATTGTGTTGAAATGGGGGAATTTTAATTTTGAGAAAAGATATTCGGGATTTTTGAATTTGACTACATCAAACATTAAAGAGGCAAGATGAAGCTGTCTGCGTGATTCCATATTCAAAATTGATGCATTATTAAGGAAAGGAGTTATATGGCTTCTTGGAGGAGCATTAAAATGGACCATAGACAACCGATCAGTTCAAAAGCAGCGCCATCATGGTACCATTTTAAAAAAACAATTGCGAAGCAGTTCAAAGTTGGATCCTAAACAGAAATGTACATTTGGATGTGTGGCCCTTAATCCTAGGATGAAAACTCCGAGAGATTCGCTCAGTGATGGATACAAGACTTCATATTTGCATATTGAAATAATTTGTGACGCAATATTTCAAGAATTATTGGCAAAAAAGTATGGGCCACACAACCAAATGCCTGCGATTCTCAGTAATGAAAATAAGATGAACCAGTTGACGGAGCCCCAATTTTATCATTAACATCTACAGTAACTCATAAAAAAATCGGTTCTGGCTATAAATCAACCCAAAAAACCTAATACTTTGGAAAATATTTACATTTATTTATGGGCCACAGGATTACGTAGGGCCCACTTCATATCTGGTAAACCAGCAGCCCGAGATAAAAATTAACGACGCTGGCTCTATCACATATAATATGTGACAGCATATAGCGGCAAAAATCTTCTTATGAAACTCTCATCAGGGAGAAAAACGTGAATCAAATTCTGAAGCATTTGGTTGTGTGGATCACGTTCAAAACCTTCTGCTTCAGCCAATACTGCGTCACATAAGTTGGGAAGGTGTTACAAATGAAGAAAATTTCCGTAACTGAAGGTGAGTATTAAAAAAAATGCAAAACATTCAGTATTTTAGGAGATATCGAGGTTTCATTTTTGTATGGAACCGATTTTTTTATGAGTTACTGTAGATGTTAATGATAAAATTGGGGCTCCGTCAACTGGTTCATCTTATTTTCATTACTGAGAATCGCAGGCATTTGGTTGTGTGGCCCATACTTTTTTGCCAATAATTCTTGAAATATTGCGTCACAAATTATTTCAATATGCAAATATGAAGTCTTGTATCCATCACTGAGCGAATCTCTCGGAGTTTTCATCCTAGGATTAAGGGCCACACATCCAAATGTACATAAACAGAAATGCTTTTAAACGATCGTGGTTGGTACCCAGTAGGTACTTTACATAGCACATTAAATTGTCTTTATTTTTCGCTTTTTTGAAGTCGGTTTATTTTTTTTGTTATTGCACAATAGGTAATTAGATAGAGAGCTTCCTGCGGAAAAATAATATAAACATGTTGATAGTTAAGACTTATTATCTAGGATTATGTCGTGACGAAAACTAGACAAGGAAATCCTATTTCCTAATCCATTTTAAAATGATAACCTTATATATTTCAGTATAGATTGGATTTAGAATAGTTTAATAATCACTTATCAATGAAGTTAGACCTTTCCAGAAATAAAAATGGTGAACTAACAACTTAAGTAGTACACTCAAGAGCACGTCGAGCTTGACACTGGACTTTGGACCGGCCTTGCATTGTATGGCGCGCAGTATAAATCAGAGCTCAGCTTAAACTGGTAGTGTAAAGCGTGACCTGCTCTTGACTGTACGAGTATTCAACAATCATTGGGTAGTTACCGTATTTTCTAATAAATCCTTACTTCCTTACTAATATTAATAAATGCGAAAGTAACTCTGTCTATCTGTCTGTCCGTCTTTCACGCCTAAACTACAGAACCGTTTTTGATGAAATTTGGTACAGAGATAGATTAGAGCCTGGGATAGGACAAAGGCTACATTTTATCCCACACTTGGGCACGATATAACCTGTAGTCCACGCGGGCAGAGCCGCGGGCGGAAAGCTAGTATAACATAATGCTAAAATAAAAAAAATATCATCCCCGAAATTTGGTTGCTTACATTTTTTAAACGGCTGAGAACCTATTTGACATCTCAATTATGTCAACTTTCAAAAGTTTCAAACAACCACATTGAAATCAGTTCATTCGTTGAGACAGTGGTTCCTAACCTTTTAAATATTATTACCCCTGTGACCTACGAGGAAAACTGATTTTACCCCCTCTTTAAAATGTTATTAAATCAAACAATACAAGCAATATTTTATCTTTTATTTTTGAGAAAAACTCTTTTTTCTTTTTGTGTTCTCTGTTTGGTTAAGATTAGATTAGATTAGATTAAGATTAATTTTTATTCAGTAAAAATAGCTCAACATTAACATAACATATACAATTTATGTTGTAACGGTCGCCAATGCTCACACTAGGAACTCAAGGTGAGCATTGGCGACCTCTGTGTGGTACAAAAGAGAATTAAATTATGTACCTACTTCATCGCATAGAACTTTGAAGATTCTAATATCTGATTAGGTTCTTCGTTACCCCCGTAAAATAGCTGATTTACCCCCGCAGGGGTAAATATCCCCAGGTTAGGAATAGGAACCCAGGGTTTAGGAGCTACGATGCCACAGACATACACAGAAATACACATGTAGAACTTATAACACCTCTCTTTTTTGTCAGGGGTTAAGATTCAATCAGCTGTCTATCGTTGCTGTATTTCTGGTATTAATTTGTTTACTGATAAAGACAAAAAGAGGATTAAGAGCGGTAATCCATGTTTTCCGTATTAGGGTTTTCCGATACGCAGTGACTTACGTATTAGCATATGTACAAAATTCAATGCGTTCAATTTTGATAAAAACAACGATGTATTACACAGATGAACAGACACGAACTTTTGGGATCACAGACTTCTAGAACTCTAAAAACCACTTGATGCCGGGTACATAATTAAAATGTCCGAAAACATAATGCCTTTACTTATAAAGCATGAGCCCAAAATACCCGAAATCAAAATACCTTATGATTCAAAATATCTTTGCCCAGTACACCTTACCGTAAAGTTCCAGAATTTGAATACTACATAACTTTAAATGGTCTTTTACGACATAATAAAAAGAAATATTCTAGTTTCCCATTAGTTTCCATGCAACAGACAAATCAGCTAATTTCACAAGCTGTACATTAAAACTTTTTTTTTCATTTGTCCGACCTATGTTCCTTGGGAAAGTTGTTCAGTTTCGTAGGCTGATTCACATCCTTATTTTTCGTTAACTAATTATATTCACCCAGTATAGATAAAATATAATGATTGATGAGTATTGTGGTGATAGGTTAGGCTTTTGTCCACGGTGAGAAAAAAACAGACAAGTGCGAGTCGGACTCGCGCACGAAGAGTTTTCTACCATTATCTATAAAAACGAGCAAAAAAATCACGTTTGTTGTATGGGAGCTCACTTAAATATTTATTTTATTCTGTTTTTTAGTATTTGTTGTTTTAGCGGCAACGGTTCATGAGCCTGATAACAGACGGACAAACAGACAGACGGACGGACGGTGGAGTCTTAGTACGGTCCCGTTTTTTACCCTTTGGATACGGAACTATCATGTAAAGAAGATTTTTTTATTCCCTGGACGGCTACTTAAAGTATAAGTATTGTGTTTTTTGATAACCGCAAATAAAAAAATAAAAAAGTAAAATCAAAAGTTTCTATTTTTTCGCCTAAGCGTAGTTAACCGCATAGCATGACTAACTACAGTAAGCTCGTTTGCGAATGTAAACTGATCGTAAGGAAGCTGTTAACGTGCACTTTGCTGCGGCTGCCACTGCGCAACTATATTACTTAACGGACTCTGGCTATGTGTGGCCCGCAGCTCAAGCACGATGGCGACAAACTCGCGCGTCACTCGGCTGACGGTGAAACTTTACTTTGATCGCGCAAGGCTTGCTCGCCCTCTGGCGTTGTTATTATTGACATTTTGACATAGGACCGCGGCGCATTAGGCGTGCTATCATCAACGTACTCGAGCTGCTGGCTGTGACATGTTTTGTTGCCCTGGCACTCCACAGTAAGTCGTGGTATCAAGAGCTTTGAATCAAAGCGTCTCGAAGATCTTGACGCTGAACGCGCTGAAAGAAAGACTAACGCCCTAAGCTAAACAACACGTACACATATAAGGCTGCTTTTCCACCAGAGATGTGCGAGGAAGCGGAGCGGTGTGCGAGGAAAAAATCGACCAATAGGAACGCGAGGCTAGGAAAATGAAGCGTTCCTATTGGTCGATTTTTCCTCGCACACCGCTCCGCTTCCTCGCACATCTCTGGTGGAAAAGCAGCCTAATACTTTTGACCAGCTTTTCTGCATATACCATGCAGTAGGACTTTTAAGACCTAATTTGGATTTGTAAGCCACACTAGAGCGTACCATCGCGACAACATCAATCCGAACTGAACATACTCAGTGTTAGGGCAAAATTACATTTTTATTCCCTTCGCTGTGGAGACCACAGGGAGTTGGGGTAGTGAGGCAAGTGGTCGACGTCTTAGGGATAAGAGTTGCGACCCCCGCTCCGGGTCATACTCGGTGCAAAGGTAGTCCATTGCCATTCAACGTAGTAATGCCGCAAGTGTTATGGGCACCAAGGATGACAAGGGGCGGTTTTATTTGACTGATTTCGATAATTTAAGTTTTGACATATGTAATTTTTTTAAATTATAAGATGGGTTAACTCTGCAAGCTGTTTGGCGGACTTTGGCGTTGGACTTCGGTAGGAGGGTGGTCGCGAACCAGACGGCCCTTTACAGAGCCTACCACACCGCATGAGACCATAGGATGACACTTCAGATTCAGAAAAAAATTAAGTGTCATTGCCTGGGACGGATTACTATATAGGAGGCAGGTCTCATTTGTGTTTCCTTAGTCACCTCTTACGACACCCACGGAAAGAGATGGGGTGGTGTTATTCTCAACCGATCACCACACGGCAAAATTTATTAATAAAGGTCAATTTTCCACTGTTTTTAGTGGATAATTGACTTTTATTCATAAATTTTGCCGTGTCAATTTTCCACTTTGTTTTATTGTTAAGAATATAGAACCCTCGCGTGATTCTTGCACACCCGTGTGTGCAGGATTTGTATCGCACGCGGCGTAAACAAGCGCGGGACGGGTTAAATAGTTCGTGTGCATTCGGATAAACAACACAACACAACAAGAAATGAGAAGCACTGGAATTTTTCAACCGACTTCAAAAAAGGAGGAGGTTCTCAATTCGACTGTTTTTTTTTTTTTTTGTATATTTGTTACGCGATTACTCCGGCAACTGTTGTCCGATTTTCAAAATTCTTTATTTGTTCGAAAGAGTATACTCCTGAAGAGGTCCTATATAAATTTTATCGAAAATGATTCAGCGCTTTTAAAAAAAATCAACAAAAACAAAATATACTACAAACTAGAACATCATCTAAATAAATGAATGACATTTCTGTTTGTAGTTATTTGCTAAAGGCATTGTAGTCCGCAAAAAACTAGATATCTACTTAGTGCGAACTGTTGTTGGGATTGAAGTCGGTGACTCATACGTTTTTAACGTGGAAAATTATTATTTCATGTTTATTTTCTTAGCTGGCTATGGCTAATCTCAAGGGCAATTAGGTGTATCACGGGCCCTACTCTAGCCAGGGCCTCAGGTGTAGACCCTAGTCTAAAACGGACCTGTCAGCTTATACCTAGGTCTCCTAAACAGTAAGTATGTCTGAGTTTAGCGACCCCGGCACAAATAGACCTAGGAGCTAATTTGCTTAGTGATTAACTTGCCGACGCGACGAAACAATGTAACTTGAGAAACCCTTTTACGCCTTTAAAAGTTACCTACTAGTTACTACGTTGAAAATGTTCAGGCTTAGCGGAATCAGCATACTTACTGTTTATCTTTTCGTAAAAAAATTTTTAGTTTATTAAGGGCCAACCAACAGTTTCATGTACAAGTTTACTTAAAAACTAGGTAAAATAGCTTAAGTTATTGTGGAACCAACATCGCTATCTGAGGAATACTAAGTATCTACCTAGAACTAATTGAGTTATGGACAATATTCCTTACATTAAATACAGTCGAATACTTTGTAATATGATAATTGTATTTTGTTTGTTTTATTTTGTGAGAGATAAATAAAAATAATTTGATTATTATTATACTGTATTGTTTTTGAGTAAAAACATTGTTTTAACATATAGTACTTACCCGCAAAAATAATTGCACAATTATAATATGCACAAATAATTCGCCGCTTGACTTGAAGGCTCGATAGCTCAGTTGGTTAGAGCGCCAGGAGATCTAGTCCTGGGGTCGTAGGTTCAAATCCCATTCGAGCCGAACATTTTCTTTCAATAACATTTTACATAGCCTGGAAACAAGTCCTTTGGCTGACTCGTTTACGAAACTCGAAATTTGCAACTCGTTATTGCCTGTTTCGTGATTTATTTTCGTTCTTTTTACTCATTGCATTCCACAAAAAAAACATATTCCCTTATAATAAGTGGAGCATTTGTGGTCTACTTTTATTTTAATTGTCTGCCTCATTTAATTACAGAACAGTTAAATAACTTTGAAATGACTAAAACTCTTAGCTGTCAGAAAACACCGCATTTTACATTTATACAAGCTAGTATAAAAGTGGCCTACATAAATCAGTGACCAGTAAATAAAGTACTGGAGTTATTTATCTCAATTTAGCTAATAAAGTTCCATATTTTATGCAGTAACAAGCGTTTGACCTACCAAGAGTCATTTCTATGAAATCTTGCACGATTTGGCCTTGTTTCGTTCTCGTGTGGTAATACGCAGTTTCATTTGTTTTTTGTGTTAAAAGGCAATATCTAAGGCTTTAAATTACTTAGCGCAACCCTAGGGGTAATTTTATCTATGTAATTGAAAAACTTGCCCCGAAAAACCTATGTAAAATTCTCAAAAAAAAAAACAACGGGTTGCACTCCGGGAGTGCCAACAGAAGTCATAACTTGAACATTAACGTTGTGCAATAATATGGAAATAAAACAAAATACACAAATAGAGTCCGTAATTCTGTCAGGATTCGAACCCTCGACCTGTTGCTTACAATCTGGCAACTTTTTCACTCGACGAAACTGTCTACTTTCAATTCAGTAAAATAGTCTACCGGTATTTGCGCACTATGTGCGAATAATCGTTGACATCTGTCACAGAGATAACTTTACCATAGGGCTGCCATCCGTCCGGGCTTCCACCCATACTTCAAAGTACACAACGCTGCTAAAGAAGTTTTCACTTCAAAAAAGGTGGCAACCCTATTATCCTACGCATTTTCGATCAGGGTGACGATGTGACGCGAGTTCATCGCAAGTTTAACATTTTTTCCCCATAAGTGCTCAACGCTGCTAAAGAAGTTTTCACTTCAAAAATTCTACTTCCCATACAAATACAAATAACAGTCCTTATACATATAAGGATGGGTCTTAAAGAATCGATCGTGCCCGAAATTCTACGCTGCGTTCTAAAACAGTTACTTATACGAGTAGCAGACGTTGGATGCAAATCCACTTCCCTGAAACGGGATTTTGCCGGCTACGTAAGCCGAATGCATCCTGACAGGTGGGCCATCCTAGCCACTCAATGGGTGCCTCAAGACGGGCAACGCCGTAGAGGCAGATCCAGAAGAAGATGGCAGGATGACTTAGCTGCTTTTGAAAAGGACTGGATGGAATTTGCAAAGGATCGGGACAAATGGAGGGCTGCAGGGGAGGCCTTTGCCCAGAAGAAAAAAAAATACATGTAAAGGCATATCAGCTGACAGCGTAAAGTCAGCTGATATGCCTTTACCGTGTGGTGATCGGTTGAGAATAACACCGCCCCATCTCTTTCCGTGGGTGTCGTAAGAGGCGACTAAGGAAACAAAAATGAGACCTGCCTCCTAGTAATCCATCATAGGCAACGACACCACAGTTTGTTTTCAATCTGAGGTGTCGTCTTGTGGTCTCATGCGGTGTGGTAGGCTCTGTAAAGGGCGTCTGGTTCGCGACCACCCTCCTACAGAAGTCCGACGCCAAAAAGCTTGCCGTGTTCCGTCGGTGCGTGGGAGTACCACTGCCTTAATTGGCATTTTCTGCGTTAACTCGCTCCATCGTCGACCTCATCTATGACCTTGGTCAAGATTGGGGTCAAGAGTTAACCCATCTCATAATAAAAAAAAAGTTGTACGGAAAGACGAATGTTGTACGAAAGTTGTACGAATGTTTAAAAAATATTTTAACGTATATTCGTCTAAGGGAAAATTCTTCAGTTTCTTAGTTTGATTCACATCCTAGACTTTCTGTAATTAGTTTAGAGTCACCCAATTATAGGATTAAAATTTTCTTCTTTTCGGGATGGAAATTTTGCTTACTAATCAATGGCTTTTCGATGATGACGAGGTTCAGGTGGCTAACTAAACAAAACTAAACTAAACATGACGGCTGCCTTGACTAGCAGCCAACGCCAACTAAATGTTAAGTTGCTAAGTAGTTAGTCCATCGTCATTCCATTGCCAGTGAAAAGCTATTGATTAGCAGAATTGCCGTCTTGTTTTTATAACGTAAAAGGAAAAAAATGCGTTAGGTACCTTATCAGGACCAAGAAAAAAAAATGATTTTTATTCTCGTTCCACTTATTTATCTAATATTTATTCGACAAACTTTGAGGGATGAATTAGCCATGATTACAAACAACTTTTTCTACGGGACCAATTTTACTACTAAAAAATAAAAATCTGCTGTTCCATACAAAAGTTCAATACCTACTCAACCACAATGTATGGAATAACTGATTTTATTTTTCGTGACGTCACATTTCAAAATGTATTATGACTATCAAAACGTGTTAACTATTAACGACAAACTTAAACTCCTCAGTCCCAAGCACTCTTTTTACGTTTTTGCTTTGCATGAGACAATGAGTTTTGAGTTCCCAAAAAACTAACAACTCTATTAAGTACTGCTTTTATTAGAAAATTACAAAAAAAATTAAAATATGCAAAATATGTGACGTCACGCTAGGGAGGGGGGAGTCTTACAAATGTGACAAGGAGGGGGAGGGGGTCGAAAAATCATGAAATTCGTGTGACGTAATTTATGGATGGCCCCTAATGGGTAGATACATACCTCAAAGTTTGTAGAATATTTTCAATTTTACCCTGTAGTTTAAAAACCATGCCTTTCATTTCATTGGTAATAATATGGAGTGAATCAAGAAACAACAACACAAAGTTCAAATTACCTTATTAGAGTTTACGGTTTATCATTTTATAGGCCTGCGCCCACAGAGAGTGCGGAAACCGGTCAGATGGCCTAGAGATTGAGAACACTGCGAGAAAGTTAGCTAGAGTACTTGAAACGACCTAGGAATAACACTTAGACTTAAGTATGAGACTAGATGACAAATTCTAATCCTTTTATCGGCTTTCAGCTTCGGCTTAGGGCTTAGATAAGAGTTTGTTTTTCATTCGAAATAAAATTGGGTCACTCTTTAAAAGAGCTAAGAAAATTGGAATGTGAAATCAGCCCACGAAACCACAGAGCAAACACACAGCACGAAACTGTACAACATTTCTCAGAAATATAGATCCAAATGCGAAAAAATATTTCGCTGTCCATGGAGACATAGATTTATTGGGGAAAGCCGTTCAGTTTAATAAGGAGAATCACCCCAAAGCCTCGTTAACTCCCATTTAAAGTCACCTTAAAGTCGCTACAAATGCAAAGTTGCAAATGTGTCGATTTGCAATAAAGTATTTGTATTGTATTGACAGCCTTCGAGTTGTCCTCCCACCACTTTATTCCGTTTTTACTTATTTAGTTTCGCATAAAATATGCTTAATCTGATCCAGTATTTGGAAAAACAAGTACTTAATTGCAGTCTAAATAATGCCTCTGTTTCATAGTCTGTACACTTTACCATGCAAACGAAGTAAAGCATAGAAATAAAAATGATGCCAAAAATTAAGGATTTATGATATGAAGTACCTGGGATACTAAATTATGTTCCCAACAGTTCAATTTAATCAAATTGTTGATAAAATGGCGTCATTTCATAAGAAGGTGAATTCGCGAATTCCAAGTAGGGTTTTTTTACTGTTGGGAACATCATTTAGTTTTCCAGGTACTTCATATCACAGATCCATAATTTTTGGCATCATTTTTATTTCTATGTAATAGCAAGAGTCTTGTCTGTTGATCAGCAGGGTGTATCGCTAGACGTTTTTTTAATTTTTTTTGTTCTAAAGTCTGGTTGAGGCTTTAGATTATATCAGCCTCATTAGAAGACACAAGAAATCAAAAATAAAGGAGAAACTCTTCAGGCCCATCAAGCTGTCATGCACTCATCATAAGAGCGCATGACAAAACGATAAAGCTGAAGAGCTTCGGGGGCCAGCGTATCACATAGCCGGAGATTGATTTCTTTGAGGATGAATTTTGGAGCACTAAAACGTTATGACCACACACAACCCTCCCCTACAGTTATCAGAGAGTCCTCCAAATGTCAGACATGGTAAGATTTGCACACAATGGCTGCCGAGAAAAGTAAAAACTGGTCGTGAAACCGAGCATAATATCTGCAATATCACCGATTATAACAAGCGGTAACGATTCTTGAAAGTAGTGAATGCTTGCCTTTAGGACAGAGAAGCTCTCAAAGCTTCAGCGATCGTGGGACATGCCATGTCTCCTAGTTTTATGAGTGACTGGTATTCCGCTTGGGACTTCGTTCCCGTGGGAATTCGGGAAAATCATTTACCCTATGTCCATCCCGGATAATGTAGAATTCTAATGGTGAAAGGATTTTTCAAATCAGTCCAATAGTTTCGGCACCTATTCAATACAAACAAACAATCAAATCTTTCCTCTTTATAATATGTATAGATGATGGGTCGTAGATCACATTGCCAGTACAGCAGTTTCTCAAAGATGTACTGCAAAGTATTTAAATTATTTATAAACAGTTATCTGACATTTTTATTTTCAACCCCCGACAAAAAAAGGGCTGTTATAAGTTTGATGTGTGTATTGTATCTGTGTATCTGTTTGCCTGTCTGTGGCATTAGAGCTGACGTATCGAGATGGTTCTTAGCTATATTCAATGACAATTGGTTCAGCCGGTTTAAAATAAAAAAATAAAAAATAAAATAAACGCTACACACACAAAGGCCCACACTAAGGTTTTCCCTTGTGTCGTGGGTCCCTTGAAACACACATAAAGACAAACACAAACACCCATAACCCGAGAACAAACATCTGCTTTTTACACAAATGTTTGCCCCGACTGGGGATCGAACCCAGGACCCGCCGATCAAGAGGCAGCGTCACTACCACTCGACCAAACCGGCCGTCAATTGAATTCAAGCAATTGAATTTCAGGGGGTATAATTTTTTTTTAATTTTAGAGATATTAAAACCTTGCCTTGCCTTAGAGCTGGTTCACGTTAACTCGCAGGCGCGGTCACGGTAATATCAAACAGTAGCTTTCCGCCCGTGTGGACTACAGGTTATATCATGACCATGACCAGCTGTGGCATAAAATGTAGCCTATGTCCTTTCATAAAGTCTCATTTATCTCTGTACCAAATTTCATCAAAATCGGTTCAGTAGTTTAGGCGTGAAAGCGTGACAGATAGACAGAGTTACTTTCGCATTTATAATGTTAGTAGGGTAAGTAGGGATAGGGTATGTATTCATATTAAAAACGCAGTGCGATGTAAGAAAAGAACGCGCAACAAAAAAGGAAATGTGACAATGGAAGTGTCGAATTAATAATAACATTGAGTTATCAGCGTATCTGAAGAGGTTTTAATCAGTCATAAGTATTTCTGGACTAGAGAGTACTAAGTTGTGCCACCAGGAATACCTCCAGTTGTGCGAAGACCAGCTGTGCCAAAATCGTTAGTCCAATGGGAAACGGTGAATCAAACGGCGCCCACCATCTCGCCCGCGCCCGCGTGTCGTATGTGAACAAGCATTTAGGGTTGGCTCCCACCGCGACGCGATGCGACGCGACGTTGCGGATAGAACCACTCAAAATTGAACTTTATTTATTACATGAAAAGATAAAGAGAACGCCGCGGCGGTGCGACGTGTTCTAAATTCTGACTTGTAATATCATCATCATCATCATATCAGCCTATTGCAGTCCGCTGCTGAACATAGGCCTCCCCCAAGGTGCGCCACTCTGCACGATCCTCCGCTGTTTTCATCCAGCCACTACCCGCTATCTTCTGTAGGTCATCTGACCATATAAAGTTCAATCTTGAGCGGCTCTATCCGCAACGAAGTCGCGTCGCGTTGGGCTCTGAGCAATAGCTTCTTTGATCTTTGTACTTACCATACTGCTTGCACATTTCTAAACTTATTATAATAATAAAGTGTGTTTATCACAACATTCTCAACTGTTACTAGTGTGCGACGATTTCACTTTCACTCGACGACACAATCATTTTAGTCAATCTACACGGCTAGTGACAAAGCTGTAAGTTTTATTTCGTTTGACATTACCTGCTCTTGTTTTCATTTCTTAACTAGCTTTTCGCCAGCGGCTCTGCCCGCGTGGACTACTGGCTATATCGTGCCCAACTGTGGGATAAAATGTAGCCTATGTCCTTTCCCAGGCTCTAATCTATCGCTGTACCAAATTAATTTCATCAAAATCGGTTCAATAGTTTAGGCGTGAAAGACGGACAGAAAGTCAGACAGACAGAGTTACTTTCGCATTTATAATATTATTAGCTTTCCGCCCGCGTGGACTACACTTTATATCGTGCCAAACTGTAGGATAAAATGTAGCCTATGTCCTTTCCCAGGCTCTAATCTATCGCTGTACCAAATTAATTTCATCAAAATCGGTTCAGTAGTTTAGGCGTGAAAGACGGACAGACAGACAGATAGAGTTACTTTCGCATTTATAATATTAGTAAGGAAGTAAGAATGATTGTCGGAGGTTATACAAGATTTATAATTTTAGAGTTTACTAGCTTTCCGCCCGCGTGGACTACAGGTTATATCGTGCCCAACTGAGGGATAAAATGTAGCCTATGTCCTTTTCCAAGGTCTAAATCTCAGTACAAAATATCAAAATCAGTTAGGTAGTTTAGGCGTGAAAGCGTAACAGACAGACAGATAGACAGGGTTACTTTCGCATTTATAATATTAGTAGTGATTACTCCTCTGATTCGGACTAGGTGGGTTTAATTTGTTACCAAGCGCAAACTCGAAATCTAGGTCGAAGATTGAGATCTAGACCAGATAACTAAAATATATTTTTAAACATTTTTCTGTAGGCGATTAACTCAAAAATAACCAAGCGGATTTTCATACGGTTTTCTCTAATAGACGGAGTGATTCAATAAGTTTATGTTTTAAATAATTCATCAATGTGTTGTGTAAATTAGTTGAAACAAAAAAAACCGCGTCGGGGCGGGCTGCAAGTAAAAAATAAATATAAAAATATATTTTTTTAAAGTTTGGCCGTGTGGTGATCGGTTGAGAATAACACCACCCCATTTATTTCCGTGAGTGTCGTAAGAGGCGACTAAGGAAACACAAATGAGAACTGCCTCCTATTAATCCACCCCAGGCAACGACACCTCAATTTGTTCTGAATCTGAGGTGTCGTCCTATGGTCTCATGCGGTGTGGTAGGCTCTGTAAAGGGCCGTCTGGTTCGCGACCACCCTCCTACCGAAGTATGACACAAAACAGCTTGCTGTGTTCCGTCGGTACGTAGGAGTACCAGTGCCTTTATAGGCATTTTCTGGGTTAACTCGCTCCATCGTCGACCTCATCTATAACCTCTGTCAAGATTGAGGTCAAGAGTTAACATAAGAGTGATCATAAGTCAAAAAAAAAACTTTATACAATTTGTGCGATCAACTGGGCACCGATTCTGTAACTTAAGTTGTGTTTCGATGGAATGGAGGCCATTTTATTTGTTCAGGTTGGGAAATTAAGAACTATTTAATTTCCATATATTTGCTGACAACCAACCGACCAGCAGCACCCCCGCCAACCGAACGTAAAGTTGCAAACTACCTAGCAACTGCACATTCAGTTTGTGATGGCGCCAGTCAAAGCCGTCGTCTTTAAATGTATGAAATTTTAATAGTTCTCAATTTCACCACCTGAACTGATAAAATGGCGACCATTCCATCGACACACAACTTAAGTTAAAGAATCGGGGTCCTGATTTGCCTTTGTATGGGAAGTCGAATTTTTTTTGAGAATGTGATATAGAAAGTTGTTCAGTTTCGCGAGGAGAACAACTGGCAACCCCTTAAACTTTTGCTAACTAATTAACCCCATGTAATGTTAATCCAGTAATGTTTCCACTACTTTGACTTACTTTAGTTAGCGCTTTGCACAGGATTTCTCCTAATTAAGCGCTACCTGATAAATGTTGTAAAATGTACCTTTGTTACTTGGCCAAATAAATATTTTTTATTATTATTATTATTACTTTGAGTAACATCCTAAATATGCACTATAATATTATAAACAGGAAAGATTTGTATTTTTGTATGTAAAGAATAAATTTAAATACTACTGGACTGATTTTAAAAATTCTTTCACCATTAGGATGCTACATTATCCCTGAGTAACATAGGCTACATAATTTGCACGAATTCCCACGGGAACGAAGTCCCGAGCGGAATGCTAGTGTTCTATAAAATAAAGCTAAGTGTTTTGACTTTGACTTCATAAAAACGTTATCAAATTACATTTTAAAATGACATTGCGTAATCTTCCGATAACTCGACTTATACGTACCTATGTATGTATTTAAACCTTGTTTATTAACATAAATCAATAAAAATGTCTCCTTATCTATCTGGGGCTAGGTAACTGACTGAACGGGGCTTACATTATTTTAATTTGGTACATAGGTAGTTTATTTATCAGCAAGCCGATTCTATTAAAAACTGCTCCTGCACTGCAAAAAGTAAAAATGAGAGCGAAAAAAATGAATAGGTACTAAAGCCACCGTGTTTCGTTATGCAGCAGCTAGCACGGCCCGCGAAAAATTCGCGCATTACGTCACTAATTTTACTTTTTTGACATATTTTGACCGCGGAGCATTTTTCAGTTGTCTGTATATAGAGTACTATATTAACGAACTAAAACGCCAACTCAATGTTAAAGTAACTGTTTTTCTCCGTACGAAATTACCGTTTAAGTCTTAAGCTTGACTCATTGTCCTATAGCTCGAGCACGATGTGCTCGCGCGCGGAATACGCCGCGGTCCTATGTCAAAATGTCGACATTGACAACGTCAGAAAGATGCCTCAGAGTGCGAGCAAGCCTTTGCGTGGGGCATTCGCGCAATCAAAATAAAAAGTACTCATTAATTTATTAATCTGATTTACCGATTCGTGGCCGGGTTGTTCCAACATACCTTGCTTAGTGTGCATAATGCTCACCTCCGCCTGCTACATGTCTACACTTACACTATTATTATTTATTTATTTTTTATTATTATTACTAATTTCACACTTATTATTATAACATAACCCTCCCATACTATATTGCAAAAACACATATTTATGTTATCATTTATATAAGAATTCATTTAATTATATACGTATATATTACACATAACACATACATATATATTTTCTTCATTCCCGTCTAGCTACGTAAGTACACATACACTGATCTACGGGGCTCAACTGAAAACCAGCGTTGTGGCCTTTGCTGCAACACATGCTGAGGTGAGTCCTGTTTGTCATCGCACTACATCACAACTCCATCCATTTTAATTTATATATTTTATTTTTTATTTTACGTTTTATTTTTTATTCTGTGTTGTTATTATGTAACGTTGTTGTTGTGTAGTGTGTATGTCAAATGAACGTTTTGAATCTTGAATCTTGAATCTCAAAGTAAAGTTTCACCGTCAGCCGAGTGGCGCACCGCGCGAGTTTGTCGCACATCATACTCGAGCTGCTGCAGACAGAAAACCAAACCGTTATTATTACAAAAGTGAGAAATATCTTAAGGTCAACATGCATACTAACGCATACTTTGACATGTTGCCCTTTGCAAAATAAATAAACAAGCATTGAATTACCTATTGTAAATCTTGAAGGCCGAATGATGTTGCGTTAAGCTGCTAAGTTTGACATATCTATTCAAGAATATTAACCAATACTAACACACTAGTTCAGCGCCCACGGTTTTGTGCATTTTGTTTTAAATGAGTGGGATTCTACAAAGAATATTTTAGGCATTAGTACCGTTTTACAAGGCAGAAACTCTATTTGACTTTCAATGCGTTCTCAATCTATATCCATACTAATATTATAAAAAGGAAAGATTTGATTGTTTGTTTGTTTGCATTTAATAGGCTCCGAAACTACGGACAGAATAGAATAGAATAGAAAAAATCTTTATTTTATAGGACATTCAGGATGCCACTTAAAACAAGTCAAGATAACATGAATTGAAAAATTCTTTCAACCGATTTGAAAAATTCTATCACCATTAGAATCCTACATTATCCCCGATGTATAGGCTACAAAATTATCCCGAATTCCCACGGGAACGAAATCCGAAATCCGAAATCCTAGGAAAGCTAGTAAATAATAAATGAGGATTAGATTTAGCAAAAACATAATGTTCATAGACGTACGTACTAGGAAGGTACACTTGTCTCTAATCATTAATTAAAGATAATTAATCCTTACTAATATTATAAGTGCGAAAGTAACTCTATCTGTCTGTTACGCTTTCACGGCTAAACTACTGAACCGGTTTTGATGAAATTTGGCACAGAGATAGATTAGACATTGGGAAAGGAAATAGGCGACATTTTATCCCACAGCTGGGCACGATATAACCTGTAGACCAAGCGGGCGAAGCGTGCGGAAAGTTAGTAATTTAACCTATTTCTATAACTTCTCTATGCGATCTAAGAAACATTTAAAAACCCTTCTAAATCTGTAAATAATGCAGTTGTAACAGACACCATTCTATTTGTTTGTTTGTTCTGTGGATTATCTCGCCATGGCCATTGTGGTTCTATTTCTGTACTTCGATTGATGCTGTATTTACCTACTTGGACTTCGCAAGGCCTGTGCGGTTCGACATCGTAATCTTCAACTGACTTCAAAAAAAAGAGGCGGTTCCGAATTCAACTACATGTTTTTTTTCTGTTTGTTACGCGATGACTCCGCTATATAATTGTCGGCCAATTTTCAGTTATCTGAGGTGGCCTCATATAATTTTTTTAAATTGATTTAGCGCTTTTAAAAAAGGTCAATAAAGACAAAAAATACTCACAAACTAAAACATCATTTAAATAAATCAGATGACGTTTCAGTTTGTGGTTATCATCAGGCCGAGTACGATAGTGACAGCGCTGCGACAACACCGTGGTCCTATGTCCAAATGTCATCATTGCAAGCCTTTGCGCGGGACCCTCGCGCAGTCAAAGTGAAGTTTCACCGTGAGCCGAGCGCGAGTTTGTCGTTATCTGCTGCTAATAGGCATTTTTGGGATTGAAGTCGGTAATTCATACGTTTTTAACGCGGGTATATGTTTTATTTTATTTATTAACAAGAATCAGATAAGAGATATCGGTGTATACTAAATATAGGGACCTTAACAGACTGGACATATAGTTACACCCAAAATTTAGGTAACAATGTATAAATCTGTACGTATAATGTAAGTATTTAAATATGTATATGTACGTATCTTAATGTATAAAACAAAGTCGGGTTTGTTCGAACACTTATAACTCGAGAACGGCCGGGCCGATTTTAATAAAATTTGGTGTGGAGGTAGGTGACACCCTGGATTAACACATAGGCTACATAATTTACTCAAATTCCCACGGGAACGAAGTCCCGGGCGGAAAGCTAGTATTGTATAAACAGTCGCCAAATAGCGCACTTACTAAACTAAGTTTTCTCTTCCCACAGATGCAGACAATCTTGCACCACAACAGCAGCGGTGCTCTGGCGTACACGGGTCGGCTGAAGAAGAGGGAGGTCCATCGAGCCATCACACTGCACCCCATCAAGGATCACCGACAGATGTACAGAATGCACTCCTATTTCTTGGTGAGTTCATAAATAATATTAATAAATAAAACGCCATATACTCAAAGCCGATGGGTCGAGAATAACACCACCCCATCTCTTTCCGTGGGTGTCGTAAGAGGCGAATAAGGAAACAAAAATGAGGCCTGCCTCCTAGAAATGCATCTTAGGCAACGCACCTCAGTTTTTTTTTCAATCTGAGGTGTCGTCTTATGATCTCATGCGGTGTGGTAGGCTCTGTAAAGGGCCGTCTGGTTCGCGACCACCCTCCTACCGATGTCCGACGCCAAACAGCTTGTTTCGTCGGTGCGTGGTTCCTTAGTCTCCTTGGTCGCCTCTTACGACACCCACGGAAAGAGATGGGGTGGTGTTATTCTCAACCGATCACCACACGGTTAAAAAAGTATCACTCAAAAAGTATCAAATCATATTTTTGTCAAAGACATGGATGAAAGCAAAGTAAGTCTCCCAAATGTTTTGTAAAAATAAGAGCAAAAATCAGACTATACGTGCCCTCATATTATGTACCTGCGTGTTTTTCTACCTGGTGTTTTCGGTAGCCGGTATATTTAAGATAAAGGTCGTTACACCTTTGCATGCTCATACGCAGAGCCGAATTTAGAATTTTTAAACGAGGCCACTTGTCTTTCAACTTGGGTCGCGTAATTACTGTGTAGTTGTTTTTATCAGATAATGATTGATTCATTTTCTGAGTAATTTTTTGTAAAGATAGTATAAAAGTTGCTGATTACTTTCTTGTTATACACATAAATAAATAGAATGGTTACATTATGTTGTTTAGTCTTCCTACAAAATAAAATATTATCTTTCAAGGAAAGTTGACATCATCGTTATAGACAAAAAGAAAGCAGAATAATTTTAAGCTCATATTTTACATATTTAAAAGCTTTTCCGTAACATCTAAAACAATGTTTTAAATTGTTCAAAATTAATTTAAAGATTTTATGTAATTAGCTGGACAAATTAGTTACAATTTATTAGCTTAGTCCTGCTCGAAGCACCAATGTTAATTAATGATATCCCGTTTTTTCAAATAAATGTATAGACTAAACTAAGTATAAAAATATAGAGAAATTGTTTAGTATGGAAATGGGGATCAGTGAGCTGTAGATCTTGCATTTTTTTTATTAATGGCTAAAAAATTAAATTTTTCTCGTTTTCAAAAATTCCAAAAACTGACTCGATAAAGAAATTCCATATTTATTGAACCTGCTCACAAAATTTCACGAAAATCGTTTGTGAAATGCGACTTGTAGAGGATAACAGCCGGATAGACAGTCGGACATCTAGATATGCGAAAGCATTTTTGTCCAAGGTAAAATATACAAATATTTAAAATAGCAGATATAAGTATAGAAGAGTGGTGCCTCCTAACACAGGCATAACAGCTTACAAGGAGTTAACAACCACTATGTAATGTAACATTAACTATTAAGCAAGTTGAAGTCCTTACTCGTACTTATAAAATCCGACGTCCTAAGAAGGTTTAATTGCTTTGAACACTTAGCTAAAAGCTCAATTTCTTGGAGCTACGAGTATCTACTTCTAAAACCGGCCCCTCTCTCCCAGGATACGATGATTCTTCACTCTTTTATTACCCTAACATTCCAGTCTACACCTTTGATCTTATTTCTGCAATGACTGTTACTGTTTACTTACAAACACTAGCACATTTAGGTACAGTTGCGGTTCAAAAACCGCCCGTATTACTATCGAGAGAAGGGCATTGCAAAATATGCTCCTATGTGTATAATCTATCTATGTATGACTGTTATTGCTTTAACTAAAGGCGGTAGTACTGCCAAGAGCATTAGTAACAGGTTTTATGGATAGTTAAGTCTACTCTTATTAGTAATTGCCGGTTTTAGCCGAAGATTGTTAGAGAAAAATAATAGGAATGGTAAATTGTGGGAAAATAATTATTTTTGTATTTAAATGCGTTGCTGTGCATGTGAGGACGCATAGATCATTAGATGGATATTTGTTAATATTTACGCAAACTTACTAAAAAAGCTTCTGTATGTTATAGTCAAACCTCGAAACTCCGGCGCTCTCCTAGATTTTGATTAGTCAATCCTCGTCGTCATCAGCCCATATACGTCTCCACCGAGGGGCAAAACACGAAGGTGGAAAAAGCCCTTCGTTTTAGGCCATAGTCCACCACGCTGACCCAATGCGGGTTGGTGGACCGCTCTTCTTTCGAAAATGAATTTTCTTGGACAGGCGGGTTTCATCACGATATTTTCCTTCACCGTTAAGCAAGTGATAATTAGAAATCCGCACATAAATCCGAAAAGACGAATTTAGTGGTACAGGCCCGCACCAGGATTTGAACCTGCGACCAAGTCTGGCTCATTACAAACTGGGCTATCACTGAGTCAATTATCAGGCTAACCAGTCATTCCGGGAAGAGACTGCGTCACAGTGCGTATCGACCTTTGAATATAAAATTAGAATAACACAGACTTTGAAATTCCAACGAGAGTTATGACGCGAGCGGGAATACCTAATAGTTTTTAAGTACTAAGTGGTATTAAAAAAATGTTCCTGCTGTATGAAAGTTATTTATTTTCCTTTTCCTTTTCCTTTTTCCTTTTTTCCTCTTTCAAACCATTACTATATAAAATCTAAATACCGATAGGAAACTCACTCCAGTGACATTGCTCGTACTTTATACAGTAATAATTTATACGGTAATTTAATTTTGTTAGTATTTATACACATCGGTAACTGTACTATGTTTGCAAATGTTTTCCACCTCCTGTTTAAACTATAAAACCTGTAATTGGCTTTACAATTAGACCTAAGCTAGCTACTAATTTTACATGTCTTGTTGGTTTTGTACAATAAATAAATAAATATATCAATCTCGCGTCGACATCGGCTTCACAATCCATGGTAGCGCCTCTCAATATCCATGGAAGCGCCCCCAGGTTGCTTATGTCCAGCTCAATTTGCTCGGAAATAGCCTGGTGGATTTTGGCTAGTTTATTGAAACTTTATCTTATTTTTATCTTTACTTGCATATTATTCTTCAAAATAAGTGATTGAATCATGTCATTAATTCGGAGGTAAACACTGATAATAGTGGTGCAACGAACGACGTAATGGCATTGATATGACTGCAGATTTTTTAATTTGCGACGTAGTTTTTATTAATAAATTACTATTGAAAATCGATAAATTCTAGAAAGAATTGTGAATTTGATTTAATAGTTTTATTTGGTACTAGTTTTCCATCCGCGGCTACACCCGCGTTGGACTTTAGGTTATATTCGTGCCCAGCTGTGGGACAAATGTAGCCTTTGTCCTTTCTCAAGGTCTAATCTATCTCTGTACCAAATTTCATCAAAATCGATTCTGTAGTTTAGCCGTGAAAACGTGACAGACAGACAGACAGAGTTATTTTCGTATTTATAATATTAGTAGGGATAATGTAACATATTGTATAGTGTTTTTTGTTTGCAGTATTTTGTGTAGTAACGCAAATGTTAGATGTTACAACAAGTATGTACTTAATATATTGCATGGACAAGAATTACCTAATAAGAGTAGACTCATCAAATTTTGGTGGCGTGATCGAATAATGTACGTTTAAGCAAATTATTTCATTAGAAAAAACAAATGCTGGGCGACGTTAAATTAGTTAGCGAAAATCAGGCCACAACATCGAACAATAAATAAATTGAGTACTAGCTTTCTGCCCGGGGAAAATCATGTACCCTATGTTCATCACGGATAATGTAGGATTCTATGGTGAAAGAATTTTTCAAATCGATCCAGTAGTTTTGGAGACAAACTGATCTTTCCTCTTTATAATATTAGTATAGATTGAGTATTGAACTTTCCCCACGGAAAAAACATTTGAAACATTTTTTTTTGTGCCTCTTAGTACACACGGTATCACATGAGGCTATACATGTTAACCTTGACGTCGCCCTTATCTCGCTTGTAATAGCGTCGACTTTCGTAGTGCAAATCGATGACCTGACGTACCGCTGTCTGTGCAATTTTTGCAAGCAGCTGCAGCTCGAGCACGATGGCGACAAACTCGCGTGGCGAGCCACTCGGCTGACGGTGGAACTTCACTCTGATTGCACGAGGGCCCCACGCAAAGGCGTTCTCGCCCTCTGGCGTTGTCAATGTAGACATTTTGACATAGGACCGCGTTGCATTACGCGCGCTATCACCATCGTACTCGAGCTGCTGATTAACTTTTTGCAGAAGTCGAATTTATTTTTTTTGAGAATTTCCTATAGGTTTCTTGTGGTTTTCCCATACTTACATCTTGAACTTTTTATTTCAGAACCTCCGCATCCAGGAGTTGAAGGAACAGTCCCTGGACCTCCACCGAGAGATCCTGTCCTCCATGAAGGAGCTAGGGGTTGGCCCGGACCAGGTGGCCAATTATTGTCTCCCAGGAGATACGCCGCTCTTCCCAGTCAAACTCGGCGAGCCGGGGTACCTTGGGGACACGAGGATATTAGGTAAATATGTTATAAAATTAGGTTGAAGAGGTTTTTTACGATAGAACTCTAAAAAGAACAAATTATCTTCTCTCTTCTTCAATCTGTAGCCATCATTGCTGAGTGTAGGCCTTCTGCATTCAGTGGGCCGTGTGGTGCTGTGTGGTGATCGGTTAAGAATAATACCACCCCATTCACCACACAAATGAGACCTGCCTCTTAATCCATCCCAGGCAACGACACCTCAATTTGTTCTGAATTTGAGGTGGCGTCCTATGGTTTCATGCGGTGTGGTAGGATTTGTGAAGGGTCATCTGGTTCGCAACAACCCTCCTACCGAAGTCCAACGCCAAACAGTTTGCTGTGTTGTTCCGTCGATGCGTAGGAGTACCAGTGCCTTATAGACATTTTCTGGGTTAGCTCGCCCCATCGTCGACCTCATCTATGACCTTGGTCAAGATTGAGGTCAAGAGTTAACCCATCTTCTTCTAAATATATAAAAGGAGAAAATGACTGACTGACTGACATATCAACGCACAGCCTAAACGGCTAAACGTAGGCACTTGAAATTTGGAAGGGACGTAGCTTAGGTACCGTAGAGGTGCACTAAGAAAGAAATTCCCGAAATTCCCACGGGAACGTGAATTAGCGGGAAAATCCTTTTGTATGAAAAATCTAAACCGCTTAAGTTAGACGCTTGAAATTTGGCATGCAGGTACCTTAGTAAACTTAAAGCTTAGTTGCAGTAGGATATTGCAAAATTTCCACGGGAACGGGAGTTAGCGGCAAAAAACTTTTGTATGTAAAAATCTAAATCACGTAAGATAGATGTTTTCAATCTGTGTACTCTGTACAAAAAAAAAATTAACACGCAAACGAAGTTGCGGGCATCAGCTAGTCTTATTATTAAAATGTCAGCCTGTCCCGACGCTTCTGCATCCAGTATGTGGTCTTTTCTCTACTACTTTCCTGCCGTATCTTTGGTCATTTCTCCCACATATGTGACCTTATATGTGACTTCCATTTTCTTAGGGCTACGATTTTGATTAAAAAAACATAATGCGATAGTTGGTACAAAGGCGGACTTTACCATTAAGAGGATCTCTTTCCCGTTCTTCAAATCACCTCGTACCGGAGGAAAGGCTTGACAAGATTTTTGACACAAGGATTATTGAAAGTCTCTCAAAGTCTTACAACGGGAAAATTTCGTCGTAAATGCTTAAAACCGCTTTCTACATTACAGGTGCCCCAATCGACATGAACCGGTACAAGCCAGAACGGCTGGAGGATATTATTCCTTTCGACTTCATCAGCAAATCCGTCTACTCTATCAGCCACGCAAATCCCAAGAGGAGGATCGAGGTTCCTCTGAGGGAAGCTCTGGATGACGTCATTAGAGAGGTAAGAAGAGCTAAAACAAACCAGATACCTCAACATTAAAAGTGAAGTGAACAAAATAAGACTTGGCCTAAAGGTCTTGAACCTTTTAAAAAAAAGTCGGGAGATGACACAAATATTACAAAGGTGAAAGTTTGTGAGTGTGTTTGTATGTCTGTTACTTCTTCGCGCTCACACGGCTGGATCGATTTTGATAAAATTTGGTATGGGGGTGACACCCTAGATTAACACATACGGGAACACAGTCTCGGGCGGAAAGCTAGTAATTAATAAACAATTCGTACCACTCTTAAATATATATTTTCTCATAATTAAAGGTGATGGAGATAATAAACGCGCCGTCCCGTCAGCGCGGGCGCATCATAGACTTCAACGAGCTGCTGTACGGCTACACCAGACTGGACCACCTGCACGGAGCCGACCACATCCTGGACCTGCTGCTCAAGTACAGGAGGTACCGGGGCCGGAAGATGACGGCGGCTGTTAGGAGACATGCTTATGTACAGCAGTCTTTTACAGGTATTGAACGATTACATTTTTTAAAAATCTAACTTTATTTCTTGAGGGTTTTATGGAATGTCACCCTCATTATTACACTCATATACAGGGTGTAAAGGACAGCTTAGCAAATACTTACATGGTGGAATCTATCCATAGCTATCATCAGCTATAGTAATATTTTTTTCCCGGAAACGTCGTGTTAAGGAGTTTTCATTATTTACCTACTTTGGCGCTACGCAACGTATCGTGATCCCCCCGCGCCGAGCTGCTATCGGAGTGCGATGTACATTGCTGGTTTTCGCGTTTTACGTTGTTATGATTGTTTTTATTGCAAAATGGAGTGTATTCGATTAAATAATGAAAATGTATGCAGAAAATACTTAAAACATATGAAAAAAAAAATTCCTGGAGAAAAATTCCACTGGAAAATCATTTAGAATGATTGTCTGAGTCCAAGGTTTCAGTTTATAAGAGGATTTTACACCCTGTATGTAACAGCCTAAAATTAATCCCTATTAGACACATCATAGTCATATTTAGATGACGTTTTGGTTTGTGTTTATCTGCTAATAGGTTTTGCTGGATGGTGGAGAGAAAAATTTGCGTTTGTCGATTTGATTTCCACTCCAAAACACTGTATTTTTAGTGGTTGTAAGTTTTACGCTAATATGAAATTACTAAGTTAGGTGCTTATGAATTAACGTTAACGTATGAATTATAGACGATTTTTTTCACTGGGCAGGGTGGCGGCTCCGAAAGCAATTGTGTGTTTCCATTGAACCACCATTGAACAGAGCAGGTTATACAGACAGTTACCCTACTGTGCGTTGCAAGCGATATGGAGACAGAAATTGAGCAGGCACTAAATTTACCAATGAATATTTGAAATGACCCTCTTCTTATTTAAATTTCAGGTATGGAGATAAGAGAGCTTCCGATGGGTGAGCCTCCAATCAACGATCCAGAGTTACTGGAACAAGATGGTGGTAAGGGCAAACCAGAAGAATATCTAGATTTTGACGAGTCTAGTCAACAAGAAAACAGCTTCTTAGACCTTAGCAAACTGGATGTAAGAGGCGCCTTAGAAAGTGGTCTGCAGAAACTACAAAATCTTCCAAAAGCCCTCAAATGGGGTGATGCAGAAGGAGAGGATTACCCTGTATATGACAGAAGAATAAACTTTTTGCTCCCTCTCGCAGGAAGACACGATATCTTCGCACGATTCATGAAGAACTACGAAGATATCGTCCTGAGAAGTGACGAGGCTGTGACGCTGATAGTCATATTATATTTAGACGCAAAGAACCCTTTAGATTACAAAAATACTGAATCACTCATCAGTTATTATAAGGAAAGCTACGGCAAAGATATTAAATTAGTACAAATGGGATCAACAGCTTTCTCTAGAGGTGCTGCGTTGACTGAGGGACTGAAACAGTGTTCAAGTGATGATCTAGTTTTTTTTATAGACGTAGATATGATGTTTAATTTCGTCACACTGAGACGAATAAGAATAAACACTATTAAATATCATCACGTTTATTTCCCTATAGTGTACAGCGAGTATAATCCAGAAGTAGTGAATGGTGAAGACTTTAATAAATTCAAATTTGAAACTTTAGTTGTAAATTCAGATTTAGGAAAATATATAGAAGAAGGGGAGCCTAAAACAGATAGAGAGGCGATGAATTTAAAATATAGTAAAGAAATTACTAATGATAATGGTTATTTTAGACAATACGGTTTTGGTATCCTAAGTATTTTCAAATGTGATTTTGAACGAGTCGGTGGATTCGATTTGAGTATTAAAGGTTGGGGTAAAGAAGATGTGGAATTGTTCGAGACATTGATAAAGTCGAATTTGACTGTGTACAGAATAGCTGATAATAGTTTGGTGCATATTTACCACTCAGTGGACTGTGATAAGGGGTTGGAAGCGAGTCAGTACCAGATGTGCCTTGGGACGAAGGCGTCCACGTACGGGAGTGACAAGCATATGGCGTATTACATGTTAAATCATCCAGAAGTTTTGTGGCCTGAGAACAACAATGATAATGAAAAAGGTGCTAGCTAGTATACGATGTTGGCTGGGTAGTTCAAAAGGAGACTCCAGCCAAGGAATTTGTTAACTAAAATACTTCATATCATCATTTTTTTTTTGTAAAATGTTGTCAATGTAAATAAAAAATATGTTCTACAGCAAAATTCAACTCTGGTGGTGAGTAGCGGAACTAGGGACATTTCATGTGTTTTATGCCTTTAAACTTGTTCATTTGTTGGATACAGTTTTGTGTTGCAGCTTCATATCTATTATCGACATCCAAAATTACACTACTCGATGGCTCAGGAATCAAAGAATTTGTTAGGTATGTTGTGTGATTACTGATTACTGTGGTGCATCGCGTGTATCAATGTAAAACATACAGCCGTGTCTACGTCACCTGGGGTGGTACTTCTGTATTTTGGTACTTTCTAAAATTAATAAATTAATGTAGGTACCTAGGTATTATTTTACGTTGACGCAAGCGAGTAGAAAATATTAACTCATGACAACTGTCACTTGCATTTTTACCGTGACAATTATGTTTGTAAAGTCTCTAGGACAGGTGCGTACAAAATGTTAATTGATAAACATTTAATTTTATTTTGTGAAACCAATAGTTCAAGTATTGATAGGTAATTATTTTTTTATCATTTGTACAAAATGTAAAAGTTAGTTGTGAGATTGTGGATAGTCCATTGATTGTTGCATTTTATAATATAGCAAGTGTCTTAATTGCATAATTTTATTTAAGTAGGTAGGTATTTAATGCTTTTTAGTGCTTTGAAAAAAAATGCGGTCGTCTATTGGCGTCTGCATAGTCTAACAAATTAATCAAAAATCTTAATTAAACACTATTATACACCAAGACTTTTTATCGGTGATCATTATTGCAATGGCCATCAATTACATAGTCGGAATCAACATCGTGATGAAACCCGCCCGTCCTAGAAAATGCATTTTCGAAAGACGAGCGGTCCACCAACCCGCATTGTGCCAGCGTGGTGGACTATGGCCTAAATCCCCTTCGTGTTTCTAAGGGAGGCCCGTGCCCTACGGTGGGGACGTTTATGGGTGGGTAACAAAAAAAAATCTGTAGGCCCTCATCACCGATAAAAGCACATAGAAGATTCAACAAGTTGTACAGTTAATTTGAAATGTTAATCAGTTTAATGAAATTCCTAGTGAGTATTACCAATTTATCTTGCTTACACAGGAGAGGTGCTTTGGTTAAAAAAGTTAATTTTTGAATAGTGTTGGCGTAAGTATTTTATTCATTGTTGGTGTTTGAACTACATAATATTCCTACCCTAGAGGTGGGAACATGCATGGGCCGATGAATGTGTAGTTGGCTAGGGGTCATCCACATTTATGACGTCACAGCGTACAGCGTATGGGGTCATAAAAAATGTGACAGTACATGTGTGTGTATGTCATGTGTTAAAGGGATACCAAAAAAGCGTGACATAGGGGGGGAGGAATGGTTCAAAAAGTTGAAATTTTGTGTGACGTAATATGTGGACGGCCCCCTAGAGAATTATCATAAAATAAAATAATTAAAAAAAAACATACCTAGATAATGTTAAATGAATTTAATTTCTCTCAGTTAGAGCCAAAAATTAATACCCAGATCCTTTTAACGACATGGATTATAATGAAGCAACCGATTTAATAGATTTTGATAATCCTTTAAGCATTTATAAGAAACTTAGTTTTAGGTAAATGTTTTAAAATTAGGTACCTAAGTAAGAAATCATTTGTAAATAACCTTTTAAGTTTTATTTGTTCCTACGTCTCAAATTATTCCAAGTTTTTGTAAATAAGTGAATATAAGTAGATAGTTGTAATATTTTTAGAATCATTATTTTTTAATGCATTTTTACAATTTTGTATATAATTAACTAGATATTTGCTAAGAGCGGCTTTTACTTTTACAAACGTTTTTAGTATTTTAAAAATACTGTGAACAATTACGTAGTTATAATGTGAGTGATAAGATATCAGTAGATTTTTAGCATACAAAGTCATTCAGCTGGGCTATGATGATCGGCATGACATAAATTATCTCACGCGCTATCTCATAGTCACGTGACTGTTTCGACCAATGAGATTACGAGAAAGCGTCACGTGACCATGAGATAGTGCGTGAGATAATATGTCACGTGACTGTTTCGACCAATGAGATTACGAGAAAGCGTCACGTGATGAGATAGCGCGTGAGATAATATGTCATGGCGATCATAATAGCCCTACTGCTGTAGCTTACCCACTAGCAATATTATTTGACCAGATATAACAAATTCGCCATTTTGGATGATTCGGCATATTGGATTTAGAATGACGTCACACAGATGACCATGCATTGTCAAACTAAAGGTATAAAAAAATTCAGCTCAATCGGTTGAAGATATCTGCTTCAAAATTGAGTTGCAAGATTCATACATACTTAAATTGCAAGTTAAATAAAAGCTTTTAATAATACAAATAAAATGTTCGACGCGAATGGGACTTGAACCCACTACCTCAGGATTAAATCTCCTGGTGCTCTAACCAACTGAGCTATCGTGTCGAGAGTTATTTGTGAATATCCCTCACGCATGAGCGTTTTAAAAATACTTAATCAGAAAAAAGAAACCCTACTTAGACCCTCACTAATGACTTTTAAATACCAATTTTCTGGTCAGCTGTAACCATCCAGCTAAATCCTAAAGTGTGATGTCAAAACTTTTTTAGGAATTTTTGAGAAACTTGTTTAATTTCATGTTAAATTTACATACCAATGTTTTTGTTACTAATTTACAGTAATTCCAATGTAAGCATTTTAACTTAACATTTTAGAATTTTAAAGCAAGTACATACAACCCCCTAAGTAAGTATATGGGTTTTCAGTACTAGCTGTTGACAATACTGGATTTATTTTGCTTAGGTACTGAACTGTGTGGTATAGAACAAAACTTCCTTTACATAAAGGCACGCAACAATTCCCTACGTAGTATATTTATTCAATTTTATTATTTTTTAGATCATTTTCATAATACTTGTTTAGCTTCGGTTGTGAATATAAATTGTATTGATTGTCGTTTTTTCACTCGAAAAAAAAATAAAAAAATAATGACCCCCGACTTATGTCATATATATGTCAAATAACATAAGTCAGTTTTAGACATTGTGTAAACGGTGATTTAATGTTTTGTGGTTATATTTAGTTATTGCTTATAAACGGCCAAATAAATTTTGTTCAAATATAACTAAGAACCATCTCTATTACGTCAGTTTTCAGACAAAATAAACCTCATCGAAATCGGTCCATTCGTTTAGGACCTACGATGCCACAGACAGACGCACAGATACATAGACACATAAATACAAAGATACGTACGACAAACGTATGATATCCCTCTTTTTTGTCGGGGGTTAAAATGAAAAGATTGAGGTTGATCCTTTAATAACATTATTTGCGAGTACTTACTTAAACCAACGAAATTGAATAAGTACATCGAAGCGTTACGATTGGCATTTTATTTCAAAGCGGTTTGAGGAAACCTTTTCTGAGTTGTAGCCTATAAGATCAAATTAAAGCCATCTGTTCATTACAAGGATGGTGAATAGAGTGAAACGACGTAACTTTTTACTTTCTAGTAATTAATGTTTATTGCAGTCGTCTTGGTAGAAAAAGAGGGCGCTGTGTAGGCTTATATTACTGCCGCCGCCTGGTGGCGAGTAGAGGTACTTCTTTGATTAGTGCGTCTGCTCGACGATAGATGGCGCTGTTAACAGTATCCAAAAATATCCCGTGTATTGCGTAGGATCCTTCCTTGTAACTTGTAAAAGTTGTAAATAAACATGTAAGTTATGTGCTCACCAAGTGCCAAGTAGAATAAGTAGCGAATGAAATCGGATGATGTAATTTTACTTTTTATGTTGTTTGTATGTTTATACAGGAATTGTGATCGAAATTATGGACGGAATATTGTGAAATAAATTATATATTTTTTGTCAAACTTTTGTTTCTTTTATAACAAGCTGCTACATTTTCCTGTTTTTTAAAATTTTTCTCATAAACCCATATAACTTCATTAACCCATACTTAAAGGGTTTCTGCTAATTCCCGCAGGAAACGGAGGAAATCGATGAAAAAGAGATGGTGTATTATGTGTGTGTCTGTTTCGCCCATCTGCTAAATAGGGTTTTAATGTTATTATCTTTCATTACTCATACTCTGAAAGTAGATCTGAAGTCGCCTGAAGAGCGAGTTGAAAGTAATACTTTTCAACCCTAGGATAAAAAAAAAACATGTTCCAACTTTCTATACAGCCACTCAATTACAGCGCGGTGTAAAATTTAAATAACAAAAAGTTAAATGTTCATTAAAGAATATTTTTTAAATGACTTTTTTAAACTCAGATATTGGCAAAATTATACGATACTGTAGACGCCGTTTCAAAAAAAAAAAAAAAGTATTATCCTACATAATGGAAGGCTTTTCAATAAAGTTTTCTCGTTTAAACTTACGATTATAACACACTCACGCAGTGATGAAGACAGCACACTATTAAAGACCAGTGGCGAAACGAGACCATTGTCGCAACTAGAGCCACTGTGTGAAGCTGTGTGATGGTTGCGTTAATTTCTATACAGTCATTTCTATAGCAACATTCTGCCCTCATTAATACTTCATTCAAGTGATGGACATACATTTTCTCAGGTTTTAGACAGGGTGTAAGGAACAGCTGTACATAAACTGAAACCATAAATTTAGAACTTCGTTCTGATTGATTTTGCAGTTAGGGTTCATCCACATATTACGTCACAGCGTTTGGGGGAGGGAGGGGTCATAGCAAACGTGACAGTACATTTAAAGGTATACCAAAAAAGCGTGACATAGGGGGGGAGGGGTTCAAAAAGTCAAAATTTTGCGAGACTTAATAATGTTTAAATTTTTTTCATCTTTTTTTTGCTATTTTAAATAATTTATTCGATTAAACACTCTATTTTGAAGTTAATAATAATAAAGATTATAATAAGCCGTGTGAGTCCCCGGCAGTATAGGACCACCCTCTTTCTTACCGAGGTGTCGTACAAGGCGACTAAGGTAAATATGCAAGCAAGTTCATCTGCACAAAGAGAAGGAAAACTCTGCAATTATATCAAAACCCTCGCCAACCCGTCTGCCAAGCGTGGTGAGTATGACATTTACCCCTCAGTTATTGAGGGAGGCCCGTGCCCCAGGAGTGGGGACGTATATGGGCTGATGAAGATGAAGAAGAATATTAAAGATCCTCCACTATAACAATAATAATGTCCACCAACCCGCGTTAGGCCAGCGTGGTGGACTATGGCCTAAATCCCCTCGAAGAGAGGCCAATGCCCGAAAGTTGGCATCTCTGAGGGATCATTCAACAATTACGTAATCACTGGAAGGGGTGGGGGGGGGGTCGGGTGCTTGTATATACATCTGGATTATTTGGGGGGGGGGGGGGTTAGAATCCATGATTAGATTTAGAATAATCTATTTTATTGATTTTAACTTAATAGTTTAATAGGTAAGAACCTTTTGCATTTTGACAAATGACACACCCTCTTCCCAAATTTAGATCATTTAAGACCCATAGAAACATGACAGACGTGTCAGTGCTAATCAACAGCAAACATTTAAAGCACGGACGAAGATTACGTAATCAAGGCGAGGGGGGGGGGGGGGTGTTAAAAACAAAAGATTACGCTGGGATCACTGGTGGAGTTAAAAAAACGGTCAAAAATGATCAATTGTTGAACGATGCCTGAAGAAAATAAGGGTAGTAATGAACACAAGAAAAAGTTCCCTCCAAACAATGCATGAAAACGATGCACTTATAACGAATTCTATTTAATTAAATTAGAAATAGATACTTACATCAGCTTTACAGCATCTGATATTACACATAGCAAAGGCCGTCCGTCCCATTCAGTGTTACTTTATCATAATTAACATTTTACATGTCTTGCCTGTCGCAAACGCCTTGTCATTTTACCATGAAATGACATGGTGTTTGCGAGAGCTAGCGTGAAATATTGTAGGTCCGCTATTCTATATTTCATTGGCAATATCGCAATTTTGGACCCCATTTTGAATTCCATGGATCTCAATGATATAACAATATATTTATTTAGGGATCTCTAATTATGTGGTCCACCAACCCGCATTGGGCTAGCGTGGTGGACTATGGCTTATATCCCCTTCGTGTTTCGAAGGGAGGTCCGTGCCCCTCGGTGGGGACGTATATGGGCTGATAAAAAAGAATATAAAAAAATTATGTGGTACGGAAAAATCGTACAGGCAGCGCCACTAGCGGTGAGTAGTTGAACTACAATTTTCCCTTTAAAGGTCGTATACCATCATTATCTAATTTACATTTTCTTATAAATAGGCAAGGTGTGTTTTCTGTTTGTTTGTAACGTGTAATCTTTGGAACTACACAATTGAATTTACGAATTGTTTTAAAAACTGCTGGCAAACAATAAAAACAACGCGGTCAAATGTCATAAAGTGTCGAAATGACAACACTACAGCGAACAAACCCTCGCGCAATCAAAGTGAAGTTTAACCGTCATCGGAGTGGTGTGATGCGCGAGTTTGTCGCGGGCTGTGCTAGCTTTGCTGGGCAGAAAGCTGTAATATACGCGGACAAAGTCCAAGGCAAAGATTGTGCTACGTCGAACCTAGAATTTCAACGAGTTGCTTACTGGCTTTTGATGTCAAATAATGACAGACAGGTAGCGGTGGTAGCCCAGTTGGTAATGAGCCAGACTTGTAATCCGAAGGTTGCGGGTTCAAATGCTGGTGCGGGCCTGTATCACTAAATTCGACTTTTCGGATTTATACACGGATTTCTAATTATCACTTGCTCAACGGTGAAGGAAAACATCGTGATGAAACCCGCCCGTCCAAGAAAATCCATTTTCGAAAGATGAGCTATGGCCTATAAACCCCTTCGTGCCCCTCGGTGGGGACGTATATGGGCTGCTAAGAGAGATCATTTACCCCTGTCCTCGTACCCACGGGGTACGTTTGGTTGACCATTGTTCAGCATGACGTAAGGTTATGTAAGTACTATTATGCGAGATGCGGGCGATTAGCGTGGGACTGCAGTTTCATAATGATCAAGCAATGGTGGCCAACTGGGTCGTGGGGCCGTTAAACCGGCGGAAAATCAATATTTGAAAATATGTTTTAAAAGAGGCCAATGTGCGGTTTGAAAACTCAGACACCAGGGTTAGCTAAGTTCGCTACACACTTGACTATACCTACACAATAAGAAAAATAAAAATATTTTCAGGTATTTGTGAAGAGTTTGGGTTTACAAAAAAAAGCATCAAATTCACCAATCAGTTATTTTGCACTTATAGTATGTACAGAAGCCAGCGCATCAGGTTACATAATTTTCATTGAAAAACAGTCTTTTATCGTAAAGGACGCTTATGGTAACCTTATGTGCGGCTCTCTGTAGAAGCTGTGCTTAGTTTGGGATTAGATAGCGCTGCGTGAGTTGTCCAATAGGTATTTATTTACATTGACTACTGTACTTTTGTTTCGTCCTGTCGTAGAAATAGTTTTGAGGGAGTGTACGCGTACATTGGGAGCATATTGTATTTTATTGTAATACTTCATCTACTCAGTATTTTGTGTAGGTTTGTATGTAAGTGTAATATTTGTATCGAACGCCAACCTAACCTAACCTAACCTAACAAAGTACGGTCAGCATCCACTCGACAGCTTCTTAGAAACACGATAACCACTCAAAGGTTCACACTAAGGTTTTCCATTGTGTCGAAGGTCCCTTGGCATAAATAGATAGACAGACACAAACACCCAAGACCCAGAACCAACATCTTTTTACACAAATGTCTGCCCCGACCGGGAATCGAACTCAAGGCTTTTGATCAAGAGGCAGCGTCACTACCACTCATCCAAACCGGCCGTCAGATATCCAATCACTTTTCTTCTTTCACCGTCACCCTCATCGTGTTTCTACATTTAAGGCGTAGATCCACCGCTGCGTATGCTGTGCACGAGCACGCGCCGCATTTTAGTTGCGTGGATTAGATCAAAATCTAATTTGTGCATTAATTTCATGCTCACAGATATCACCTGGCATTTGGTCGTTTTCATGCGTAGCGAACGTGGGTTGCATTGCAGTGGACACAATCACTTTTCTTTTTCGAAGCGCTTGTAGCCCAGTGGCTCTTGCTGATCTCAACCGATCAGGGAGGTTAAGCAACGTACACCGAGGCAGGGAACCTGATGGGTGACCAAAATGGCAATTTATCACGAGCGTTTCCGTGCTTCGGAGGGCACGTTAAGCTGTCGGTCCCGGCTGTTGTTGATTGACTACAGTCGTTAAAACCAAGTCAGAGGCCATTGTGCGGTTTGAAAACTCTGACACCAGGGTTAGCCAAGTTCGCCACACACTTGACTATACCTACACGATAAGAAGAAGAAGCCTTTACGTGCGCCACTGTGGGTCTGCGGCGTTATTGTAGCACCCATCCCATTCCTCATCCGCCGTCTATTACAAACTATCGCTTGTTTCAAAGCCCCGCAATAATGATTCTTGTGGACGGTTTAGTAAAAAAGTGAACATTTGAAATCTCATGCATGCACTTATGTCGGTGACCTTTAACATCGAAACATACACACTTAAACTCGCAGCAATACACTATTGAGTGTCTAATGACCTAGTCGTCGCACTTCGAGGACTTTTTGAGTTTTAAAGAGCCCATTCAAATCGGTTTAAGTAGGTTTTTGTAGTCGTAAGGTCAATTTGGTGATGGCTTAATGGTTGGGAGAATTCAAGAAGGTTAGCTGCTGTATTTTAAATCGTAAATTCATATTGTTTTGCATAAAATTGGAAGCCCTAATTTTTTCACACTAGCATATCTCTTTACTTTACGCATAATTTTTGAAGTCATAATCATCGTTTGTCATTATTTTCGTAAAATAAATACTTAACGCATAATTGAAATCCCTTCTCTCTCAAGAAACTCTAACTTAGCGTCTGGGCTCTGTTTGTAAGGGTCTGTTTGTATGACATTCTAGAAGATTTTGTACGCCAGAGCTCAACGCACACCAATATCCCATACCCGGGCCCCGATTCTGTAACTTAAGTTGTGTGTCGATGGAATGGAGGCCATTTTATCTGTTCAAGTGGCGAAGTTAAGAACTATTTTTCTTATACTTGCTGACAACCACCCCAACCAGCAGCGCCACCGCCAACCGAACGGAAAGTTGCAAACTACTTACCTAGCAACTGAAAATTCAGTTGGCGGTGGCGCTACCAGTCAAAGCAACCGTCATTAGATGTATGAATTTTTGGATAGTACTCAATTTTGCCAACTGAACGGATAAAATGGCCTCCATTCCATCGATACACTGGCGACTTCGCCATTCTATATTTAATTTAGATTAAAATACTCAGACATTGGCAAAGTCACAATATTGTGGACACCATCTTTCAAAGAATATATTGAATTGTCTACAGTTGTCCTACCATAAGGGATGAGAGAGGTGATGAGAGGGATGAGAAGCGGGATATGCTGAGTCAGAACCCATTCACTGACACAACACTGTTGATAATTAAACCCGTACTGGATATCGAGATTTGTACTGGATATCGAGATTTTTTTTTGCTATGCTTTATGTTACTAACTTTGTGCTTTATTGTGTTTCTTCTTATTGTTTGATTGTGTTTTGTGACGTGAATAGATGTTATCTATGTCTATAGTTTTCTCTACGCCTCATCCCTTCATTCTAGACTTAGACCATATACACTCTATATTATAGACGGAGCCACGAGCGTGTCCCTTTTATATAGCAATAGTTTACCCCTTCCCTGCACCCAACCATACTTTACTGTAGTAAAGCTGTACAACTACTTAATTAATGGAGTCTCTTTTCTCACAAATTCACCACAAAAACGAATATACTTTATGCACAAAACCCAATGACTAAAGAGTAAAAGGACAGGAAATTTCACAAAAATATGCGTGCCTGTAGTAAGCACATGCTAGGGTATCAAAATATCGATACTTGTTCAAAGTATCGATAGGTGGTACAGAGTACGGTTACTTTATGATAATTGAAAAATAAACAAAATCACAGCATTTATTTACATTTATTTACAATTTGTCAATGTGAAAAAAAAGACCAGTTCACAAAGTACCCAGAGTTTATAATTTTACTAAAGCTTTGACAATTTTACGGTGACATGTGTATGTGTTTAATTGTACAATGATCATACAAAAGATATTTTGTTTAAAATAAAAGCCGCCATACAAAATCGTGACACGAGACCGAAGACCGAGCTCGCGCAGGGCTAAGCCCAGAGCGACCACCCTCTCAATTCCATGATGGCCGCCATAAAAGGTTCACTCTAAGAGCGAGGCGAGGCAGCAGGCCGAGGAAAACTGCGTATATGGTGAGGCCGAAGGCCAAGCTCTACGCAGAGCGACGCGGAGCGTGACGTTTCACCCAACCTAAAATTCAAGATCTCACCAAGATCTCAATAGCACCCGAAGAAATGCTTAATACAAAAATGACACTCATGCACGCTATTGAAAAAATCTAGTTATAAAAGTGGAATCTGTTGCCAATATTATTAAAAGATACGCAAAAGCTTGCGAATAAACCAACATGTGATCGTCGAGGTTATTAATCTCCTCGAAAAAACAGACAGAGTAAGGAGGTTAAAGAGTGTGTTAGTGTCAATTTAAGCTAGCATTGCAGGCAGCAAGTATTTTTTGGTGACTTATAAAATTAGTAAGCAAAACTTAAGCTATTATTTATTCTGTGACTTAAGGATGTGAATTCGCCTTCTAAACTGAACAACTTTTTCCCAAGGAACGGGTGGAAATACAAAAATATATATATATATATATATAAATATTAGTTGTGTTATTATTAGCATCCACATCCTTTATGTCCGTGCCTTTGTCTAGATTAAATTTTCTTGTTAATACTTGATTTTTAACTTTCCATAGAGGTTTACAATTTATAAATAAGTATAATAAATATATGAATACATAATGTATATAACATATATTTAAACGAGTGACGGTTCTTCGCTGTTGCATTCAGACCTCAAAGCATCTATGATGGCTGTGTCTCGACTTTTGATCGCCATTTTGAGGTTGTAATTGACCACTTTTCCCCTGCCTGCCGTCTCTGCTTCTTTGATGAATCTGCCTATCGCATCGTTACCATCATCCGCATAATATTTGCAACTGGCGGTATGACGCGATATGGCAACTACAGCATGTGGGATACTGTCGTGTAGCTCCTGCCTGGTCGTTGTAGTACGCACAACCACCACCTTTTCGTACGTCAACCCTTGAGCCTCGTGTATGGTGAGGATGCGTGACCCGGTGCCCGATCCGTATCCCTGGTTTTGTAGAGTTGTCTTTTCTACTTGTGTATGAACAAGGTACAGGGTTTCGGACTGGGTTCGATCGATCTGTGCATCTGTATAAGGAGTGCGTACGAAGTTTCGACGAGTAAATGCCACTGTAGACTTCTCTAAGGGCAAATGCTACGTAAAAAAAAAAATTTAGCTTCTCCATGCAACTAGAAATTGCCTCAGTATGAGATTTTTTTCCAAGAATTTAATGGATTCCTTACCAAAAAAGAAACAGAAGGTACAGAAATACTTACAATTTGCAAGGTTTTATTAAATGCTGATTCCTCGAAATGTAAAGAGCATAGGTGGAGTACTTTATGAGGTTTCAAATTATCTTTCCCAATAATGTCAAACCACTTACGTCGCAACGCTTCTTTTTTTGGGAACCTGAAAACATAATCAAACCAAATACGTACTAATACTAATAATCCTCTCACTTGGTAATGTAGTTTAAAAGAAAAACAAATTTCTAAGGTAAAATAATCATACAGAATAACATTAATTAAATTAATATATTTTCTAAACGTAGGTAACTATAAAATCTTAGCTATGATTTGATTTCGCCATTTCAGTTTTTAGCAAAACTGTCCCTTTACACCTTGAATACAGAAAGTGATAGTATAGATAGTTAAAAACAGCTTCTTATCTTATTTAGCTTAATGTGTCCCACCGCTATTTTAATATATAAAAATATTGTAACTGATCACTCGTACAAATATGCTCTGTAACTAATACAGAATCATCGATATAAATTCGATAGCCATTATTATTACATCACTAATGTCATTTGTATAGAAATTTTTGTTATGGAAAATATTACGTAAAGTTAGCCAGAAATGTAATTTAGGGTGTAAAAAAGGTGAAAACTATAAAATATAATCTTAGTAATAAAGGTTTTAGAAGTATTTTTGGGTTTAATAGGCGTATTTCAACAAAAAAAGGTTACTTACTGATGCACAGTCGTTTGCTTGCTATTTTTGTTAGCCCTGTAGCTGCACTGTTTTACAGAGCACGAAGCCATTTTGCTACCTTCTCATCCAATGTTCTGACACTATACAAAACCACAAAACAACTTCTCCTCAACAAAAAACACAATTTTTCACTAATGTTGCTATTCACTTGACAGCTGAAGTACTCACGAGTGAAATGTAAACAAACTTAACAAAAATGGCGGCCGGCCACGCTTCATAAGTATGTATATGTCAAATATTGCGCCTCCATATAAACAAATACTACATACTCAAAGACAAAACCTTAAAAACCGTAATGACTAATGACTGACAGAAGCTGCAGATCAAACGCTTTGTTCGTCGCGAATTGAAAATAGTGACATCAAAAAATAGGTTACGCAGAAAGAGATGGCGTTAAAGTAACCTATCTCTTACTATCTTGTAGGAACTCACATGTTTGCATCTCTTTCAAAAGTGCTGTGACGGCATAAGAACTCCGTCTATAGAGTGTATGGTCTAAGATTCTAGAAGAGACGTCATTTTGTCTTCTTGCGCTTACATGACATCCATAGAGAGAAGAGATAAACTCTAATGAGAGACTTCTTTTATACCGTATGCCGCAGCTGAAGAGTGACATAGGCTATTTTTTCACGCAAACGAAGTCGCTGGCGAAAATATAGTCATAGTCAGTAACATAAATAAATAGCAGACATAGGTACCAGAAATACCAGCTGTAATGCACACATAAACTTAAATTACATGGTGTAATATTTAATGTATATTTTATCCATATATGTACTTAGTAATTTATTCTCTTTTAGTGCCCTCTTATCACCTCTGAACCCTATTACATGGTTAGGTATTTCGAAAATATAAATACCTAGTATGTGCGTTTGTAAGCCGCTTATGTGCATTCCTTTCGGTATTAGTAATACTATCCTTACTAATGTGAAGTAATAAATGTGCAAGTGTGTTTGTTTGTCCTTCCTGTATAGCTAACATGGCCCGCGACAAACTAGCACGTCGTCGTCGTTCTATTTCGATGACGGTAAAACCTTTAATGGCGTGAGGGCACCGCGCCAGTTCTTGCTCGCCCTCTGGCATTGTCATTTCGACATTTATGACATTTGACCGCGTTGTATCCACGTTGTATTTGAGCTGCTGTTCGTCGTAACGAGCAACGGATCGATCGATCAATTTTTTAAATATAGTATGTCGGCACAAAGGATTTTTCCACAGGAACGAAGTCTCGGTAGAAAGCTAGTAATTAGTATTGTTTTCTTCAACGGCTTAATGGAACTCTATTTCATTTCTTGATAAAATAGTATTCATAATTTTCTAGATTTTGCCATTGTCAGAGTTTTTAAATGAGTATTAAAATAGAGACTGACGAAGTCACCAATATTGAGTAAAGATACGTTTTAAGGGTTGTAATACGATAAACCCGGGCCTTGTGTACGGTCAACAACCACACAGTGAACTTTGGATCTCAAAGTGGCCTAAATTATTAAATGCAAAAATGCATAATTCTAACATAGGTGACGCGGGCCCACCCGCATCTCAACTCAAATGAATGAATGAAAATATTTATTTCAGACCAACAAGTCCATATTTTATTAGTAACAAAAATCTTATAACTATGTTAGTAAAATTTAAAATTAACATTGCTCAGCACATGTAGGGATGACCAATGCTTCAGTATTGGACCGTCCACTTTGTCCGCAATGACCCTCAGGAGCCTGTTAGTACTACACTTAATGCGAGACCTCAGGGAGGCTACTTGTTTGCGCAGAATGGCCTGGAAGCCATCTGTACTGTGGTCCACAAACATCCCAGACGCACTGCAGCGTCAGTAAATATTTTTAAACATTTAATTTAATTTATTGAACATTTATTGTGGATTTTTTAATATATGTTTTTTAAGAAACATTTCTATTTTGATTTCTCACCTAAATATACTTAAATAACATTAACATTGAACAGTAAATTTATAGGTTCCTACCTATACACCTTGTCCGTTGATCGGCAGGATGCACCGCTTGCAGGTGAGGATAGATACATAGATGATAGGTTTATTCATTGACCAGCAACTTTGTCAAAAACAACTTTACACAACACACGAAGACAACGACGTTTTTAGAGCACTAAGTAGTTATGTCTCGACACACTCTAAAAAAAAAATTCACCCGAATTGATAACCTCCTCCTTTTTTTTGAAGTCGGTTAAAAATTCGATTGCAGAGATGTCTTTAAGAGTTAATTTTATTTTATTTATTTTATTTTATTCACAATTCTTAACAATAAACATATTGTGTTGAATATATGTGCTTAAAACTACATTAATTAAAAAAGAAAGAATACAATGTCAAATTAATAAATCTAAAAAATGTTAAAATAAAAAATTAAATGAAAAAGTCAATAATATACAGTCAACATGTCATAAAAATTCACTATCGTTAATAAACTCATCAATACTATAATAACATTTACTTATCAGAAGGGCCCTCAACTTACTTTTAAATGTAACATTACTAGTCAACTGCTTTAGATATTTTGGCAGTTTATTAAATAATCTAGTTTCTTGAAATGCAACACTATGTTTCACAATATTTAAGCGGGGGATCAGGTTATATCTCACATCCTTTCTCCGAGTACTTAAACGCACCTTGTAATCTTCCTCAGTTTCTTCACGACCAAGACGCTTATGAAAACTCGTTAAGACTACAAATATATATAAACATGGCACAGTTAGGATTTCCAAGTTAATGAAATGATCCCTGCATGACTCTATCTGTGATATTCTAACCATATTTCTTATAGCCCTTTTTTGTATAACAAAAGCTTTGTTAACATTATAGGAATAGCTGTTCCCCCAATATTTAATGCTATATCTAAGCTTAGATTCCACAAGAGCATAGTATACACACTTCAATTGTTTGATGTTTAGTTCATCTCTCAGGGTTCGTATGGCATAACAAGCTGAACTAATGCCACATTGGATTGCCTCTAGTTCCTGTTTCCAATTTAAAAAACAATCAATTTTGACTCCTAGAAATTTAACTACATTAACAATTGGGATTACTTCATCAGATAATGATACTGTTATTTATAAGTGGGGACCTCTCATTGACCCTTTGTTGCTTAATTTAGTTTTTAAAACAATTGCATGCGTTGTTGGTCTTCCTAAAATTAAAAAAAATATATATATATATATTATATCATACCGTCACTTTCCGTCTTATTGACGTAAAACAAAGGCGTTACTTTTAACAGAAAAATTAACCTTAAATCAACGTATCTGCAATAGTGTGTAAAAAAAACCAACTTTGGGTGTCGCTATATAGGTTTGAGAAGGTACTTAAGTATCTATTGTGAATTGTTTACTGACACACCCACTCACAAATTTAATTTATTAACTCAGAGGCTTGTATAAAGCAACAATTGAAAATTTAAATTTCATTGGCAGTTCGACATACATTGCAAAGTTATCAGTAACATCACTACTTAAAATTAACTGACTCTAACATTTGCTACGCAATGTATCTCTCCTACTCCTACTAATATTATTAAATGCGAAAGTTAAGGCTAGGTGGAAGTATGGATACAAATAGTATACTACATGGATTTTTATGAAATAGACATCAGAATAGATAAGCTACACGATTTTCCCAAATTCCCAAGGAAACGAAGTCCACGGCGGAAAGAGCTAGTATGTATTTCTAAAAAGGCGATTACCGTCCTAGTCCAGAAGATATTTCTACCGAAAGCAAACGCGAGCAACCGAGTTGAGAAAAACACGATTCAGCTATACGTATTAAGGTTTAGTCGTATTTAGAACATTTTTTCGTTTCGAACATTATTTTTTGAAAATTTCATATGGGACTCTTTATAAAACGCCAATAAATAAATTATAACGTAACATGGGAAAGTCATAGGGAAAGTTTTTCAGTTTCATGAGGAAAATCACGACCTAAAGTTTTCTAATTTAAAGTCACTCCATATAAATATCTTCACTGTATCTAATTTGTGTGTGCAATATTACATTTATTGCACAACTATTCAGGTCAAATATTCTTGAACTTTGTTCCACTAATTTTCCAATTATCAAAACATCTCGTTAGATTAGAACAACTGTTACGAAACATGTTTTATTTGCTGCGTGAACATCGCCTTTTAAATCATTACTCAATTCATAAAGGTCATGTTACAAAATGGAATACAAAATGCAGAGTACGGTGTCAAAATGTATTTATTTTTTTGTAAATAAAAACATAAATTCTTATGATTAAAATTAAGCTAATCTTAACGATAAACTTTATACAAAACGAGTGTCGAGCGCGGAGCGAGCCACTTCGTCTTAGCGGTGCATGACTATCTGTCAAAATGTGAGATGACAGGCGTCAATATTTACAGTCGACAGATGAGGATGCACCGCGACGCCTGGCAGGCTTCGCGCGCGCGTGCACAGTCGCTAGCGTTGACCGATGGGGGCGAAACAACGGTCTGGCCGACGTCACCTACATTGTACGTGACCGCCGGCCGATTGGTAAACACATTCGAGCGGCTCTGAGGTGTTGCGGGGGCACCCGAATAACTCCGACCTCTCCGAACGGTGAGCCTTTGGTTCGGATGCTGTTATTTGGTAGATGTTTGGCTTAGAAAGGAGCGCCGTAGCTGCCGGAGGGGGCGCGGGCGGCGGGGTAGCCACCGGAGCCGCCGGAGTAGCCGCCGCTGGAGCCACCGGATTGCTCGAATTGGGCGACTTGGATGGCTTGACGTACGCCTTCAAGGTTGATGCCGACAACGCGGCTGCTGTGGGCGGGGGCGCCATAGCTGGAGGAAGGAGCGCCGTACGAGGAGGAGGGAGCACCGTAAGAGGAGGAGGGAGCGCCAGCAGAGGGGTAGCCACCGCCGAAACCACCGCCGCCGGAGGATGAACCAGAGGACTCTTCCTTCAGGAGGATTTGTCGGACTTGTTCAAGGAGAGCGGCGTCGACGTTCTGGCCTTCGGAGGTCTGGAAGCCGGAGGACACGGCTCTGTAGCCGCCGCCGCCGCCGCTGCTCAGACCGCCGGAGAAGCCGCCGGAGAAGCCCCCGGAGGAATGCCCTCCTGAGGGTCGGTTGTAGTTGTACCCGCCGGGAGCTTCGCCACGGGCGACTGCGATCAACGCTAGGGCTATGCACTGAGGACAAAATAAAAAATTCATAAATAAACTTCTTATAACAACATAGACTTGCTGAAATCACAAGACCTGAGTTCTATCGTCCAATAAATTCAAGAGCTTTTGCAACAAAAATCAAAAGAACACGGATGCATTCTGCTAGCAGTTGGAATAATATGGAAATTTTGTTTGCAGACAGTCAATAGCAAGGTGCTAACACAGCGAGTTAATGAGCTAAATAAACATTTGACTTTGCCAAACTATGAGCATAACAAATAAACTACTATTCTAACGTTGAATAATGTAAGTAGATTCTGGTAAAATATATATTTCTCGAATGCATAATTGTCTTACTAATATAATAAAGAGGAAAGATTTGATTGTTTGTTTATTTGCATTGAATAGGCTCCGAAACTACTGGGCCGAATTGAAAAATTCTTTCACCGTTAGAAAGCTACGTTATCCCTGATGGACATAGGTTACATAATTTTCCCGAATTCTCACGGGAACGAAGTCCCGAGCGGAATGCTAGTCTACAATAAAATTTGAATTTAGAACTACGTACTTATTATTGGTTTCTTTTAGTTTCAATGTCCAATAACTATCGTCTACAATAATTTGAATTCAGAAGACTTTATCGTTCTAATTTTGAAACACGAAGCGTGCCGAGATACATTAAGAGAAAAAAAGGTCTGTCTTTAAGATTCTAACCGCCAAAGAGCACTTTTGTTCAAAATATTTGCATTCTCAGGCTACCGTTCGTTCGTTTTTGCTTCCTATTCAGATTTCTCTCATTTCAATTTATCTCAAGTCACACAGTGTTGACTTTCCATTCTAATTTATATGTTTGCAAATACATTCTCAGTTTTGAATGTGTAAACAGAAGCCGTTGCATCACTTTATGCATTCCTTCGCAAGTGTTGTCTTTACTCTTCAGCTTAATTGAAAGAGAAATTTGTATTTTTTTCTCGGTAAGTTCAAGTCGATAATAGTAGTCTTGTCTTTTCACCTACACTTTCATCTGAAGTGTTTAAGTAAACTGATGTTTAACTTCAATTATTTGGTCATCTGTCGTTTATGTTTCGAAATTTGGCGATGGCATTCGATTTTCTGTAATTAATTGTCGAAAAATTGTCAAGTCAATATAAAAAGGTGTTATTTTCGTGGTTTAAAACGCATCACTAATTAATTGTTTGGAGATGACGACTGGCTTTTTAATGAGCTTTTTCTTTTTGTTTTGAATTTTAAAATGAAAATATGTAGAAGAAACAAATGACTATAAAAATGGTTGTGCAATATTCGACTCAGATCATCGATAGTGTTGTCATGTAATGACAGAGCTTCATTGAGATAAATATCACGTATCATAGACATTCAAACTTGTAGACATAGTAACAATAATGCACTAAAGTGAAAGTAGCCATAGGTCAAAGTGCAGAGGCGAGATGGAACGGTAATGTCGCGGTTACGTCACAGACCGCGTGATTTGTGACTGGTAGCATCCATTGCCCTGTGGGAATGTGAACTTTGCAGGACAACTTGTATTTAAACAGCAATGAAAGGGCCGTTTGCTGAATCTGTCACGAAACTAGCAAGTTATTGCTCTAGGAATTATTTTAATGACGTCTCTACATTTTCTTAAGTTCAAGTTATAGCTCGTTCTTTGATGATTTCAACTTTATTGTTGAGACAGCTATTACTATAAGATTTACTATGAAGATAATTTGGAAACTTTTGAAGATGTTCATAATCTTACGTAATGCAATAAAACAAACACGTAAGTAAAACTTATTTTTAATTTGCGTTGGGTCATCATAACAAATTGTAATTTATTTTCGTGTTGAAAAGCTTTTGTGAGTTGTTTTTAGCATTGTGCGTTTATTACATGTTATCTAATACTGATTTATGATCGATTGTTTTCGAACAAACGATTAATCGATCTTTGCTTTCTATGGTGTTGTTTTTAATCAAGATCTTTGCACATCATAATTTTCCACGTTAAAAACGTATGAGTCACCGACTTCAATCCTAACAGTTCGCACAAAGTAGATATCTAGTATTTTTTGTGGACTACAATGCTTATTAGCAGATAACTACAAGCAGAAATGTCATTCATTTATTTAGATGATGTTCTAGTTTGTAGTATTTTTTGTTTTTGTTGTTTTTTTTTAAAGCGCTGAATCATTTTTGATAAAATTTATATGGGACCTCTTCAGGAGTATACTATTTCGAACAAATAAAGAATTATTCAAATCGGTTTATAATTGCCGGAGTAATCGCATAACAAATATACAAAAAAAAAAAAAAAATACAGTCGAATTGAGAACCTCCTCCTTTTTTGAAGTCGGTTGAAAATATATTGTTACTACAAAATATATCGTTACTTTTGAATATGCAATCAACATAAAATTTAATGTTTTAAAAACAACTCTTCTAAAATACTCTCCTAAAACCCGTATAGATAAAGTTTGTTAATTTTCCTAGAGAAACTTTCTACATGGTAATGCGAATATTTATGATTAGATCCACTAATTATTACCTTAGTGTTTGGAAAAAAATATACTGGATAATTTTAACATAACCATTCTATTAATTGCTTGTATCTATGGCATATCTCAAGTTATGGATAGTATCGAACATAAATGCAGAAACGGTAACATCACTGGATTATGTCATTCGTGTCATTGTAGGAAGTCACGAGTGAGTCATTATGGGATTTAATATTATGACAAATGAGCTTTCAACAGATTGTGGTCTAGTAAACTGTTGCTAAGGCATTATACAGATGGTACTAAATGAACTGTTGTTTTTATGTGTTGTGAGGTTTTGTTGTCAAATGATATACGACTTGGGTTTTTTTAAAGTTGATTAAAGGAAAATTTTACCGAAAAGGAAAGAAAACCTCTCACTCTGATTAAAATATATTTGCTTAGACCATTTTGCATTAGTTGATTTATTAAAACCTACAGAAAAAAGTAAATAAAGTAATAGTTTTTTTCTAGCCTGTCAGATGTCAGATCCCAGTGCTGGGGAGACGATCTGGATGCCGATAGTAAGAACTGGCGTAGGACCGCGGTAAAAGGAGTAGTTTCTAAAGAAGTCTTTATTTTAACGAAAAAATAAATTTGTTCGTTATGTTTTTGTTAACACAAACTCAAAACAAAATTTTCTAAAATCTAAATATTCGAATCACATTTGAATTAGGAATTCTAATCTCAAATGACGTTCGAATTTCTAAAAAAATCGGCAAAAACAAAAATCGTAACAGACAGTTGCGTTCTGAATTTTAATTCGCACTTAGAAACTATTTAGGATATATTACGTTATAAAACGATTTTCGAATATCAAATGCGGAGGATCGATTGAAGTAGCCCGTATTGGGGTCAGTATGGACTTTATATGGTCTGAGCATATGACCACGAGGTCATAAGCGGTTACTACTTCTACTTCTTAGTGGCAAAAAGTCACAACCTAAGCTTGTTAAAAGATCTTAAAGCGATAGTCGTTTACTTGATCACTGTTGGATAACGATAGTATACTCAGAAGCAAATGTTTCGAGGCATTTGATGTATAATAGTGTCAACACTGAAGTACACTCGAGTGTACCACAAAGAGTGACATTTGAAATTTGATGTCTCCGCGGTTTCAACGCTACTGGTCTTATTTTGCAAATAGGATGTGGTTACAGCGAAAGTCTAACACTAAACAGTAAAGTACATTTAAATGTGTGGTAATGGCAACGTAAATAGTTAGAATGACATATAAGTGACTATTTTATGTATATAAGTGAAGATGGCGCTAAATAGATTGCTTCCGTTTTGGAAGGTCCAAAATATCAGTTAAAGTGCTATCGCAAAAACGATTCTAACCACTTTGATTTAAGAGATCTTTTGAGATGCCTTTCGTTTTGACAAATATTTTACAACCGGTGAATCGACTAATTATGGTAATGAGAATTAAAATAAATGGTGGTACCAGAGGTACCGCTTAAACGCAACGAATCATCGCTATCATTAATACTCGTGATGGATTTGTGTTGCCTTTGCGATACGCAAATTCGAAGATGATTTTTTGTTACATTGGTGGTGAGTTACTGGGATTGGTCAATATTTTTAGGTGCATAATCTTTAGAATTTTTTAATACGATGGTGTGGTTGATTGTTTGTCTTGCTTTCTTAGCAATGTAATAGCTGCTTATGATTTTTTTTGCATAAGGATACTTAGTCTTGCACAGCCTACTTGTCCACGCCAGTCCCGTACTATTAAGTATTCTGTATAAAACATTTTTTTTCTCTATAATTAATCTATTCTATTTGGACTCGATTACTAGATTTATTTGGATTAGATATATTAAAAGCATCAATCTCAAGTATATTCTGAAATAATGCTGGAAATAATATTATCCAATGCTGTATAGACATATGATTAATCCTTTTGAGAAAAACTAACAAAAGTACTCACGACGCAATGGAACCTGTGACTTCTTAAAGCTACTTATTAGCAATTGTCTTAAGCTATGGCGTGAAGGATTAGAAAGTGCAGCAGGCAATGAATTATTGCAAAATTATGTATTTCTTATGTTTTGTATGCGAACGGTCTTCTAAGACCTTACTGAGAGTGAAAACGTTTATTTAATTACAGATTTGGCGTCTACCTTTACATAAGTCTGGCTGTTTTGCAAATTACTGATACGTTTAGGAATTTGAAGTTGTTTTTGAATAACAACTTTTGCGTTTTTGACGGCCGATTTGGTCGAGTGGTAGTGACGCTGCCTCTTGATCGGCGGGTCCTGGGTTCGATCCCCAGTCGGGGCAAACATTTGTGTAAAAAGCAGATGTTTGTTCTCGGGTCATGGATGTTTGTGTTTGTCTTTATGTGTGTTCCAAGGGACCCACGACACAAGGGAAAACCTTAGTGTGGGCCTTTGAGTGTGTAGCGTTTATTTATTTATTATTTATTGTTCAGAGAGTCGCCTGTTCTTCGCAACTTGTTTTTTAGGATAATATCACTGATGCAGTGATTTTCCAAATAGTAAAAGTTATGTTGTCGTCGGTGTGGTCACCGTCATTTTCCTTTTTTAAATGCGATTTTTTTGACTTATCGATACGACGTGACGCCTAATTTTTCGTAAACAGTACTTTAAATATTGAAATTATTGTCATTTTTGAAGTTTGCTTTAAGCAAATTAATCTCCTCAGATTACAAACCTAAATGAAGACATATTATGCATTTGGAAGGTAGCATGATAGGTCGGACGGTTGGTAGGTAACGCTGTTGAAAATTGGTCGTTGAAAAATCTATAGAGACGCTTAAGTCCTGTGGATGTCTGAAAAACTCTGACGTTTTCCTGTAAGGGTTTACATTTTGATTTTGTCGTTCCATTTATATAATTAAAATGGCTAATGATTAAACAGATCCTAATTCATGATCGAACCGACATAAAAAGATGAAAAGCTAAGAAAACCTTTATTTCGATTAAAATCGAAGTAAGATAAAACATCTAAACATTACAAAACCCCATAAATGCGTATGTAGCTTAATAATTTATACTGTGGTGTAAATAGCAGTTGCGTAAAGATTCCCTTCTAGTTGGGTAATGCGGCGGTAATGATACACTCTGAGTTCAGAGGTTGATACGAGCCACCTGAACCGCCCACCTTGTGTGCCTTTTACCTCATTTTGACTATTCTTTTACAGACAAAAAATTCCCATTTTCAATACATTTTTACTGGTCAATTTTATGTTTTGAAGTCGTTTTGACAACTTTTATGATTTTGTTAAAATAGCAAATGTTCTTTTTTTACACTTGGACCGTTACTTAGAATTTTGATCATTTTGTTACTTTTCGTGAAACAGGAAAAGTACACGGTAAGTATTGTTAATTCACAATTTCATTAGCTTCTGTTTTTAAGTAATGTTTCAACACCTTACTATAAAAAAAGTTTTTTTTTCAGTAGTAGTGACATAATTATGTGAAATAACATTATGCTACACAAACAATAACTGAGAAGCAGAAAACAAATCAACTTTTGGTCGAGCTTTATATTGTTTTTATTTTATTCAAATGTGTATCTATATCTAGAGCAAATGTGAAATGTTAGGTATAGTTAATACATAAAACCAGTCGAATTCGTAAAAAAACAGGTTCTTGTATGGATATCACCTCATATCTTATTTTAATGAAGAATTATTTTTTGTCATTAACACCTAATTTGGAAACTGAATTATCATACTTACATTTTTTTTAATGAAATTATTATTTTCGATATTATGTAACACGACTTCATAAGTTGTTTATTCTTTTTGCTTATATTTTCTGAAGAAATGCGTTTGTGTGCTTATGTGGATTATGTATTCAGTAATTTTTTTCTCATTGAAAGGTTTATTGCGCGTGACGTCATAATAAGATGCTTTTTGCATACTTAAAGCCAGCAACAATTTAATGAACGGCTAAGCATATTCTATGAATAATGGCTGATATTATCCAACGAGTGATATAATAGAGCTATTGTTAGTTTGAAGAAAGCGTAATCTAATGAAATGCTAACGATGGATGTGAGAATAGGAACTCTAATTGCTATATCGTGTGAACTTTTTAATCGCAAGCTTTAATAGGGTGCTAATTATTATGCTCATAGAAATGCTTTTAATAAAATTTTATTACAACGTATAAAATATTTTACGGCTATTGAGACTGACTTATAATTATGTGAAATGATATTTTGACATAAAAAAACTAGGATAAATGGTAAGATGGTAAGGTAAATGGTAAGATGTTTCATGGTAAGAGTTAATGAAGTCGTTTTTCTTAATCCTTACTGCTAATATTATAAATAAGAAAGTTTGTGAAGATTTCTGTTACTCCTTTACGCAGTAATATAGCTGAGACATTAGAATAACACGTAGGCTACTTAATTTTCCAAAAATCCCACGGGAACAAAGGCCCGGACCAAAAGCTGGTTTAAAAATAAATTAAGGACTAAATTGTTCAAAAAAAAATTGAAAAGAGAGTGCAGGCCATTCCAAATTCAAAATCACGTCACTGAAATAAAAACAAAGTAGAGTGCTTCTATTTTCTTATTGTGGTTCGGCAAATTTCGTATTTCGAATAAGTTGATTTTCAAATGACAAGAACGAGACATACACTGTTTGAAAATAGAAGCACTAAATTCTGTTTTTAAAATTGTCGCGGCACGACATCCAACACATGACTCCAAACTACTGTCAGGGATGCACTTTTGATTTCGGAACGTCACTGGCACTTCACTTTTTTTTTTAATCACTGTTTTAGGCACAAGCACTGCGGACTTACCGCTACGAAGGCTTTCATCTTGCTTGGGTTGGGTCACTTCGGGTGGTAGTGAAGTTATGCGAAGTTTACTGGTAGTATCGTGATATATAGCTAGGCTGGAGAATGAAGGGGGGAGGAGAAAGGACGCTTGTGCAAGCTAGGGAGATGCTCATCCGAGGAGGAAGTGTAGCTTAATTGGAGGGCGTCATGCGAATTTTTTAATTTTGGGAATAGTAAGGTCATGTCAGAGGTGAAAACGAACTTTTGGTTCAAATTGTCACATTAAAGTCTAGATAGTAGACACTTAGGTTCGTATTACAGAACGCGACTCAGACTTTGATGTATACAATCTTTATACAGGGCTTTAGGTGAATCTCTTTAAACCTCTCGGGTGGTTAATCAGTCCATGAAACTGAACAACTTCCGCAAGGAACATAGGTCAAAATACGAAAAAAAAATTTTGAGTTCCCATACAAACTTCATCAGCATATAGCGCATTTTGTATGGGAGATCAAAATTTTTTTCGTATTTTGACCTATTATTGGGGGAAAAGTTGTTCAGTTTCATGGACTGATTAACCACCCGAGAGGTTGAAAGAGATTTACCTAAAGCCCTGTATATTGTCTTTTAAACAGCTGGTGCAATTATGGAGCTATTTGGCTGAAAGGAGGTAGATGTAAGCATCTCTTTTATTTTCGGGACAGAAAAAGTGGAGGAAATTGACATTTTGACGATTAAATTAGGTGAATGAATGATGATTTCCCTGATATAATGGCAATTTGTAGGTTAGGATGTGGCATCTATGATACAGAGTTCTGCTAAAATATTTTTGCGACGGCCAGTTAGGTCAAGTGGTAATGACACTGCCTCTTGATCGACGGATCCTGGGTTCGATTCCCTGTCGGAACAATTTTTGCAGATGATTGTTCTCGGGTCATGGATGGGTGTTCGTGTCTGACTTTGTGCATGTTTAGGGCAATCTTTAGTGTGGGTTTTTGAGTGTGTAGTGTTTATTTATTAAAGTAACGAGATGCTCTCACAAATTACATGAAAATTTATGTCATGTCATCACCTTCATAGAACTACTGATCTTACTGAATAAATAAATAAAATAAACGCTACACACTCAAAGGCCCACACTAAGGTTTTCCCTTGTGTCGTGGGCAAACATAAAGACAAACACAAACACCCATGACCCGAGAACAAACATCTGCTTTTCACACAAATGTTTGCCCCGACTGGGGATCGAACCCAGGACCCAGGACCGGAGGAAGCGTCACTGCCACTCGACCAAACCGGCCGTCAAAATATAACTCAAAATATTACTCAGAGTTTTGTACACTTTTAAATCGTCATTATGTGTTTTTACCTTCTTTAATGTCCCTTGGAAAACTTCATACTACAAAAAATAAAACAAAACACTGTTTAATTACTTAGTTCCGAATTCAAATTATTATAGACGATAAATCTAATCTAATAACAATAAATATATGAACATGGAATTTAAAACAAAAAACAATATGCTACGTAGTCCTAAATTCAACGATAAATGTAATGATTAAAAATTAAAGTGTCAAGAAAATATTCGTGTGCATTTGGGAAAACGATGATTAGGTTACTAAGAGACATTCGTCGTCATCAGCCCATATACGTCCCCACCGAGGGGCACGGGCCACACCCGTACAATACAATACAATACAATACAAATATACTTTATTGCACAGCAACATTACAGAACATGAGACAGAGTAAAAGTTACATTATGAACAGTAATAAAGTTAGGGTACAAAAGGCGGCCCCATTGCTAAGAAGCAATATCTTATCGGCAACCTTTGGGTATGGAGAAGATGAAATTACACCATATAAGTGTGGGAATAGAATAGAATAGAATAGAAATAGAATAAATCTAAATTTGCTTAAATACATAAGGATAAGAGATAGAGTGCTGAGCCGAGCTGAGGGAGCTGAGAGCTAACTCTTAAAATCTGATAAAAGTGCTAAGCAGCATAGCTAGCACGGCCCGCGACAAACTCGCGCGTCACTAAACTCAGATCATGGTAAAGCTCCACTTTGATTACGCGAGGCCACCGGGCAAAGGTTTGCTTACCCTCTGGCGTTGACATTTCAACACTTTTTTGACATTTGACCGCGAGCATGTTGCGCTTGAGCACAGCATATCTAATTAGACTGATTATTAGTAATTATAATTATTATCAATGAAAATAATGTTGCAGTAATAACTCGTAGGTGGCGTATTTTGACGTGCAGAAGTGCTCATTAAGTTTACTATGACCGACATTACTCAAGAAATGATGGACAGATGTATTGTTAGCTTAATAGTAATTTGTAATACTAGGGTGGGAGGAAGATACTTACAAAACGAGCTTACCACCGCTCCGGTACGAGTTTGTTATAATAACGTGACCACCCGTGTGTCACATAACGTTTTTGATTACACAATTGTGACTTTTCTATAATAACATAATTAAAAAAGCAAAATCAAATAACAGTTCGCATAAAGTAGATAACTAGTATTTTTTGCAGACTACAATGCCTATTAACAGATAACCACAAACAAAAATGTCACTCATTTATTTAGATGATGTTCTGGTTTGCAGTATTTTTTGGTTTTGTTTATTTTTTTAAAAGCGCTCAATGATTTTCGATAAAATTTATATGGAACCACTTCTGGAGTATACTCTTTCGAACAAAAAAAGAATTTTGAAAATCGGTCCATAAATTGGCGGAGAAATCGGTAAACATAAAAAAAAAGTTAAACAATACCTAATCCAAACTCTTTAAATTGACGATGTTAATTTTCCCGTTAGTCACGTTTTTTATTCAGGGTAAGCATCCAGGATTTGGCAGGTAAAGTCATTACAGTGGAGCCGTTACCATCTGACCTCCGTGACCTTATTAATAGGGGAACGTGACTGTCATGGTAATATTCAGTAACTTGAATGTGCAGTTTTCCTCACGATGTTTTCCCTCACAGTGTGGACATCGGTTAGTAAACAAATAAAATTCTCCTTCTACATAAAAAGCTAGGCGACCTCACAGAGCAAACATATTACAAGTAATACATTTAAAAAATAACATTTTTGGGGTAAAAGTAAATTCATCAACTTTTGTGACCATTGTTTTTGCTTGTTTTTCTGTGTGTAACAGGATGCAGAAGTTTTTAGCACGTGTTCGTAAATAGTGACATAATACCCGTCCCCGATATCGTAGCATAATATCACTATTACTTAGACAAACACTTAACTTATGCCAACGACTTTGTTGGAAATAAAAACGATAAGCGTAGAAGCCCACAGTGGCGCTCGCTGACCTCAACCGATCAGTGAGGTTAAGCAACGTATACAGAGGCAGGGAACCTGATGGGTGACCAAGTTGGCAATTTATCATGAGCGTTTCCGTGCTTCGGATGACACGTTAATATAGTGGTGATTTATCACAACTGTTTCTGTGCTTTTTAACCGACTTAAAAAAAGGAGGAGGTTCTATATTCGACTGTGTATTTTTTTTTATGTCTGTTCACCGATTTCTCCGCCAATTATGTACCTACCGATTTTCTAAAATTTATTTTTTGTTCGAAAGAGTATTTTCCAGAAGTGGTCTCATATAAATTTTAACAAAAATGATACAGCGCTTTTAAAAAAAGTCAACTAAACAAAAATAAATACTATAAACCTGAATATCATCTAAATAAATGAGTGACATTTTCGTTTGTGGTTATCTGCTAATAGGCATTGTAGTCTGCAAAAAATTCTAGTTATCTACTTTTTGCTAACGGTTGTTGGGATTGAAGTCGGTGACTCATACGTTTTTAACGTGGAAAATTATTTTTCATTTCTCATACTCGGAAAGTAGTGTTATTTTGATCTGATTATTGGGTGGAAAATGCTGCTTCCCTCCATAGGGAGGGAAAAACTCATACAAATTACTTCCCACCTAGGGGCCGGAATGAACTTTAAAAATAGAACTGCTGTCAGCTGTGAAGAGTTTTATGTAAAATACAACTAATAAAAAAAATGCTGCGGCCATGTGAACTTCTAAACAGCCAGTGTGAACTTAGCGCAAACTTCTTTGAGCGGAATAAGCCGCAACAATTACGCGGTGAGTTCCATATTTAAAATGTAAATTTTAATTTCACGAATTGTCCTAATTTGACAATTAATTTTAAATAGGTACTACTAATATTATTTTAAATTATCAATAAATAGTTTAGATAAACAACTAGTTTTATTTTCCTCATATTCGAAATGAAAAGTGGAGTGTTTAACACGGGTAAAAGAATCAATTCCTACTCGGGAATTGATTCTTTCCACCCTCGCTTAACAATCTACTATATCGTGCTTAGTGAGTAAACATTAAACACAAAAACAAGCTCCTTAAATTTTATCTCGAAAACCACCATTGTCTTATTAGGGTTACATAATATTAAAATGGGTAAACTTTTACCCTGGTTAGTGCATTATCTGACACAACAGTACACTGATAACATTGTTTTACATCTCACATAGTGATAAGGCTCTATTTATAGTGTGAGAATGATGTTCTCGTTACACAGTTCAGACTACAGCAATGATTCAGATGTATTTATTGAGTACGCACCTGAGGTTCTTATCTTCGAGTCATAAGGTTCAAATTGGAACAAAATTAGGACTGTGGAATGAGGCTGTAGGGTATTCTAGTTTGGGAGTCAGACAAAGATCTTGTAGAGAAATAACCGATTGCTTTTTGAGATATTTTCGTATAGGTGGTGGTGGTGCAAGGCTTAGAAGGTCCGTCTCGTAAACGCGAGGTACCGTATCTCTTCTTAGGTATAGTCAAGTGTGTACTTCCACGCTGGACTGGGAGTAAAAGAAAAACTTTAAATGTACCAGCTGCCTACTCTTTCCAGGTATACTGTAAAAATCTGTAAGCAGGATGCGAGAGTTTTGCTGTAGCATGGACGAAAGGATGACAACATTGACAACCTCCCACCATTCCACAATATGTTCCATCTGATAACTCTCACAATTTGTATTATACGTTCTAGCAAACCACTGATGTCCAGCCTACCCTCTAGGGATCACAGGCGTGAGTTTTCAAGAGTTTTCAAGCCGCCAAATGACCTCTGACTTGGCTTAACGACGACGACAGCCGGGACGCTCGTGGTAAATGACAACCAGTTTGGTCGTATGGTAGTGGCGCCGCCTCTCGATCGACAGGTTCTGGGTTGGATTCCCGGTCGGGGTAAAAAGCAGATCTTTGTTATCGGGTCAAGGGTGTTCGTGTTATGTGCATTAGTTGTATACCAACAGATTCTCTTACGGTTGGGCAAAACATCCTGAGAAAACCTGCACGTTCAAAGACTGACGCGACTCAGACTTTGATCTATATTTAAGTAGCAGTCGTCTTTGTCAAAGAAAGAGACAATCAATGCTTAAGAATAGATTAAGACTTGAGTCTCTTTCTGTAATACGGACCTGAGTGTGTAACCATAATCTAATTCGATCGGATTTCCCATGTAACCAAATCAGTCACAGGAAATATTTCTCCACTGTAATTATCTATCTTGAATGTCCAATGGTCAATCGTATCCCGAACGAGAAACTGGGGAAAAAACAACGGGTTGCACTCCGGGAGTGCCGGCAGAAGTGAAAACTTGAACATATAATAGTTACCTATGAAATTGCCGTTTTTCATACAATATTTTTGGAAAACTGAATTTTACAATCTTTTTGGAAAACATGAATGAATTCCTGAGAAAAATCGTTTTTGGATTTTTCTCAGGAATGCGAAATCCAAATTTAGCAAAGTTGTGTGGGAAGATTTGGATAACATTAAGTTAATTTTCATCATACTTACTTTATTGAAAGTTGTAACTGTAAAAACGGTACAGCAAAAATAAGCAACGAAACGGGCAACGGATGAAACGAGCTATATTTGAGCTTCTATTTCAGCAAATAAATCTAAAGTAAATATGTATTAATTTGACTCAATATCTCCGTTATATGGCCAAGGTTTCAAATAAAAAACTATTTTAGTAATAGCTGTTCAATCAAATAAATTATGAATAAAATAAAGCTTGAGAAAAAATCGGCAATTTCATAGGTAAAGACCTATTGTTACTTCCTTGCGATCTACTCTCCCTCCGTCTTACGAATTTTCGATCAGGTCACGTGTCCTGACGCGAGCTTAACATTTTTTTACCCATACATTAAAGTGTCAAAGTACACAACGCCGCTAAAGAAGTTTTCACTTCAAAATTAGGCTATACCCAAAATAAGGATGATATGAGTGAGAGAATGGCAGAAAGTACTCGTATTAAGAAAACCGGGGCAAAAAATGTATATGCCCTATAAAGCAGTGGTTTTTAACCAGCAGTGGTCCGCGGCCCACTGGTGGTCCTTAAAGCACTTGAAGTGGTCCGCGAAGCTATAACGTTAAACGAGTTGACACAAGCACTGAAATCGGATGGATGCCAGAGCCGAAAACTGTTTGGCTTTGTCTAGCAGTCTGAATCCATGGTTCAGTGGATTCAGGATTAAGTAAAGAGAAATAAAATTTTCGCAAAAAATTTAAAACAATTTCTTCTTCTTATCGTGTAGGTATAGTCAAGTGTGTGGCGAACTTGGCTAACCCTGGTATCAGCGTTTTCAAACCGCACAATGGCCTCTGACTTGGTTTTAACAACTGTAGTCAATCGACAACAGCCGGGACCGACAGCTTAACGTGCACTCCGAAGCACGGAAACGCTCGTGATAAATTGCCACTTTGGTCACCCATCAGGTACCCACTGTTGAATATGAATGACAGTGCATGTAGGTATAGTTGTAGAACAACCCATCTCACTATGACCTCGTCGACCTCATCTATGACCTTGGTCAAGATTGGGGTCAAGAGTTAACCCATCTCATTATAAAAAAAAACTCTTTTACTTATAAACAGTTGGTGGTCCGTGGTAAAACACATCAGTATTCTGAAAAAGATCCCCCATTACTATGTTATAAACCACTACTGTAAAGCAAAGAATGCAACAAAGTATTGCATTAAACACAAAATTGCAACAGAATCGATTGAAGACGCAGTCAATATGAGCTGCGTCCGTCCGTGTCGGTGCGCAACTTTATGGCCGGCGCTTATTACGAATATACATCAAAATTACAGGCTTTATGCTTTATATCATAGTAAATACCTCCAAGATCTTATAGATAACTTTTACTGGTTCTTCGGTTTTGACGGCCGGTTTGGTCGAGTGGTAGTGACGCTGCCTCTTGATCGGCGGGTCCTGGGTTCGATCCCCAGTCGGGGCAAACATTTGTGTAAAAAGCAGATGTTTGTGCTCGGGTCATGGGTGTTTGTGTTTGTCTTTCTGTGTTTTCCAAGGGACCCACGACACAAGGGAAAACCTTAGTGGGCCTTCGAGTGTGTAGCGTTTATTTATTTATTCTGCACTGAGTGGAACGTACTGGGTGTAAAGGACAACTTAGCAAATACTGAAATGGTGGAACCTAAGTACCCACATGTATCATCAGCTATTAGTAATTACTTTTTCCAGGAAACGTCATGTTAAGTAGTTTTCATTATTTACCTACTTTGGAGCTACGCAACGTATCGCGAAACCGCGCCCCGCGCGCGATCCCCCCGCGCCACGCTGCTATCGGAGTGCGATGTACATTACTGGTTTTCGTGTTTTACGTTGTTATGATTGTTTTTCATTGCAAAATGAAGTGTATTCGATTAAATAATTTAAAAAATAAGCAGAAAATATAAAAAAAAAAACAATTTAAAAAAATAAAAAATTTCCGGAGAAAAATTCCTCTGGAAAATCATTCAGAATGATTGTCTGAGTCCAGGGTATCAGTTTTTGCTAAGCTGTCTCTTACACCCTGTATTAATATCTTTATTAAGTTCTAAAATTGACTAAACTGATTTTAAAAACCGGGCAAGAGCGTGTCGGGCCACTCGTAGTGTAAGGTTCCGTAGTAAAAAATACATTTTATTGCTTAACCGAATATTACTCGTTAACTTTAAAAGCCAGCTTAGCTATGATAATATATTATTTAATGTTATAGATTATGGATTTGCTCTTGACTACAATCGAACCCAGGGGTCAATATGTGGTCGAGGATGTAGCAAGCTCACCCAGAAGATGCCTATTCACACGAACTTTAAAGAGATTCGGGTAATATGACCCCGGAAATACAGACGCAGGCAGAATTCATATTAATTTCGTTGTATATTTGTATATTATCACCGTATTTTTTTTTAGATTTTTACAAACAACTGTTTAGGTAGTAGAGATCCCACTTGACATATATAGGATGTATGGATGTACCCGAAAAAATATTTTTAAAGTTTTTATAATTTAACTTTGTCGGCATGTTGACCATGCTTTCATGGGTAGAATAGAATAGAATAGAATAGAATAGAATAGAATAGAATAGAATAGAATAGAATAGAATAGAATAGAATAGAATAGAATAGAATAGAATAGAATAGAATAGAATAGAAATAATCTTTATTTTATAGGACATTCAGGATGCCACTTAAAACAAGTCAAGATTACATAAAATACATACAAACAAACATTAAATGATTTCTATACATACATTAATGCCTAGAACGGATGCGTATCTCATACGCATTCGTTCTAGGTATTAACCCTACTGACTATATGCCTATTCGCAAAGGTGCAGTCTTCCCCAGAGAAGAACAGGCAAGAAAATCTGAGGGTGCTCTTTTTAATAGCATTACAGGTGTATGTGTGCGTGTGTGTGTGTTCGAAATAATGATGATTTCCTGGATCAAGGAAATCCAGGAAATCATCATTATTTTCGAACACTTCTATGAGGTTAGCGTAAAAGTAAATTAACGCAAAATTCCGATATTTTAAAAACTTGTATACTGAATGGAATACTGAATGGGAAGTACAAGCTTTAATTAATTCATAAAAACGATTAAAATTTATTAAGAAATATTCGATAATGATCAGTGAACATTAAATCTGAATTTGAATAATACGTAATCTTAGGCCTGTCAATCGATGAAATAGAAAAGTTAATTGCACAGTCCGATGCGTAGTGAGTGACCAGTCGGCATTTCGGATATTTCACAAGCAATGGAGTGCAAAATAATAGTGTAGGAGTCATCACTTATTATGGCGGTTGGTGCAAGGTGTGAGGGTCAGCGCGGTCTATGGAAAACGAAATAGAGGACATTATACAGGCGGGCAGGATATACTAAGGCGCGTGTTACAGAACGCGACTCAGACTCTGATCTATACTTAAATAGCAGTCGTCTTTGTCATTTTTATAGTGAGAGAAAGAGACAGTCAATACTTAAGTATAGTGCAAGATTTTAGTCTCCTACTGTAATACAACTACTACTGTAATGTAATACGCAAACTAATACGACTTTTGCTAGTAGACAGTACAGCAAGCGGTCCTGTAAACTGTATAATGCTATTAACAAGAAACTTAACATATATGGAATGTAAAAAATTACTTCACACTTGGCTAGAACCTCTGACGTACGATGAACTTGAAGATATGTTGGAGTGGTAGTGGAAGCTGTTATGAACAGCTTCCGATCCCAAGACACAGTCGTAGGGCTACCTAACCTAACATAACATAACATAACATAGGATTAAAAAGGGGATACACACAAACCCACGATACACACTTACACACACACATACACATATACACCCACACACCTACACACACACACACACACACACACACACGTCACTCATAGGTATTCTCAGTCACACCCTAATTGTGTTTTTTTCTTTTTATTTAAATTATCATTAAGTACTTTACTGTCTGAACTCATGAACATTCTTAAATTAAGTAAAAGCTGTTTATATAAAAATATAATTAATCTAAGTAGTTGTACACTTCCTAGTTTAGTTTACTCACCTGATGTATGTGACACCTAAAAGAAGAGCGGTGCCTCCTAACACAAGTTTTAAAAAAACTTAAAAGGAGACACCAGCCCCCGTATCAATAATGTAAACTGTTTTTTGGTGAAAATAAAGATTTTATTTATTTATTTATTATTATTTGATACGGGCCTAACCCTGTTGCAGAGAAGTAAATCGATCCTACCGAAACTTTAGGGGCGATGAAACTGAATTACATTCCTTAAGGAACCCATATAAAAGTCTTTAAACAAAGGCGACTTTTCTTACCTAAAACAATCAGCTGATCGCACAGATTGTATGGAGAGTCAAAAGGTTTTTTCTAGAATTTCATATTTGTTTCTATGAGAAAGTTATTTAGTTTCACTGGGAAAATCACCCCCTAATGTTCTCTAGCTTTTTTTATTATTATAAGATGGGTTAACTCTTGACCTCAATCTTGACCGTAAAGGTCAAAGATTAGGTCGATGGTGGAGCGAGTTAACCCAGAAAATGCCTATAAAGGTACTGGTACTCCCACGCACCGACGGAACACAGCAAGCTGTTTGGCGTCGGACTTCGGTAGGAGGTTGGTCGCGAATCAGACGGCCCTTTACAGAGCCTACCACACCGTTTGAGACCATAGGACGACACCTCAGATTCAGAAAAAAATGAAGTGTCGTTGCCTGGAATGGATTACAAGAAGGCAGGTCTGATTTGTGTTTCCTTAGTCGCCTCTTACGACACCCACGGAAAGAGATGGGGTGGTGTTATTCTCAACCGATCACCACACGGTTTAGCTAATTAAAAGCCAATCCGTATGCTTCTAGAATGTGCCAAAGTAAATAAGTAGCTTGTAACTTACTCCACCCAAATTATGAAATAGCACAAATCATTCTGGCTGGATTTTTTATTTTGACCTTAAAGCTAATGAGATAAATGAAATTCAAATGTGGAACTTTTTATTTGTACGCCGTTTTACATGTTTATCGTTACTCGGTAATTATGGCTCGTCTATGGTAATTTTAAAACGTGCTATTTAGAATTAACCGCAAGTTTACCGATTTATTTCAATGACGAGACTAAATAACGGTTTTGTCTGTATTAAATGGATTTACTGAAAATAGCCGTGAAAACAACCATTAAAAAATTGTGAAAAATATAGAAAATATAGTACTTTTGGTAGATGTGATATTTCACATCTACCAAAAGTTCTGGATTTTAAAAAGAATTTAAAGTGGAACTGGGCCGGGCATGTATTTCGGTACACACAAACTGATGGGCACTGGTCGTCACGCATTGAGTTTTTTTTTAAGTTAGTGCCTCAGGATGAGCAAAGACGTCGAGGCAGACCCAAAAACGATGGTGTGACAATTTGAATGCCTAATATTAATAATTTTCCACGTCAAAAACGTAAGAGTCACCGACTTCAATCCCAAAAAGACAATTTTTTTGAGAGTTTCCCTCAATTTCTTCAGGATTTCACCATCAAATCCTAGTTTCCTTACCATGGGACTACCCTTGGGATACTCCCTTTCCAACAAAAAAAGAATAATCAAAATCGGTTCATAAACGACGAAGTTATCCGCGGACATACATAAAAAAAAATATACGGTCGAATTGAGAAACCTCCTCCTTTTTTGAAGTCGGTTAAAAACTAGTCTGAGTTAACGCAGGACCGCGTTAAATGGAGTAAAGCAGAGGAGGTCTTTGCCCAGCAGTGGAATCTGACAGGCTAGTAAAAAATAAAAAACTATTATGACCGGATTGAAGTTTTCGGCGGGTGGTTGGCTGCTAAATGGACTTTTCATCCGGAATCATCTTGGTTTAGTAAGGTTTGTAAGAAGAAAATTAAAATAGCGGTATTTTTTTTTACAAAGCATGGGTAAACTCTTGACCACAATCGGCCGGTTTGGTCGAGTGGTAGATGACGCTGCCTCTTGATCGGCGGGTCCTGGGTTCAATCCCCAGTCGGGGCAAATATTTCTGTAAAAAGCAGATGTTTGTTCTCGGGTCATGGGTGTTTGTGTTTGTCTTTATGTGTTTTCCAAGGGACCCACGACACAAGGGAAAACCTTAGTGTGGGCCTTTGAGTGTGTAGCGTTTATTTATTTATTTATTTAAAAAAAAATCTTGCTGCCTAAAGGACTAAGATGAGGTCGACGATGGAACGAGTTTACCCAGAATTAAAGGCACTGGTTATCCTGCTCACCGACGGAACACAGCTAGCTGTATGGCGCCGGATTTCGGCAGGGGTGGTGCGAAGCCAGACGGCCCTTTGCAGAGCCTACCACCGCTTTATGGGACCTTCGACCGTCATCTCAATATGAGACAAATTGAGACGACGTTGTCCGATATGGCGTATTGTTATGGGGCAGGTCTCACTAATTTTCCCTAAGTCGACTTTTACGACACCCACGGGAAGAGATGGGATGGTGCTATTCTGAATCGGACATCACAGGTTAGTCTAAAATAAACACACGGGTGGTCTAAAAATAAGGTAGTCTTATAGAAAAAAAAACTTAATGAAACCCCATTGGAATTTATGAAATTCAAGTTTAGATGAAGTAAAGACATGTTTGATTTGATCACTATTCTTTTTTACTACTTGGAATTATCTATACATATTATAAAGAGGATAGGATTGTTTGTTTCTATCGAATAGGCTCCGAAACTACTGGACCGATTTGAAAATTTTTTTCACCATTAGAATCCTACATTATCCGGGATGGACATAGGGTACATGATTTTCCCGAATTCCCACGGGAACGAAGTCCCGCACGGGAAGCTAGTACTATATAAAACTTTTACATTATAAAATCGGTGTCTATATGAAATTAAATACTATGTAGTCTGAAGTGGAGTTTCTACCTCCATAATAACGCCTTCAGTGAAAGGTTCTATAATCAAACTGATTCGCGTGTTTTGGCGCGTATTTATGTATCTGACACACTCTCTCCAGATGCTACCTCTGCAGCTCGAATACGATGATGATAGCGCGCGTAATAAGCCGCGGTCCTATGTTAAAATGTTAACATTTACAACGTCAGAGGGTGGGCAACTGAGCAAGCCTTTGCGCGAGGCTCTCGCGCAGTCAAATTGAAGTTCCAGCGTCAGCCGAGTGGCGCGCCGCAAGAGTTTGTCGCCATCGTGCTCGAGCTGCTGAAGTGCTGTACAGTAGAGTTTCTACCTCCATGATAACCATCTACTTAGAACGCCTTCAGCGAAAGGTTATATAATCAAACTGATTCGTGTGATTTAGCGCGTACCTATTTATGTATCCGACACACTCTCTCGCGTGGCTTCGGCCGCGTCAGTTAGATTCCTCTCAATAAATGCTTTAAAAATATTCTGTGACTTTTCCTGTACTCCATCAGCTAGATCCTCGGTTGCTCCCTCTGACAGCCCCGGATCTATGATTTTTTCAAACCGGGGCAAAAACTTTATTAACGCATCGCGTGCTTGTTTACGCCGCGTGCGATACAAATCTCGTACACCATGTGTTCAAAAAGCACGCGAAGGTTTAAGTGTTAGAGAAAAACTGTTAAAACTGACAAATGAGTAGCATTTTTTGTGACCATTTGTAAAAATAATACGACGGGATTCCCTTAGCAGAAAAATCACGCACACTACGCACGCGTTCAAAAAAAAATTGATGATCTGTTAAAATGCTTTCATAAATCATTAAGTATGTGTTCAAAAACTAACTGGGCGTATATACAAAAGTTGGTTTTTCAACCATATTATATTAAGATTCGATTACTTGATAAAACCTATGAGATTGTAGGAAAAGAGGCTTCACTTGTACGATATTTCGAATTCTTTTCTCAGAGATTTGGCGCCACCAGAAATTGCTGCCCGGGGCAAATGCCCCGTATTTTGGGCGAACGATAAACCAGATATATTTTTTGGACTATATTTCATTCGGTTGTCCATTTGACGTAAATCTGTGCCGGAAGAAATATAGGTTAACGTAACAGCTTGACTAGCGTCATTAAATATATGGAGTGAGTGTTCTCGTCCAAATAGAAACTACTTAAAACTCGACAAGGGAGCAATTCTTGGAAGTACCTTCAGAACCTGGTAGCTGAAAATTGGCCGTCGGTCCAGGCTAGCAGGTATTCATATGTTAATAGTACATATTAGCACTACTCTTTCCCACAGTTTTGGTTACTGAGAAAATAAATAAGGTCTGGCGGCCCTGGGATCTTGGTCTAATAGTAACGATGAGAACAACAAACCATATATTCGGCAGCAATATTTATTGTACTATCTCTCTTTTATTTCTTTATATCTTATTTATAAATTGCATGTCACATGAGTTATAGACATTTTAGTTGTCCCTTTGACGTAAATGAATAAAAAACCGGCCAAGAGCGTGTCGGGCCACGCGCTTTGTAGGGTTCCGTAGCAACATGGTTCAAATATGCAGCTGGCTTCTTAATTCTACGAGCAGAATCCCAACTAAGTTTGGCACTTGGTCGACTATTACTCGCAAACTTGAAGAGCCATCTTATGTGTGATAGTTTTCCTTTTAATTTTGTTATATATACTACCACTGTGATTTTTTTCACATTTTTAGAAACAACCATTTAGCTGGTAGAGGGGGGGGGGGACACTTGTGTTTGACAAAAAATTTCACTTTAAAAATTAATTTTTCGCAAACGGAGTGCTGAATCGAAAAATGTTCGTAGTAAACCCCTTTTGTCTTTTAAAAAGCTGTCCTATGACACCCCATTTGATGATATAGGCGAGAAAAAAAAAATCATAGCCCTTTCACGTCTATGGGACTCCCTATTGTGGGGGCCCCTCTTTCGTGGAGGCCCCGGGGCTGTAGCCCCAGTTGCCCCCCCCTAAATCCGGCCCATAATGGGAGACACCCAAAAAAAATTTTTTTCTTAGATTTTACTCTACTGTTCTGGCGGCGTAGTTTATATGTATGACCATGCCAAATTTCAGCTCTGTAGTACCAAGGGTTTCCTAGGAAACCCGCGGACAGACGGACAGACGGACAGATGGACAGACGGACAGACGGACATGGCGAAACTATAAGGGTTCGTAGATTACTACGGAACCCTAAAAAACGAACAATTATATGAAAATTATTAAAAAGGTCGGAACTACGACAAGTATCTTAGGTTACAAGTTATGAATGAGGAGGGTCCTATTATTATAAGTTTGTATTATACTTTGACCAAGTGACCAAATTTCATTACGTATTCATATTAAAAACTCCTATGCAGGTTCGTGTGTGGAATAAGGTATTTCTAAAACTGCTTTAAGGTCGATTTGGCAACAGGGTGATTCGTATTCAAAATACAAGGAAGGTTAAATATAACTGTATGATTGTATGGGCGGTTTTGCAAGTGGTAGCCTTGGAAGGATTTGTTAGAGGCGATGTCTACTGATTGAGTACTGAGCTAAGCCCTCGTTAACATTGCTAACCGTCCCGAATTTAGTTTAGTTTCTTCATTCATGATCAATTCACTATTATTTCACGGGAGGTCCTGTATTTTTCGCATTTCCAGTGTCTCGTCGGGGCAGCCCATGTCCCATATGGTAATTCGTAACCTTAGCCGAGCGTCAGTAAAACCTGTTACAAAGTATAGTTTTAAGTCTCAGTAAAAAGAAATTTTACTAAAACATGCTATTATTTTTTATTTTAACAGTTTATTGTACACAGGAAAAATCACAAATATTACAGACAAATAGAAAAACGAACACAAAAGGCACAGCTTATTTCTTTAAGAAATTTCTTCCAGCAGACCTGGGACAGTGAGAGGCGTAAAATAAATAAAGACAGATGTGCACAATTAACCACTGAAATCTAAATACTAATATAAACTACATAAAAATACAACTACACATACATATAATATATAAATAATTTATATAAATACACAGACATATATTTTATACATACATAAACAATACATATAATATTGTTTTTTTTTTTAATTATTGTATTTTTAAAACGCTTTCCCGCGTGAGGGATTTTAACAAATTATTATAAGGGAAAAATGTTCAGCGCGAATGGGACTTGAACCCACGACTCCAGAATTAGTTCTTCTGGTGCTCTAACTAACTGAGCTATCGTGCCTTCAAGTCGAGCTGCGAAATTTCTTATTTCCATACGAAGCACATTGCGTCGTGCGTGTAGGTTGGCGCCATTCATGTCTCGTGAGGAAACTTGAAGGCACGATAATAGCTCACCTTATCCTGGGGTCGTGGGTTCAAGATGGTTGAAACAAAGTTGATGTAAAATTTAGCCCTCGTAAGGTTTACCAGATAGAACCTATCACTGACAATAAGCATTCGCCATTTTACAGACAGTCGATTCGTTTGGCTAAAAAGTTTTCTACCTAGTGTCATAATCCTTATTATGAAAACGACACCAATTAGTGAAATTTAAGTGTTTAATGTTATAAACAGTCTGTTAATAATATTATCTTCAAGTCGATGAACTTTTAAATATGCATTTTTGTGGCGCCAACGACTTGTATAACTCAAAAAAATACATGAAAATATCGTCGCGTTCATCGATCAGTTGTATTATCCATAGAAATGAGAAAAAAAAAATCCTCTTCGAGAAAAAGAAAACAACAGTATCTAATATCTCAATTTATCTTGGTACACCCTTGCCCACTTCAACTGCCTCTCCCTCTCACATAGGTTAGCTGGAAGAAAACACATTGCTTGAGTTAAGCTCGCCTTGTACATGTCCTTTCTTTGTCTAATTTTTAATGTATTTGTACCACGAGTCAGATAGGTTGAGCTATTAGGGCGACCTCAAAAAAAAAAACCCAAAGCTGATTTTTGGTATGGACGTTCCTACAGGTCCTAGAAGTAAGACCCTAGAGTTCCTCACATGGGGAGTGCCGGCGTCCCCCCCCTCCCACCCCCCTAAAGGTCCCTTTTTCCAGTTATTGTTGTTTTATTCAAAAACTAAAGAAGCTAGATTCAAACTGTCAAAGAGTCAAATAATCTGTATTAAAATACCTATCGATTGATGTAATAATCATTCCCGTAGAGCCTTTAGTTATTATACTGTAAGTGTTCAAAGTCCAAAAAAAAATTCAAAATGCGTTTTTTCCTCAAAGTTTGCAATTTTCTCAAAAAACTGTGTGAGCTATGCCAAAGTTGTCTATGAACACATTGTTCCCTGTATATTAGTCTACAAAATGAGACCCTATTTTTGAAAATCGCAATATTATTTAAAAAGTTACAGTATTTTATCTGATGAAGTGAAATACAAAATTCGTAAATACATACAGAACGATACATGGCGGGGTACCTGATACCAAATTATCGGATATTTATGTTTTAGTAGGTACAGTAGTTATCCAATGTATCCATACCAAAATCATTGTTTTTAAAGTCACAGGTTTTCAACACTAAAACTCTACAAAGATATGAATAATACATTCTTATAAATTTCGTTATTGTCTCAGAAACTATTATTGTTTCAAAGAACACATTATCTAAGAAAGATACAAATATCTAAGAAAGATTGCCACACAACCCGTGACTGCTGCATTTCAATTGGCTTCATTGCCGCCAACTTCCGATGCCTGTGCTCAGCACTCACTGCGTGTATATCTGCAGGTACAGGAATGGTATGGGAATACGCTGGATCCACAGGATTGGGGTTGGAAAAAACGGGGAGAACGTTTGGAACCAGTCAGTATATTGCTCCCACCTGCCCCAGATCATCTATTAAATTTAATTACTTGTGGCTGTAAGAATGAGTGCGGAAATAGGTGTGAATGCAGGCGAGCTGGTATGAAATGCAGCATCATGTGTGCACGTTGCCGCGGTTCCTCGTGTGGCAATGTACCAAGTGAAGATGACATTAACGATTAAAAGCCTCTCTGCATTGACTTGTTGTTTTACAGTTTTATCCCGCGTTTTTACTACTGTAAAGCTTTTTCTTAGACTTGCAAGTATTTAGACTATATTTTTTACTGGTAAACGCGAATATGATCTTAGTTAAATCAAGTAGTCCTGCAAAAAGTTTTTTTGTTTTGTTTAAACTTTGTTCAAGTATTGCGATAAAAGTGATGGCCCTATGATAATGATTCTTACACGGTTGAATAAGTAATTCAATACACAATACAATGACATTATATGATTAGTAATTATGCTATTGTTATTCCATATAATAATTTTTATTTACTACTGCCTATCTCATTACTGAGCATTTGGGTAAAAAATCATCTGTAACTTTTCTATTTCTTTAGCGATTTAAGTAAATAGGGTCTTGTTTTAAAGATACGTACATAATCATTCCAAAACATGTACATCATTTGAAACTTTTTATGTGCTTGTAATAGTTTTTCCGAAAATTACGAAATTCATATAAAAAAAAATAACAAAAAAACTTTGTAGAATTTTAGTATTAAACCTAGAGACTTTATAACAATGATTATTGTATATACATATTAGGTAATTACTGTAATTACTAACTAAAGTAAAATTTTTCGACATTTTAGTATTAGGTACATCATGTATCAATGTTATAAACTACTATGTATTTTAGAGCCATATTTTTCGTCACATAAAAAATAGTGTAACTCTTTTAATAATGGAGCGATTTTCAAAAATAGGGTCTCATTTTGTAGATAAGTATATGGGGCACAATGTGTTCATAGACGACTTCTCCATAGATCGCATAATTTTCAGAGAAATATGCAAACTTTGAGGAAAAAAGCGCATTTTGCATTTTTTGTTAAAACTTTGTCCAAGTATTGTGACAAAAGTAATGGCTCTATGATAACGATTTTTATACGGTTGGATAGGTAATTTAATACACAATATAATGATATGATTTCATTTGTAATTATGATATTTTTATTCCATGTAATAATTTTTTTTTACTACTACCTACCTCATTAGTGAGAAATTCGTAAAAAAAAACCATCTGTAACTTTTCTATTTCTCTGGCAATTGAAGTAAATAGGATCTTATTTTAAAGATACGTACATAATCTATCCATAATTAATGTATTTGTTGAAACTTTTGATGTCCCTGTAGTAGTTTTTACGAAAATCATAAAATTAATAACAAAAAAAAAATATTTTTTCTTTTTAAAATTTTAGTATTGCAACTTGTAACATTATAACAGTGGTTTTTGTATGGACGCATTGGGTAATTACTGTTCTTACTAACTAAAATATTATAACTCGACATTTTAGTATTAAATACCCCATGTACTACTGTATTTAACTACTATGTAATTTGGAATCTTGTATTTTGTAAGATAAAAAATTCTGTAACTTTTTAAATAATATTGCGATTTTCAAAAATAGTATCTCATTTTGTAGACTAATATATAAGGCACAATTTGTTTATAGACAACTTTGGCATAGCTCACACAGTTTTTTGAGAAAATTGCAAAGTTTGAGGAAAAAACGCATTTTGAATTTTTTTTCGGACTTTGATCAATCACAGTATAATTAATAAAGGCTCTACGAAAATGATTGTTACATCGATCGATAGGTATTTTAATACAGATTATTTGACTCTTTGACAGTTTGAGCCTAGCATGCTTAGATTTTGAATAAAACAACAATAACTGGAAAAAGGGACCTTTTGGGGGGTGGGAGGGGGGGACGCCGGCACTCCCCATGTGAGGAACTCTAGGATCTTACTTCTAGGACCTGTAGGAACGTACATACCAAAAACCAGCTTTGGGTTTTTTTTTTTGACCCTCAACCCTATCTGACCCGGCGTATTGTGTGTACAATAAAGAATAATGAAAGAAAGAAAGAAAGAACAGTTACTTTATTTACAGTTTGTTAAAAGATACAGAGGTAAAGTGGTATTGCATGTTATCAAAAGACACCTCATTAACTTGACTAACCCTAGTGTTACAGTTTTCATCAAACCGCCAAAATGGCCTCTGACTTGGTTTGACGACTGTAGTCAATCGACAACAGTCGGGACCGACAGTTTAACGTTTCCTCCGATACATGGAAACACCCGTGACAATTTTCCCCTTTGGTCACCCATCAGGAGAGTGATTCCACTAATAAATGGCGTCACAATGGCGGATGAATGAAAATGGAGGCCATTTCATCTGTTCAGGTTTTTTTTTATTTATTATAAGATGGGTTAACTCTTGACCTCAATCTTGACCATAAAGGTCAAAGATGAGGTCGACGATGGAGCGAGTTAACCCAGCAAATGCCAATAAAGGCACTGGTACTCCCACGCACCGACGGAACACAGCAAGCTGTTTGGCGTCGGACTTCGGTAGGAGAGTGGTCGCGAATCAGACGGCCCTTTACAGAGCCTACCACACCGCATGAGACCATAGGAAGACACCTCAGATTCAGAGAAAAATGAAGTGTCGTTGCCTGAGATGGATTACTAGGAGGCAGGTCTCATTTGTGTTTCCTTAGACGCCTCTTACGACACCCACGGAAAGAGATGGGGTGGTGTTATTTTCAGCCGATCACCACACGACGTAAATGAGAACTAGCAGGTGGCGAAATTGAGAACTATTTAATTCTCATATCTTTCTGACAACCACCCCGACCAGCAGCGCCCCCGCCAACCGAACGTAAAGTTGCAAACTACCTAGCAACCGAATCTTCAGCTGGCGGTGGTGCCACCAGTCGAAGTAGCCGTCATCAGAGATATCGATAGTTCTCAATTTCGCAACTGAACGGATAAAATGGCGACCATTGCATCGATTCATGCATAGTATATAAAGAAGAAGTAGGTTATCTTCATACAAACGCAGCGCGCGCGGTTTGTATGTGTGCGCCATAGTCTATGCGTCGCCGCACGGACACTCGAACCTTGTGCTGGCGCACTGAGAAACACGCCGAGATTTTGTTGAGTGTGCGTGCGGCGACGCATAGATACTAGGGCGCACACATACAAGCCGCGCGCGGTGCGTCTGTATGAAGATAAACCTACTTTGCCGTTTTTATACTATGGTTCAGGGGCTACTCTGTACTATCTACGACCGAAATTTCGAAGCGTCAAATGTCAATACATCTCTGTCATGCGCTATACTGATGACAATGGCAGGTAGTGTAGTGACAATTGTCGGCCATCCGTCGATCGTAGATAGTACAGAGTAGGACTGATCAGCGTAAGCCACTGGACTACAAGCGCGTCAACAATTGAAAGAAGGGTAGTATCTTACCAGCCCATATACGTCCCCACCGAGGGGCACGGGCCTCCCTTCGAAACATGAAGGGGATTTAGGCCATAGTCCACCACGCTGGCCCAATGCAGGTTGATGGACCGCTCGTCTTTCGATAATGAATTTTCTTGGACGGGCGGGTTTCATCACCGTTGAGCAAGTGATAATTAGAAATCCGTACATAAATCCGAAAAGACGAATTTAGTGGTACAGGCCTGCATTAGGATTTAAACCTTCGAATTACAAGTCTGGCTCATTCATTACCAACTGGGCTATCACCGTTGCTATCAAGAAGGATAAAAACATCTTTAATTACACAACTTCCCGCCGAATAAAAAATGATTAATGTGATTTAGTTTGCGGTGCGTTGCTAACTGATGTACAGAGGTCAGTGCATCAGTTTATCTCATTTTCGTTCTTATTGTAACAAGCATAGAGTCCACACATGCATTTACCTATCGGTACTCGCTTTACCTTCATCTTAGGTCATACGTTTACTTAGAATGACTAAACCAACGCTAATAGATTTGCTTTCAAACGTGACGGTATTTACAGTCAATTTGTTACAATAAGAAAACTGTCTTTATTGTCAACGATGTAAGGGTGACGTCAAGGTTTACATATGAAGCTTGATATGCTGCCGTGTGTAGTTGAGGTTTTACGGTATAAATAACATTTTGACACCACAAGGTTCAGATTGAGGATCCCGCTCACTTTTGATAAGTCTCGTGTTTGGGTATGGGTAAGTATGTTACGGAATAACCAGAAAAAAGGTATTTTACGATTAGGCCGGGACGTTTGAGAAAGTTCTTTTTAAGGCGACTACAGCACCCGATAAAGGCAGCACACATAGGAATAGTGCCATCTCCGTCTCTCAACAGGCCTGGCCCGGCAGTGCGAACAGTGTCGATACACGAAGTTTACAGACTATGAAAGCGTGCGTGCGTAAAAAATGTTCGAAAGTTAGAAAAATGAGATTTATGGAAAGGTAACAGCTTAAATCGAAAAATGCGTTAACTACTTATCGAGAGTGTTCAATCACGAACATTTTGATAGCAAATGTTCCTGTGTGCATTTTAGTATCGTTTTTACAGCTTAAAAGATACACAAAATTGGTATTTAGAGGTGACTTTGTGAGCTTTTTCTATCGAACCAAAAGTGCTGAATCATGTTTTCAGCAAACTACTTACTTATCTAGTTTATGTCCTGAATATTACCGTAGTATTTTTTTTTCTTCGATTTAATGCAGTGCGTCATGCTTATCTACGCATCATAAAATCGTAATTCAGGTGCTGTAGTCGCCTTAACTATTCATTCGTCTGACATCCTGGCTAATTTTAAAAAGTACCAAATAAGGCCGAAAATCCAACTTCTTTCGGGTTTACCATAAACTCTTATGAAATTTGCGTTTTGCATGTTAGGAGTTCTGATCAGAATGGAAACATAATCATAATGCTTTTATTATCTCTGGCTAGAGGATGCCCGGGATATCGTTAAATCCTTCCTCATTCCTTGCCTACATTACAAGGTGATAAGGCCGCCTTTGCACACTTTTGATTGCAAGTTTGTATCGTATGTTTTTGTCTTACCTTGTTAATTAAGTATTAACAATTGTCTTACCTTGTTAATTAATTAAGTATTACCTTGTTATTTTGCCGTGTGGTGATCGGTTGAGAATAACACCACCCCATCTCTTTCCGTGGGTGTCGTAAGAGGCGACTAAGGAAACACAAATGAGACCTGCCTCCTAGTAATCCATCATCCCAGGCAACGACACTTCATTTTTTTCTGAATCTGAGATGTCGTCTTATGGTCTCATGCGGTGTGGTAGGCTCTGTAAAGGGCCGTCTGGTTCGCGACCACCCTCCTACCGGAGTCCGACGCCAAACAGCTTGTTGTGTTCCGTCGGTGCGTGGGAGTACCGGTGCCTGTATAGGCATTTTCTGGGTTAACTCGCTCCATCATCGACCTCATCTTTGATATTTATGGTCAAGATTGAGGTCAATAGTTAACCCATCTTATAATAATAAAAAATAATAATAATTAAGTATGCAATAAAGTATTTCTCTATCTATCTACAAATGGAACTCTTGTGTCAAATTTCACCTTTGAAAGTCCTAGGATTTGTCACTAAGTCAGTCAAGACTCTGAATTTATACAGGGTGTAACAGAAAGATGTAGTCATATTTCAGGATGGTGACCAGCCCATAAAACTGAACAACTTTCCACAAAGAACCTAATTGAAATAAAATAAAAAATCGGCCTTTCATACTAAACCTATCAGCTGACCGCACAAGTTGTATGGAGAGGCGAAATTTTTTTTGAGATTTTAAATAGGTTCCTTGCGGAAAGTTGTTCAGTTTTATTGGCTGGTCACCATCCTGAAATATGACTACACCTTTCTGTTACACCCTGTATATATCGCAGGGAAATGAGGATATCAGGGATTTCACGAAATCCCTAGGGATATCACGAAATCCCGGTAGATGTCGAATATTCTCGTTTATTATTTTTAAAAGCAAAAGATGTATTTGCAAGAAGTTACACACCTACCACACCGCATGAGACCATAGGACGACATCTCAGATTCAGAAAAAAATGAAGTGTCGTTGCCTGGGATGGACTACTAGGAGGCACGTCTCATTTGTGTTTCCTTAGTCGCCTCTTACAACACCCACGGAAAGAGATGGGGTGGTGTTATTCTCAACCGATCACCACACGGGAAAAATAACGAAAAATAACCTAATGAACTAATCCACATAATAGGGAAAGTTATAATACCTTATAACATTGTCTGATTATTATGGTTAGTTGATAAAGCTTTATTTTCAAATAAAAATGTACCAGATAATTTGTTATTTTGTTTTATTACTTTATTCATCAAAAGTATTCTTCATTTCGTTTTGTTATTTTGTAATATCACTAGATTGTTTTTAGTAACAAGACGTAATAAACAAGAATATTCGACGTCTACGTGAAATCCCTGATATCCTCATTTCCCTGCGACATATACACAGATTTGAATGAAAATTGTGGACAACGGTTTGCTAAAAAGATAGGTTAATTATTTATTTATGTATTTATTTGGCACACAAAACAAGATATAGTCAAAAGAAAAACAATTACTAAAAAGCTAGACTCTACCTCTAAATATGTATGCACATACAGCTTATGATATATAGATTATGTTTATGTTCGGTGGGTAAATATTCTAACGTGTATATAGGTAATCTAGATTTAAGAAAAATAAAAAACAAAACAAAAACAGGGAAAAAATTGATGAAGTCACTAACTAATATTTTCTGATGCAAGTAGAATAGATTAAGTAAGTAACCTAAACAGAAAAAAATGCTCTGATATCATTTCTAAATTTATAGAGTTTTGGGTTAAAAATATCTAGAGTTGGGTTAGCGTGGACCAGGTCGTTATAAGTTCGGCACATTATGGTTACGGGGTTGTAATAAGATGTGAACATTAATTTAAACCTGAAAGGAAAATAATCGGGACGTGGGCTTGCGCGCTCTGTAGAAAATATTAAAATTAAGTAAGGAAAGTAAATATGGGGAATCTATGTAACTGTGGACGATTTTATAAAGTGTAACTAGATCAATATATTTTCGGCGAGATTGTAGGGAAATTAGGCCGAAAAAAAGCTAAAATAGCTAGTTGATCTACTCGTATTGACGTATGGTCGAATCATTAGACTAATGGAATATTTATCATCATTCATATTAATTGGACAGGGCACATTGTTCGTAGGACTAAATGCCGTTGGGGCAGAAAAGACCTTGAGTGGCGACACGTTTCGGAAGGCGCAGCTTAAGAAGGCCTCCTACAATGTAGACTGACGATCTGGTTAAGGTTGCGGGTAACAGCTGGATGCGGGTGGCACAGGACCGATCGATGTGGAGATCCTTGGGGAGGCCTATGTCCAGCAGTGGACGTCTTGCGGCCGACATGATGGTGATGATACAGCTGGGATTCATTACGAAATCAGTGGCATAAAATTAGTTACATGACATTAGTTTCATTAACAATTTCACGGGTCAAGTTTTAATTATTCTTTATTGCACAACACAGTAGGAAAAATTTTACATAAAAAATAGTGTACAAAGGCGAGCTTATCTCTAGAAGAGATCTCTTCCAGCCAACCTAATCGGTGAGAAATAGTGTACGAGACGGGAAGAGAGAATTGCGCACAACGTAAGAAAATACCAAATAAGAGAAGGGCTTATATTATTAATACTTAAATATAATGAAATAAAAATAATATATATACAAACATATATAATACATATAAACGATTATTATAAATTATACATACATAATATATAATTTTCTCATTACACTACTAATATATAATATATATTAGTAATCTATAATATATAATTGCTTTTACTATGCTGCATTGTAAAACATGATGTTTACACGTGAAATTGTTGATGAAACTAGTGTCATGAAACTAATTTATGCCATTAATTTCGTAATGTACTAATTCAAAACATACAGAAAAATCGCAAAAATCCTATATTTCAAATTAACCTGCAACATACACAATTTGACCAACGACGCCTACTGAATTGAAGTAGAGAAGATTTGAAACATCATTATGGACTCTGTATAACAAAAGAAAATAGACTTTTAATATTTTTTAAGATGATCTTTAGCCTGAAATTCGTATCGCAAGAGAAAGTTGCACCATCAGTGAATTACCGAACTTCTAACACATAATCAAAAAATTCTATAACCTATAAAACACCTAAATTACACTTATGTAAAGTCTAAAATCGCTTATCATGTTCCATGATATTTAGAAAAATTAATCAAGCAAGTAAGGATAGAGTTTCTCATCAAAGCTCGGTAATAAAACAGTTTGTAAGACCTATTGCGTATTGAAGTAATTATTGCGTTGATATATTTATTTTCTTTTCATGTAGGTTCTATAGGCCATTTTATAGGCCATTTGCAAACTATGGCCCACTTAACATTATGCAGTGCGTGCCCTACCACCTGCACTCAAAAAGATCTAATGGACGCTACTCCATCCGCCGTCCAGGTGGCTACGTTCTGGGCCACAACATTATAACGACTACTTGCCATCGATTCGCTAAGAAGAGGCCATTTTCTGAGCCTCTGGAGTCAGAACTATAGTTTGAATAAAGTTGAACCTAGGGGTAACAACTATATTCAAACTAATAATGACATTATACCTATCATAAACCAGTAAGACCAAGTTAAATAAGTTATTTCTTGAAAAAAAACCAACAGGTTGCACTCCGGGAGTGCCGGCAGAAGTGAAAACTTGAACATTAACGTTGTGCATTAATATGTAATTTAATTTTTTCTATGCTGACACCGGATCTTGACTTTTGCAGTTTTAATTTCCTATATTAATCAAACGCCCCTCCGCGACATCTTGACTTTTGCAGTTTTAATTTCCTATATTTATTAAACACCCCTCCGCCTTACAGATTTTCAATCAGGGTCACGTAACAGACACGTGACCCTGATGCGAGTTTAACATTTTTTACCCATACTTCAAAGTGCACAACGCCGCTAAAAAAGTTTTCACTTCAAAAATAAAATAACACAAACTTTTTTTTTGTTCGTATTCTTCTTTGCACACCCTTTCATTAGACAACTTTATGGAAATGCAAAATAAAATTACTAATCCGCCATTTTGGGCAGTCAGCCACATAGGATTTCAAAACACATAACTTAGCTAGCCATGCATTGTCATCGACACCAAATGTGTATGCAAAATTTTATCTCAATCGTTTGAATAAAAAATTGCTAAATTAAGTCATAAGATTTAACCCGGACAAACGTACATCTATACTAATATTATAAAGAGGAAAGATTTGATTGTTTGTTTGTTTGCATTGAATAAGCTCCGAAACTACTGGACCGATTTGAAAAATTCTTTCACCATTAGAATAATACATTATCCGTGATGAACATAGGGTAAATGATTTTCCCGAATTCCTACGGGAACGAAGTCCCTTGAGGAAAGCTAGTACCTACATAAATTGCAAGTTTTTAAAAAACTTGTTAAATGAGAGTAAGTCAAAATAAGTATACAGGCTGTACAGCTAATACTTTAATGGTGTATAGCGCCCATAGCTATAATCGGCTGCAAGTGATAATTTTTTCCCCTGGGGCAGAACTTATCTCCACAAAACTCGTGCGATCAGATTATTTGCCTTTGTATGACGAAATTTTGACATTGGAAATGTCTTTTCGTTCGCTCCAGTATAGGCTACGACTTCACGAAAAAGTGCGATAAAACAAAGACGATCGGGTTAAGGGTTTGCCCTGTAACCTAACCTTTTTGAAAAAAGTCAAAAAGTCAAACGACATTTTTTCGAATTCCGTAGATTCATTTCCAATGTGCTCGGTAGTCGTGTGAGGCACGAAATCTGTGATTTTTTTTGAGAATTTCATATAAGTTTTTTGGGAAAAGTTGTTTAGTTTCTTTGGGAAAATCAACCCTAAGAAACCTGTGACTGCAGCGCACTGCACTGCAGCAGGGGACGTCCTACCAAGACGTCAAGGATGTGCCCGCTAAGGACATAGCCAGATTCGCGGTTGGCATAGGACACCAAGATGTACTGTGATAATAATTATCACAGTATATCTGTAATTATTACAGAAGGTTACTGTTACAATTTTTATTTTATTTTTCCTACCAAGACGTCAAGGATGTGCCCGCTAAGGACATAGCCAGATTCGCGGTTGGTATAGGACACCAAGATGTACTGTGATAATAATTATCACAGTATATCTGTAATTATTACAGAAGGTTACTGTTACAATTTTTATTTTATTTTTCCTACCAAGACGTCAAGGATGTGCCCGCTAAGGACATAGCCAGATTCGCGGTTGGCATAGGACACCAAGATGTACTGTGATAATTACAGAAGGGTACTGTTACAATAGATCTGTCAAGGTCGCAGTGACACGGGGGCCTGCGTAATTACGCTTAACCCCAACCCTTCGAACTCCTTATTATATGTATAATAAGTATTTCATATGTATTTTCCATTTTTCATTACCAATATTTATTTATTCCTAAAAAATTCTGTCTCGTCCACGGACGTTCGTTCGTCACTTGGTATGGGACTCACTGAAAACCAGCGTTGTGGCTCGCGGTCTCATATCCTGATTCCCGAGTCGCAACATATAGCTGAGTTGAGGACCCTTTGTCTCGGACCCTACAACACATAGCGATCTAAAGCTAGTTTGCTATTGTATTTGTTATTGTCTTCATGTAGTGTATCGTGATCGTGTTTTACTGTTTAATCTTGCCTCTTATATGTGTTGTGGTGTCCGTTATAATAAATTTGTCTTTCTTTCTTTGTCTTTCTTGAATAATAATAGGGAAAATCACCCCATAAGTTTCGTATCCACCTAAGTTTCTTGTCTGCTAGTCATAAGGTTTAAATTAGAATGAACTTGGCCCTTTTACTTGGGCTATTATTTATTCTGTGACTTGGGGAATTAAGGTCCGTATTACAGAACGCGACTCAGACTCTGATCTATACTTAAGCAGCAGTCGTCTTTGTCATTTTGATAGTGAGAGAAAGAGACAATCAATACTTAGATCAAGACTTGAGTCTCCTTCCTTGAGTCTCCTTCCTTCCTGCCTCTTGATCGGCGGGTCCTGGGTTCGATCCCCAATCGGGGCAAACATTTGTGTACAAAGCAGATGTTTGTTATCGGGTCATGGGTGTTTGTGTTTGTCTTTATGTGTGTCCCGAGGGATCTACGACACAAGGGAAAACCTTAGTGTGGGCCTTTGAGTGTGTAGCATTTTTTTTTTCTGTAATACGGGGCTAAGTGTAGATACCTTGAATGATAAAACTGGACTAAGCGCCAGGAAGAAGATAGGAACATTGTTATTTTTATTACTTCTCTGCCATTATAAGGTGAAGGTTTTAAATTCCCCAGAATCGTTAATACCTAAAGCGACTTGCTCCAGCTGCTTGCAAAGCAATCTAAAAAAGATCCCAATTGTAACTTGTTAGAAGTATGAAATAGTAGTCGTAGATTAAATAATAAAATTGATTTAAAATGACTAGTTATGGCTTATCATTTGATCTCGGCTATCGTAACTAAATTTATGTCGATTTCATGTAAATGCATACAGACAGAACATAGAAAAGTGCTTGTTTTGAAATAGTTATTAATGTTTAACAATTCTGTAAATCTTTGTACTGTTTTTTGTGTTCTTGAAGCGCTTATAGCCCTGTGGCGTTCACGGTTCAGGAAATCTAGCTAAGATGGGCGACCGTATTAATAGGCGTTCCGTGCTTTGAGGGGCACGCTAAACTGTCGGGTACTCGGCTGTTGTCGACTAACTAGTATTTAATGATTGGTGAGCGGTTGAGCGCCGCCAATCCATATTGTAAGTATGTCATTTGATTTTAGGAAATCGAGCCAAATAAGTTTGCACTGACTTCAAACAGATTAGAGTTACTATGTAAATGTTGTCTTTATTTTTCACATTGTTGAAGTCGGTTTATTTTTTTTCCTTAAAAGTTTATTTACATAAAATAACTTAAAAATTAGATTATCAAGTAACGCCCTTGCATCCTCCTTCACCTTATAACCTTTAGAATACATTTCTACGTATTTTTAAATAATAAAAATGTTACAAAACTGTTACTAATACATCGGAATGCCTGTTCTAGCCGTGTTTTCTATGTAAACATGTTTATACCCACTTTACAAAGAGATTGTGACCTTAACATGTTAATAGGATTGCTTTATATCGTTGAACAAAAGTTTTATAACTTTTTTAAGCGACTCCATAAAAAAGGAGGTTCTCCATTAGACCATGTGTTTTTTTGTTATTTTGTGGGGCTTCATTGCCCGAGAAATTATCTATTTTCAGACAATAATTTATCTGAAAATAACACATTCTGCGTAATTATTAATTACTTCTATCTATCTATCTATGGAGGGGACGCCCGTCAGGCACACGCAGGTGATCAGTCCACTTATTTGGGACCATTTCACCCAATGCCTCATAACAGCGCACGAGTTTTACCTCTGTACTGACAGTTCCACCTCTTTAAACCTCCCAGAAGCTTTAGCAAACCCAATTATCTCCTTTATGCTAATCTCTTGTATTTGTTCTTCCTTACCTCATCCATGCCTATTGTCTCCCATCTTACCAGGAAGTGTAGACACTCAGTCAGGAAGTGTAGACTTGTTTCCTCCTTGTCGCATTCCGGGCAAGTGGGATCACTTTTTAAGGCCATTATTGTCAGGTGTCGGTTCAGAGGACAGTGTCCCGTGAGCAGACCTACTACAATCCTGATGTCTTTTCTATTTAAATTCATTACTTAAATCAACTCAGACAGGTACTGATACTGAAATAGCAAATGTAGATACTCGTAGGTCGCAATGAAAGAAAAAATATTAAAATCAAAAATAAATGAATTATATTAGTGAATCACTAATTAAAGCAAGTAATTATGTGTTTAAATATATGCAAGTCACGTTTTGCAAACATAATTTCAGAAAAAAATCAAGTGCGACTTGGTTGTAGGTGACGGTTCCTTAATTCGATAATTTCAATTGTTTGAAAAATGTTTTCAAAAAAGCGACGTGCAAAGGCAAGTCAGCTGATCGCATAAGCTGTATGGAGAGGGGAAAACTGTTTTCATATCTTGACCTATGTTTCTTTTTATTTTATTATTATAAGATGGGTTAACTCTTGACCTCAATCTTGACCATAAGGTCAAAGATGAGGTCGACGATGTAGCAAGTTAACCCAGAAAATGCCTACAAAGGCACTGGTACTCCTACGCACCGACGGAACACAGCAAGCTGTTTAGCGTCGGAGTTCGGTAGGAGGGTGGTCGCGAACCAGACGGCCCTTTACAGAGCCTACCACACCGCATGAGACTATAGGACGACACCTCACATTCAGAAAAAAAATGAAGTGTCGTTGCCTGGGATGGATTACTAGGCGGCAGGTCTCATTTTTGTTTCCTTAGTCGCTTCTTACGACACCCACGGAAAGAGATGGGGTGGTGTTATTCTCAACCGATCACATCACGGTATAAAGTTACCCAATATACCTTCTTTTATTTATTTATTTCTAAATAAATACAAGTTAAAGATTAAATACAAAAAATTCCACCCGTTACTTCAGCCCTCCAACTATTCCTATGCAAAATGTCACGTTGATTCGTTACTCTTTTGATGTAATGGAAGGACAAAAAAACCTACTACCTCATTAATAATTTTAGTGAAGGTTTTACGGAACTCTAAAAACGCAATTTTTAAACAAACTGTAAAGCACATCATCGGTTTTAATATCCACTCGCTATCAATTAAAATTAGAAAAGTGGCTTGCAAAATATTAAAATCGTTATCTTTATACTAGACGACACGACACCGTGACGACACGTGAAAACTTATTTTTTACAACTACACTTGCAACTCCAGTGTAGTGATCGGTGTGGTGATCGGTTGAGAATAACACCACCCCATCTCTTTCCGTACGTGTCGTAAGAGGCGACTAAGGAAACACAAATGAGACCTGCCTCCATCCCAGGCAAAGACACTTCATTTTTTTCTGAATCTGAGGTGTCGTCCTATGGTCTCATGCGGTGTGGTAGGCTCTGTAAAGGGCCGTCTGGTTCGCGACCACCCTCCTACCAAAGTCTGACGCCAAACTGCTTGCTGTGTTCCATCGGTGCGTGGGAGTACCAGTGCCTTTATAGGCATTTTCTGGGTTAACTCGCTCCATCGTCGACCTCATCTTTGACCTTTATGGTCAAGATTGAGGTCAAGAGTTAACCCATCTTATAAAAAAAGGACAGCTTCACTGACGTCTTTGCGATCGAGCGACCCTTCAACATTAAGAGTAGTAGAACGCAACTCAGACTCTGATCTGTACTTAAAGTAGCAGTCGTCTTTGTTATTTTGATACTCAGAGAAAGAAACAATCAATCCGTAAGTATAGATCAATACTTGAGTCTCCTTCTGTAATGCCTTAGTTTGGCTTTGCAAGCCATATTTGAGGGCACACCAGGCGCTAACAGGTGTCGCCATGGATGGACACGTCGAGAAGGCCACTCAGTGCAAAAAATGCACACTTTTTATAGGTAAATGTGAGTCAAGCACATATTTTAGTATCCACTAATATCCTACTGCAGAGCAAAGGCCTCCCCTCGTCACAGTGCTATATGTTCACTCTGAAGCATTGCTATATGTTCTATTGCGCATACCGCTGACTTGATGCCGCGTTCGCGACGAGAGCCGCCGCCTAGAGGTAAAATTATTATTGAAATAAATCAAGTAAGATAACAATGCTTATAAAATCAAGAGTAACTTTAGTTAGGTAGTAAGTAAAAATACAAGTTAACGTAACCAACCATGTTATTTGATACGTAGCCTACATACCTACGAACTATAGACACCTACAGACTATTGTATTTGTTAGTTTCGTTATTAGTCATTTTAATTACGTAAGTAAGTAGGTACATTTATTATTTTGTTCAACCCTGTCTGAGGGTACACCAAACATGAGTATAGTGATAATAGGCTGTCAGCCTTTCACCCAAGATACAGCAAAACCCTCACGTCCCACTCACTGGCTTCTACGTTATGCCTCGGAAGAGTTGGTAGCTGGAACATGCTAAGTTTTTTTTACGCTCCCAGTCCAGCGTGTAAGCTTTTAAGGCGACTACAGCACCTAAATTACGATTTTATGATGCGTAGATAAGCATGACGCCTGCATTAAATCTAAGAAAAAATACAACGGTAATATTTAGGAAATAAACTAGATAAGTAGTTTGCTGAAAACATGATTCAGAAAATACTCACAAAGTCACATCTAAATATCCAATACTGTGTAAATATCTTTTAAGCTGTAAAAACTATAGTAAAATGCACACAGGAACTTGAATTTTCTATCAAAATGTTCGTGATTGAACACTCTCGATATTTTTCGATTTAAGCTGTTACCTTTCCACAAATCTCATTTTTCTAACTTTCGAACATATTTTTACGCACGCACACTTTCATAGTCCATGAGTGCGTGCGTTAACTTCGTGTATCGACACTGTTCGAACTGCCGGCCCAGGCTTGTTGTGAGACGGAGATGGCACTATTCCTATGTGTGCAGCCTTATGCTCAATAACGATCGGGTGCTGTAGTCGCCTTAATAAGTATAAGTTTTTGCAATAAGAAACCCATTAGACAAGGTCGTGTCATATAAAAGACCTTAAATGCAAATCGCATACACGTCGAGATCGTTATTTGAGTCGCATGTTATATTACAACTATCCGTGATAAACATTATCGCTGTGGATGGTCTGAAACATCAACTACAAGCGTGAAGATAATTGTTTAGAGCCTTTAATTTACTATTACTACACGTCACGACTCAACAATAAAAAAATGTTTAACTACTTGTACATGAGTCGTCTATTTTAAAAGTCTGCAATCTGGCGTTTATAGTAAAAATTAGCTGTGAATGTGGCAACACTCAAAATTTTAAATACTTTCTTCCATTATTCACGGTTCGTATCAAAGATGGCTATTTCCTATAGAAAAACCACTTCAAAGTATGACATCAGTTTCAAAACCTGAAATCTGTAAAGTTTAAACTTATTAAAAAAAACTATTGTCTAAAATGAAACATTATTGCATATTGTATATTAGTGTGTCCTACCTAATTAACTAAAAGTAATAATGTTTACAATACATATTTAAGTTTACGATGAGTAATTCGTAAGTTAAAATTTGTATGGAATACTTCTTTTGACATTTGCCAATAATCACCCTTAAGGCGACTACAGCACCTAAATTACGATTTTATGATGCGTAGATAAGCATGACGCACTGCAATAAATCGAAGAAAAAAATACTACGGTAATATTCAGGACATAAACTAGATAAGTAGTTTGCTGAAAACATGACTCAGCAATTTTGGTTCGATAGAAAAAGCTCACAAAGTCACCTCTAAATATCAATATTGTGTATCTTTTAAGCTGTAAAAACGACAGTAAAATGCACACAGGAACTTGAATTTGCTATCAAAATGTTCGTGATTGAACACTCTCGATAAGTAGTTAACGCATTTTTCGATTTAGGCTGTTAACATGTTCTAACTTTCGAACATGTTTTTACGCACGCACGCTTTCATAGTCCGTAAACTTCGTGTATCGACACTGTTCGCACTGCCGGCCCAGGCCTGTTGAGAGACGGAGATGGCACTAAGTCAGATTGCAGACTTTGAAAATAGACGACTCACAATATTATGTTGTTGTAGTCACCTAATGGGTACCATATTGACACTTGGACGTATTCCCAAGGGATTGGCCGAATTATTCAGAAAATAGAATACGAGCTTGGAAAAAACGACCTGGAAGTACTTACCCAATGTAACGCGTTGAAATCGAATGGAAATAGTTTTATTTACTGTTTTAGACATCAACGCGTTACATTTCGCTTTATAAAAAGTCAGAAACGAGATTTTTTTGTATTCTAATACTTATTTTGTTTTTGTATTGTAAAAAATCTCGTATTCTAATACTATAAAATGAATTCAATTTTAGTTTTACAGGCTTTATCACGATGTTTTCTTCACCACTGAGCGTAATGAAAAATCCTTGTCACGCTCAAACGACTGAACCAATTTCGATAAAATTTGCTATGGAGGTAGCTGACACCCTGGATTAAACATAGGCTACATAATAAACTATAAAAAACTACTGAACAGATTTTCATACTGTTTTCACTAATGGATAAAACGATTCAAGAGTAAGGTTTATGTTGTATAAATCAATCCCGAAATTCTCATGGAAACGAAGTCCCGGGTGAGAAGATTGTATGAAATAAATCCCTACGTCCCTACTATATTATAAATGCGAAAGTAATTCTGTCTGTCTGTTAAGCTTTTACATAGACATAGGCTACATTTTATTCTAAAGCTGGGCGCGAAATAACCAGTAGTCTACGCAGGCGGAACCGCCTGCGGAAAGCTAGTATATAACTGAATTGAAATGTTTAGATAGATAGATAAATACTGTTTTTAGAGATTATAGGCATTATAGGCATTTTCTGGGTTAACTCGCTCCATCATCGACCTCATCTATGACCTTGGTCAAGATTGAGGTCAAGAGTTAACCCATCTTATAATAAAAATAAAAAAATAAGAAAAATGTGCGTAGTCCCGCTTGCCTCTCCAATCTTGAGAACAGACAGACGAGGTGACCTACGCACTCGCGTTATGTGCCGCGACCTCACCTCTCTTACCCTTTCATTTTGACATGACTTCTAGAAATTTGCTTTTAATTTTAATACATTTCATTGCACTTCGTAATAGTATCTTTGAAGACAGGAAATTATCTCCTTACCAACATTATAAACGCGAAAACTTTGAATGGATGTTTGTAACTCTTTCACGCTCAAACGGCTGTACCAATTTTGATAAAATTTGGTATGGAGGTAGCTGACAGCGTGGGTTAAGAGATAGGCTACATAATTTTCCCAAAATTCCCACGGGAACCAAGTCCCGGCGGGCAAGCTAGTTACAAATAAATACCACACACTCAAAAGGTATCCCTGGTTTGCCAGTAACCAACTCTTCCCAGGAATATTGGAAAAGTAAATTAGGTGACTTATTAATTATTAGTACACACATACACTACACTACACTACATATACTACAGAATACTTACATATACACATGCATGTGATGTGAACATTTGGCTCTAGTTCTAAATAGTTAAGTCTAGTTTTATACTTGGTTTATTATATATGCTGATCTCTTCAATCTGCGTGTATATACTTATTATAATCTGAGAATAACGGTGCTGACTGTATAAATATCTAAACATATAAGTATGCAAACCTTTGTATGTATTAATCTCTTGTACAAATGTTTGTAATAAATAAAATAAAATAAATAAGTGAAATTGAGGATATGAATCAGCTCACGAAACTGAAAAACTTTTTACACAGAACATAGGTCAAAATATCAGCTGATTTGCTTTTGTATGAAGTCGCAATTTTTTTTAAGAATTTCATATAGGGATATAATCGAGGTTGATTATTATAGAATAGGGATGTTGACTATTTTTTTTTATTGTTTATCTTAAAAAGGGACTGAATCCAAAACCCAAAACGGAAATAATTTTTGAAAACTATTGAGAAATAAAAAAGTTACAAGCTATTAAATTAGAATAGAGGGGGAAACTGTCAAACAACGACAAAGAGATGCACTTACAGGCACGTGACGTCACCGCTATTTGTTTGCGTAGGTAAAAAAGAGATAGCTAGTCCTTACGGTAATATAAATGCTAATAACTTGTTCATTAATAAACCAATTTTAATACTGTTTTCGGATATTAATATATTTCTAGCATGATTTTTTGTTTCACATACAATAATTCATAAAATTAAACACTGCCAACATCCCTATTATACAAAGTTTTAAAGGAGAGTTTTGCTTTATCACTGTGGCAGAAGGCTGAAAATCCATTACTACTCTGCTTAACCACAATCAGAAAAAGGTCGAAGATGCCAATATTCCTACGTTCTTTGGGGAAAAAAAATCAGTTTAGTGGGCTGTTTAAAATACATAGTGTATAGTGTATAAAATACATAGTAAGAAAAAAAGACGAATAGAAGTAGGTACATCACTGACTTCTAACCTAACGACATCTATGATTATGAAGAAGTACTATTTATTCCGGCTTCTTTCCTCTCATATCAGCACACTTGACTTGAAAAAATTAGACTAATCGTTAGTTATAAAAATTCAACATCAGCAATGTAGATGGCGCTATTAAGCAAAACAAAAAGTGCAAATAACAGCACATTTACACATTTGTACTACAAAAGCCGGCGCTATTACAAACGAGATAAGGACGACGTCAAAGTCAACATGTAAAGCGTGACGTGCCTCGGTGTGTACATTACTCGTGATATGGAGAATTTATATTGCGCGATCATTTAGTATAATTTCAAGGTCCGGTATATTTTTTCCGGATGCTAGATTTATTCCTTATAGTAAATTAACGTGATGTTTTCATTGAGTAATAAATTGCTTACTGTGGTCATGGCCACATGGAATTATTTGTTACATCACACAGGTCCTTTCAATAGAAGATCTACTTAACTGCTGTAGCGCTGCTTTGTGAAAATTCGAGGGAAATCTAGGATTATTTATTTATTTACTAGCTTTCCGCCCGCGGCTCCGCCCGCGTCCTAATTTTTTTTTTAATAAAAAATATCCTATAAACCTCACGGAGCCCGAGACCTTTCCAACGAATGCAAAACCGTGAAAATCGGTTCGTGCGTTCTGGAGTTATAGCGTCAGGAAGGAAAACCCGACTTATTTTTATATATGTAGTAGATTTATTTAAACATGGAGCATCATCAGTATCAAAAAACAAATTGGAACTAAAGTATAGATACATACAGCCAATTAGTGTCTAGGATTGATTGATATGAGGCAGGTCTCATTAATTGTGTTTCCTTAGTCGCCTCTCACGCCACCCCATGGAAAGAGATGAGGTGGTGTTATTCTCAACCGATTACTACATAGTAAAAAAATACAATTATTTTAATCCATTCATGTTTTAGTTATATGTATGTACTTATTACAAAATCTCAAATCCAGTTATCCCTTCCACGCGTCGCAATTAACATAAGCAGTGTACGCACCGACCCATCTCAAGGGCTATGACCACACTTTTACTGTTTACGGAGACACGTTTAATAATATGTTTTTTTTAACTAGCATTCCCATGGGAATTCAGGATAAAAATATGTAGCAGATGTTACTAAGGGATAATGTAGCATTCTAGTGGCGAAAGAATTTTTCTAATCGGTCCAGTAGTTCCGAAGCTTATTCAATGCAAACAAACAAACAATCAAATCTTTCCTCTTTATAATATTTGTGTAGGTCAAATAGGTATACAGGATGTAAAGGACAGCTTAGCAAATATTTAAATGGTGGAATCTACCCATAACTATCATCAGCTTTAAGTAATTATTTTCTCCCGGAAACGTCATGTTAAGGAGTTTCCATTATTTAACACTTTATTATTTACCTACTTTGTCGCTACGCAACGTATCGCGAAACCGCGCCCCGCGCGCGATCCCGGCGTGCGCGATCCCCCCGCGCCGTGCTGCTACCGGAGTGCGATTTACATTGCTGGTTTTCGTGGTTTACGTTGTTATGATTGTTTTTTATTGCAAAAAGGAGTGTATGCGATCAAATAATAAAAAAATGTAAGCAGAAAATATTAAAAAACATGAAAAATTACTGTCAATTTTTCGTACAAAAATTCCACTGGAAAATCGTTCAGAATGAATGTCTAAGTCCAGCGTTTCAGTTTTTGCAAAGCTGTCTATTACACCCTGTATATGAGGTCCTTAAATTAGCTAGCGAAACTTTAGGGGGTGATCCAATCCATGACATTGAAAAACTTTCCCCAAGGAACCCAGATGAAATTCTCAATAAAAATTAAGACTTCCCATACAAAGGCAAATCAGCTGATCGCACTTATTTGTATCTTTCTTTCTTTCTTATGCCCATATACGTCCCCACCGAGGGGCACGGGCCTCCCTTTGAAACACGAAAGGGATTTAGGCCATAGTCCACTACGCTGGCCCAATGCGGGTTGGTGGACCGCTCGTCTTGTGAAAATGAATTTTCTTGGACGGGCGGGTTTCATCACGATGTTGTCCTTCACCGTTGAGCAAGTGATAATTAGAAATCCGTACATAAATCCGAAAAGACGAATTTAGTGGTACAGGCCCGCACTAGGATTTGAACCCGCGATTACAAGTCTGACTCATTACCAACTGGGCTGTTACCGCTGTCATGCCACTATCACTTATTTGTATGGACTGTTGAAACTTTTCGACTTATTTATGCTCCTTGGGGAAAGTTGTTCAGTTTCGCTGAATAAATCCTTGGCACAATTTTCTGATTTCCCATCGTCGGCAGTCACTTAACACTTAATGTAGCCCAGTGGCTCTTGCTCATCTCAACTGATCATTGAGGTTAAGTAACGTACACAGAGGCAGGGAACCTGATGGGTGACCAAAGTGGAAATTTATCACGAGCGTTTCCATGCTTCGGAGGGCACGTTTAGCTGTCGGTCCCGGCTGTTGTCGATTGACTACAGTCGTTAAAACCAAGTCAGAGGCCATTGTGCGGTTTGAAAACTCTGACACCAGGGTTAGTCAAGTTCGCTACATACTTGACTATACCTACACGATAAGAAGAAGGTGACTTAACAACAGCCGGGACCGACGACTTATCATTTCCTCCAAAGCATTGAAACACTAGTAATAAATTGCCAATAATATTATCAGTAGGTATTATCACCTACCAAGCTGTACGTTGTATACGCTGCTGAATCCCACTGATTATTATTTTCGGATAGCAAACGCCACTGGGCTACGCCCACGTTATTTAATAGGCCCACGAATCAGCTAATCCTTCGAGTATAATCGTTAAGCTTTGGAAGATCTGTCATCTGACATATTCGATGTTTTATTTTTCTTTAAATTAATGTTTTAAATTAAACGTCCTTATTCGCTGAAATGAGGTAAATACAGTTGTTAGTAATTTTGACACTAAATGCGATCATCCGCTAGAAAATTCCTAGCACTTTCTTTATAATATGATGTACTTAGACGAGGAACATTGAGAAATACTGCCTGGGAGATTTTTAAAAATTCCACACGCCTAATGACGAATATTATTTTTCCTAAGTTTTCTCGCATGTTTGGTTACCCCATTTTTGAATTGTATTAACCTCACTTGATTCGATGAACCTTCGTCCTTTTTCAAAGTCAACTGTTTTTTTTTAGAGTCAGTTGAATATAAACATATTACTAATGTGGACGCATGTGATAAATAAACACATAAATATTCTGTGAAAACTTAAACGAACTTCAATTATGGAACTGAGAAACCGTGAAGGAAAATAACACTTAATAAAACAAGTTGCTTTAATGTATCCCTATCCCACGAAACCATCCATGGAAATTTATTCATAAATCTGTGAGCCAAAATGATACAAGATGACTTCACCAACTGTGAGACCGACGTTCGTTTGGAAGGAAAAGTGGCCCTGGTCACAGGGGCTACCTCAGGAACTGGCCTGGAAATAGCCAGAAACTTAGCCAGACGCGGTGCCAAAGTAATCATAGCCAGTAGAAACCCAGCCAAACTCGCTGCAGCCAGACAAAACATCACAGAATCCACCGGCAACCAAAACGTTGTTACCAGAACAATGGATTTCGAAAATCTGTCTTCAGTAAGAAGCTTTGTTCATGAGACCATTGCATTGGAACCAAGGTTGGACATTCTCATTAATAACATAGGATCTATTGGCCTGGAAGACCGCTTGACGCAAGACAATCTTCACCTAATGATGCAGGTCAACTACTTCGGGTCCTTCTTATTGACATTCCTGCTGTTTCCATTCCTGAAAGCATCAGCTCCGAGTAGAATCGTTAACGTGTCTTCTCTTGCTTTGATCCTTGGCCATATAGATCTGGAACACATGAACGACGTTGGAAGATACTCCAATTTTGGTATCTACTGTAACGCAAAGCTAGCTGATGTGCTGTTCACTGCAGAAATGGAGAAACGAATTGTTGGTAGTGGAGTGAATGTGTACAGTATGGACCCTGGTTTGGGGAAGAGTGAGTTCTTCAGGAACTATGATGATGGTTTCTTGAAGACCTTTCTGAGCGGTGCGTTATTGAAATTTGGTCGTCCCTTGCCAAGAGTAGCGCTGATGTCTGTCTATTTAGCAGTGGACCCAAAAGTGGAGCATGATAGTGGAAAGCATTTTAGAGACTGTAAGGAGTTCTATAGTACTTGGTTTGCTAATGATACTGTGTTGACAAGACGTCTATGGGAAGAGTCTAAGCGTCTGACGAGGGTGTCTTTTGAAGAAGATTGGGAAATTAATGGCGTCATATATCCGTAAATTTCGTGTATCGACACTGTTCGCACTGCCGGCCCAGGCCTGTTGAGAGACGGAGATCGCACTATTACTATGTGCGCTGCCATTGTCGGGTGCCGTAGTCGCCTTAAGGTAGGGGACGATAAACTGATTATGACATTAGAATACAATACCTACTCTTTATTACATGCCAAAAAACATAATAAGAATGCAAAAGAAAAAAAACAACACCTATTTAAAGTTATTATACTTCTTCAAATGTCATACTGTGACTTTCCGCCTTGTTTTTTTATATTAATTTTTTTGCGACGAGTTAACTCTTGACCACAATCTTAACTAAGGTCATAAATGACGTCAACGATGGAGCGAGTTAACCCATAAAATGCAGTTAAGGTCTTGTTGACGTTAATAAGGATATCATTATATTTGAAGAAGCTTTAACTTTAATTAAGCTTTAATTAACATTTCTGCAACAGCGTGAGTAAAACAAGGTTGAACAAAGATAATTTTATTTTACAATACACAAGAGTTACGTTATTCAGAGGATAACAAGTCATTTAAAATCAGAAAATAAGGATTTTTTATGACTGAGTTAAAAAGAACAACCCTCGGAGTTTCTTGCTTAATCTTCTCTGGGGTAGACTGCACCCTTGCGAATTGGCGTAAAGTTAAAAATGCCATCTCACTAAGTTTACTACTTTGACCTATTTTAAGTAACATCCTGAATGTTGTTTTTAGGGTTCCGTACCCAAAGGGGTAAAAACGGGTCCCAATTACTAAGGTTCCGCTGTCCGTCCGTCCGTCCGTCTGTCCGTCTGTCACCAGGCTATATCTCATGAACCGTGACAGTTAGACAGTTGAAATTTTCACAGATGATATATTTCTGTGGCCGCTATAACAACAAATACTAAGAAACAGAATAAAATAAATATTTAAGGGGGCTCCCATACAAAAAACGTGATCTTTTTTGACTTGACTTTGAAATGTTATCATGATGCTAGCAAAGTATTTATGCTCTTTTTCTGTGCCCGGATAATTTATTAATTGAAAAATAATTAAAGGTGCAAGGGCTACTCAGTTAGTCGAGGGGTTCTTCAAAAAAAAACGGAAATAATTTTATTTAATACTAGAGTAAAAAAATGATATATACACATCAACATGGTCTAGGGATATTGCACGATTTTTCATACAAAAGAGGCATGCTTGAGAAGCTATAAAAGCATACTCAAGACACATGGAGGGCTATAATTTTCAGACGAGCAAGTGCTAAACTTGAATTTTCAATTCTAAGTCAATAAAGGAGATGTTTAGCTTTAGTAGGGAAGGTGGTTTTTTATTCCGAACTAAAATTAACTTGAACCAAACCAATTTTATTTGGTAGAGAAGACAACTGGAAACATATTGAAGTATACAAAATATTTTTTTGTCCCTCCATTATTTTTATATTAATAATTATATCTTTAGTATAATTACGCTTTTCATACTTGGTAACACCGGTCCTATATGTCAGCAGGCTAGTGTTGCACACAATTTTATTTATAATCGATTGATTTTATTATTTGAGCGCTTTCTCCCTCGCGAGTCTGCACTCTCCCCGGACGATACGCTAAGGTGGGCTACTTTACCCTTAAAAGTAACAACAAAAAAAAAACAAAAAAAAAACACATCAACAACAAAAAAACACAAAAAGTTTACATTCCGGAAACGAACTTGAGTCAGTAGAGTACTATGCTAGAGCACTACACTTTATGGTAATTGTTTTTTAATTAATTAACAAACCTAATATTTTTTTAGTTTCTCGTCCAACAATAAACCAAAAGTGTATGGGGTTATGGGTATGGGTTATGGTCATGGTCACTAACATTTTTAATTTATTTATACCCCGCGCCATAAAATACAGGGTCCAAAGTCCAAAGTGTCCAGCTTGACGTGCTCTTAGGTGTACCTACCATCGATAAAAAAATCATAAAATCAATCGATTATTAATAAAATTGTGTGCAATGCAACACTAGCCTGCTGATATATACGACCGGTGTTACCAAGTGTGAAAAGCGTAATTATACTAAAGATATAATTTTATTAATATAAAAAAAAATGGAGGGACAAATAAATAAAAATCTTCACCATCTTGTTCTTCTTTTAATTCTCTATGTTCTTGTTTTTCTTTGGTGTCTGTATATTTAATGTCAGAATAAAAATTCATTAATTTAGATATTTTTTTTAAATTAATTAAAAAAAATGGAGGCTGTAAAAAATAAAAAATCTTCACCATCTTGTTTTTCTTTTAATTCTCTATGTTCTCCTTTTTCTTTGGTGTCTGTTAATTTAATGTCGGAATAAAATTCCATTAATTTAAATCTCCTTTTGTTTTACTTGAAATTTGTAAAAACGTGACGGAAAAGACCATGGAAAGCAAAAAATTTTATGATTATGATTATGAACCGAAAACGAAAATGCACTTTTTGTATGAAAATGGTAGAATTTACGCAATTTTTATTTTATTTTCGTCACGTTTTCACAAATTTCAAGCAAAACAAAATTTATTGACTAGAATTGAAAATTCAGGTTTAGCACTTGCTCGTCTGAAAATTATAGCCCTCCATGTATCTCAAGTATGCTATTATAGCTTCTCAAACAGACCTCTTTTGTATGAAAACTCTTGCAATATCCCTAGACCGTGTTGATGTGTGTATTATAAAGTACCAGATCTAGCGCATTCAGATGCTGAATGCGTTAACCTTGACATGACGGATCCATGCAGATATATTTTTGAACTGAAAATATCCAAATCAGAGGAGCAAAACTGCGAATTATGAAGGAAATTGAAAACGAAACACATGCAGCCTTGTTACAAAGGCATATTACAGTAAACATTTAAAATACACTGTATCAACATGAAAATATTGGAATTAACCATTTAACTGGTTCTACATATATTACATCTGTAGGTACTTAATTAAATTATTAATGAGATACCTGTTCATTTTAAAATGTCATTACTCATTTCCCAATCTTCGTCCATACCTATTCCTACTGCTTCTTTCGAAGCTGCCCAGAGTTTTCGTCTCAAGTTAACATCACGCACTAACCAATGATTCATCCATATTTTACACCACTTAAAATTCACACCACTTACAGTCGCCAAGCTGGGCTCAGCTGCAATATACACTATTTCTTGACCGACGTATTCTTTCGTCTGACCAACACTATCCACAAAGATTCTCGACACTCCTCTTACAAATTCAGGTACATTTTTCAAAATATCAGTATCCCTCACGACAAACGGATCGAACGTATTCGCAGTGACTCCTGTCCCTTTCAATCTTTCGTCTAATTCTGCAGTAAAGACAGTGACAGCTAGCTTAGAATTGGCTAAAGCTGTAATAGCATTATACCGCCCAATATCGTTCCAGTGATCGAACTCTAAATGTCCGAGATACATTGACGAAGCGGAGCTGTTTATGATTCTGCTTGGCGCTGAAGCTTTCAACAAAGGCAGCAATAGATACGTCAATAAAAACATCCCAAAGTAATTCACTTGCATTGTCAAGTTTAGTCCATCTTCTGTCAGTTGGTCTGGCAGTCCTACGGCTCCAGCGTTGTTGACTAGAACGTCTAATCTGGTTTCCATTCGCAGTGTTTCTTCAGCAAAGTTTCGAACAGATTTCAAAGAGGCAAGGTCAATTCTTCTGTATGCAATATCATCATTTCCCGTAGCTTCTATGATGCTATCCTTAGCTGCTTGAAGTTTAGCTTCATCTCTACTAGACAAAATGACCCTAGCACCTTTACTTGCTAGTTGTTTAGCCGTTTCCAAGCCAATGCCGGAACTCGCGCCAGTTACTACCACGACTTTTCCCTTTAAATCTGCATTTGCGTCACACATCGTGGAGACAACAATATGAGACGATGACGATCGATAAACTGAGTTAAGAGGAAAACTTCATACAGGAACTAATAACTGGATTTTTCTTGCTGTGACAAAAAGGGTTTTGTGGTACCAATGGCTCTCACTTTGTTCTCGTTTGCGAGTATAATGTGAGGATTTCGCATCGAAGCATCATTGTTTAACTAAGAAATCGACCTATATAGGTAGGTACTAAAGGATTTTTTTTATATTATAAGATGGGTTAACTCTTGACCTCAATCTTCACTATAAAGGCACTGGTACTCCCACGCTCCGACGGAACACAGGGCATAAGGACAGAGGCCAGCGCATCAGGTTACTCCATTTTCGTTGCAAAACTGCTCTTATCGCAACAGCACAGAGTGCACGCGTGTGGTAACCTGATGTGCGACCCTCCGTACTATCTAATAAGATAGACAGACAATCAGACAAAGAAATTATTATTTGAATTTAAACTAAAATATACCCATAACATGCCTACAAAACAATCACAGGGTACAAATACACGTAATAAACAAATGGTTACTTTATTCTTGAGTGTTGTGTGTGTATCAAGAGTGCAATAAAAAGGCTATAGCCCAGTATCATCTTTGTTCAAATAGACGGAGATCCCAGGGCCGCCAGACCTTACTTATTTTCTCATAAACCAAATGTGTGGGAAATAGTAGTGCTACTATGTACTAGTAATGTATGAACCTAACCTAACCTGGTCCGGCGGCCAATTTTCAGCTATCAGGTTCTGAAGGTACTTCCAAAAATTACTCACTTGTCTTGAAGTTTGGCTGCTGATGTCTTATATAATACCTATAATTAATTAAATATAAAAATTAATGTTAAACACCGCCAGACACTCTCCGTCGGCTGTAATTTCTGCCAGACGCTTTACAGATTGCAAGTAAATTATGCGATTGCACCTACAATCTGAGCCGTGATTTTTGTATATGATGTTCAGGGAACTATAACAATACTTTTTATAGCACCCAGACTTCAAGACAAGTGAGCAATTTTCGGAAGTACCTTCAGAACCTGGTAGCTGAAAATTGGCCGTCGGCCCAGGTTAGCTGGTATTCCTACATTTCTAGTACGTCTAGCACTACTATTTCCCACACATTTGGTTTATGAGAAAATAAGTAAGGTCTGGCGGCCCTGGGATCTTGGTCTAAAAGGACAAAACAATAAAATTAGCGTCAGTCACGAACTAGTCACGAAGCAGTCCTCCCATATTTTCATTCATATTATATCCTATGTTTATATTCATTTCTTATGATATTTTAATATTTTGATGTTTTGTACTTAGTTTATATAGACTCATGCTAAAGTTGTTCTTTAGTTATAAGTTTTTCTGTCCATATGTGGAAGCTACATACAATTAATAACCTAAAATTATTGTATGTAGCTGTAAGCTCACCAAATAAAAGAAAAAAGAAAAGAAAAAAGAAAAGTTTGTCGGCTAGTTTGGTGAGTCGTAGTGACGCTGCCTCTTGATCAACCTGGGTTTGGTTCCCGGTCGGGGCAAATATTTGCTGAAAGAGCAGATGTGTGTTTTCGTGTCATGGGTGCTTGTGTCTGTCTTTGTGTTTAAAACCTTAGTGTGGGCCTTTGAGGTTGTAACGTTAATTTTATTTTATTTTATTTATGCGGTTGACTGAAGGGGTGAAAGCCCAGTTGGTAATGAGCCAAACTTGTAATCCGATGGTCGCGGGTTCAAATCCTGGTGCGGGCCTGTACCACTAAATTCGTCTTTTCGGATTTATGTACGGATTTCTAATTATCACTTGCTCAACGGTGAAGGAAAACATTGTGATGAAACCCGTCCAAAAAAATTCATTTTCGAAAGACGAGCGGTCCACCAACCCGCATTGGGCCAGCGTGGTGGACTATGACCTAAATCCCCTTCGTGTTTCGAAGGGAGGCCCGTGCCCCTCGGTGGGGACGTATATGGGCTGGTAAGAAATTAAAAACTAACACCAATAGTAGTCTTAGTAGTTTTCCTCAAAATAAAAATGATAAGGAAGTCCTATAAAAAATAAATTACAATTTAATTTGAATTTTATTCATCTTCAAATCTAAAATAGCATCGCTCGTTTAGAATACAAAGTCATCTATAATAATAGATTCAAAGTAGGTCCTGTCTATTGCCTAGCTGCAACAAATTTTAAACATGCAATTGTGTTATCTGCAGTTTTAAGTTATTGTTTCAGTTTGCAAGTGCGTGTTAAAAACCTTTAATCAATAGCGTTAAAGTTGAAATTGGTTTGATTTGCGCTCACTTGTTACATGATTCTGAAATCACCCGCATTGTCACTTTGTGTTTTGACGCGTGGTATAACCATAGTATAAAAAAGGGAAGTATGTTATCTTCATACAAACGCACCGCGCGCGGCTTGTATGTGTGCGCCAATATATTGCAAGGTATCTTTTGGGGGCAAATAATAAAACAGCTGGATACTTCTTCAATCTCCAGTATAATCAAAAGACTGTTCCTTCTATGTAACAATATAATTCGCTTTTTACAATATATCCACAGCTGAAAACTAAGACACCTTTTATTAAGTGCTATTGCACGCCTATACTCGAAATTACATTTATTCCGCGAGCTAAACACAATTAATCCGTAAGGATCAAACAATGAATTCTCAATGATCAAACACTGAATACACCACGATCAAACAATGAATGGCGCAAGGCCAGATCTTCAATCATTTCGAATCATGACATCGAATACCATTTCAAACCTTTGAAATTGATATTCGAATTTTGTATCTTCTTCGAAATGACCGAATGAGAAAGAAGTTGCGTTATGCCCGATCCTCTGTGAAGGTCTGCATACCACAGTATCTATGCGTCGCCGCACGCACACTCGAACCTTGTGCGGTACTGGCGCACTGCGAAACACGCCGAGATTTTGTTGAGTGTGCGTGCGGCGACGCATAGATACTATGGCGCACACATACAAGCCGCGCGCGGAGCGTTTGTATGAAGATAATCTACTTCCCCGTTTTTATACTATGGTATAACCTATTACATTTTTAACCCCGGACAAAAAAGAGAGGTGTTACAAGTTTCACGTGTATATCTGTGAGTGAGTCTGTATATCTGTGTCTGTTTGTGGCATCGCAGCTCCTAAACGAATGTACCGATTTCAATGCGTTTTTTTGTTTGAAAGCAGATGTAATCTAGATGGTTCTTAGCTTTATTTGTTATCTTGGTTCAGCCGTTTAAAAGTTATAAGCAATCGAATGTTGAGGGTGATGCATTTTTTAAATTTTAGAGTTATCTATACTAATATTATAAAGAGGAAAGGTTTGTATTTTTGTATGTAACGAATAGGCTCCGAAACTACTGGACCGATTTCAAAAATTCTTTTACCATTAGGATGCTACATTATCCCTAAGTAACATAGGCTACATAATTTTACCGAATTCTCACGGGAACGAAGTCCCGAGCGGGATGCTAGTTATACATATTATAGTCAGCATTCTAACAAACTTGTACAATTTTCTATTATAATGTACATAAGTGCACTTTGTACTAAATAAACAGTTTTATCTATATCTATAAAAATGAATCACTAAATCTATTGCTAAGCGCGAAACTCGAGAACGACTGAACCGATTTGGTTGATTCTTTTTTGGTGTGTTCCTTATTGTCACGACCAGGTTTAAATTTAAAAAAATGAAAATCCACAGGGACAATTCCCAAAGGAACCAAGTCGCGGGCGGACAGCTAGTTTATTTATATATTTATAGATTTATGTCGACTGGAAACCGAACCCAGAATCTTCCGATTAAGGGATGTACGACTTTTTACTGAGCAAACCGGTAGATAAACAGCATTAACGTAACGTCCTCAAGTATTCGGTAGAAGAGGTTCTTAATATTTTGCTTGCACTTGACATCAAAGTGAAAAATGCATTTTGAAAAATGGGTTTGCTTATTTATTTGATGGGGAAGGTGACATTTTTGGAATTTAAGGTATAAGGCGACTACAGCACCCGATAAAGGCAGCACACATAGGAATAGTGCCATCTCCGTCTCTCAACAGGCCTGGGCCGGCAGTGCGAACAGTGTCAATACACGAAGTTTACAGACTATGAAAGCGTGCGTGTGTAAAAACATGTTCGAAAGTTAGAAAAATGAGATTTATGGAAAGGTAACAGCTTAAATCGAAAAATGCGTTAACTACTTATCGAGAGTGTTCAATCACGAACATTTTGATAGCAAATTCAAGTTCCTGTGTGCAATTTAATATCGTTTTTACAGCTTAAAAGATACACAATATTGGTATTTAGAGGTGACTTTGTGAGCTTTTTCTATCGAACCAAAAGTGCTGAATCATGTTTTCAGCAAACTACTTATCTAGTTTATGTCCCGAATATTACCGTAGTATTTTTTTCTTCGATTTAATGCTGCGTCATGCTTATCTACGCATCATAAAATCATAATTTAGGTGCTGTAGTCGCCTTAAGGATCATTAAACACTTAGTTTTTTTTTTACTGTGTAGTAATTTTTTATTGAGTAGGCAAAGGAAAATCTCACAAAAAGGCCTTAAAACGCGATCGGCGTGACACTTGATAAAAAATTACAAAACAAAATAAAAAACACTGACTGATGTTTGTTAATGCTTAGACCTTAAATTGTTAGATAAAAATTTAAAAAAAAGAACAGCCGGTAGACAGACACTCAGGACGTATAAAACCATTTTTGCCCAAGCTGAAACGGAGACGTTTCGCTTTCGCTCGGTGAATAAAGAACTCTTTTCATTACTCATACTCGGAAAGTAGGTCTGAAGTTGCCTACGGAGCGGCTAAAAAGTGATACTTTTCAAGCCTAGGGAGAATCGCTTTCAACTGACAGCTGTCAAATTAAGTATTTAAAAAAAACGTTCCAACTTCTTAAACAGCCACTCTATTACAGCGCGATGTAAAATCGAAATAACAAAAGTTAAGTATTCATTAAATAATACTTTTAGCTATTTCTTTAAAATAACATAAATTTTGGCAAAATACTTACCATTTTTTTCAATTATTTATGAAAATGGCCAGCCACAGAAAAAAAACATAATAGGCGGGAAAGTGGCATTCCGTTCTTCATTTGTTTTTTCGAGTTGTAGAGTTTTGTAACTTTCGCATAGCAGCAATGAGTTCAGTTTATTCATGTTTTTATTTTTACTTTCTTTGTATTCGTAATGAAAAGCACAGTGTTTACCTCGGGTGAAAGACTTATTTAAGTCCCGAGACGGGGTTTGGCGACCGAGCGTAGCGAGTTGCTTTCACCCCTAAAGTAACAATGTACTATTTTCTTGACAGCCTTTGCCTACAGCAAAATAATATTTGCAATTGTCACTTTTTGTGTGATATAAATCATCAGGAACTAAATGACTTGCAACATTTTTTAGTAAAGTTAACCTACGTAGGTTTGTAAAAACTTGTTTTCAATGCCCTTTTTTGTCTTTTGTGAGGCACATTTACAAAAAGGTTCTATTTAAAAAAAAAAGTGTAAAACAACATCATGCATCATTCATTATAATTAAACCAATAGTTGAATTCTTTAAAATGGGTTTAAAATCTAGCTCGGGGCATAGATGCGGTCGACGATGTAGCAAGCTCACCCAGAAAAAGCCGAACTAATCGCTTTATATAGGCTCGAAATATAATCTTATAACCAAAAGTGTGCAAGGGCGGCCTTATCGCTAAACAGCGATCTCTTCCAGGCAACCCAAGGCGAAAGGAAAACACAAGACAACCGGAAGTAGCGCGGAAGTACGAGTCGAGTAGTGATAAAAAAAGGTACTGTGTACTTTCTAGCCTATAGGTATATCTTGAAGTCTTCGGAAAAGATTATTTGGAAGCGATAGAAACAACCCTTAACCCCCCACAAAAAAGAGGGGTGTTATAAGTTTGACGAATGAATCTGTGTATCGGTGTATCTGTGTGTGTATCGGTGTATCTGTGTGTGTATCGGTGTATCTGTGTGTTCGTCTGTGCCATCGTAGCTTCTAAACGAATGAACGGATTTCGATGCAGGTTTTTGTTTAAAAGCTGTCATAATCGAGATGGTTCTTAACTATACGGGGTAACTTTTTTATCACTATCCAAATTTTTCTTACGGTGTCAGTAACGTTGATAGAACTTAAATAAGGAGAAAAAAATTAAATGCTGGACTGGAAGTGAAAGAAAAACTAAGAATGTGCTAGCTACCTACTCTTCCCAGAAATAAAGTAAAAGTATGTAAGGGATGCTGTATATTGGGCGAAAGGTTGACTACCTACTCTCACCAGTATGCAACTTGTTCCATCTGATAACCCTCACAATTTGTGTCAAATGTGGCTCCAATTAGTTCGCTAGAACCACTGATACTCTGTCTACCCCGTTAGTGATTATGTATGGGCGTGAGCATATGTATGTATGTATGTCGCTTATTTTGTGTATTCTGTCATGCATTCAATACCCTTCACAACTCGTAGTTATAAATAGTTTATTAAATTACTGAATGTTCGCGTTCCGTATGACGTCATATGCTTTTTCCGCCATCGCCACCAGAACAGAGTTGGGGAACAAAGACAGCGGAGATGGGAGGACACTCGCGTCCATCACGCGGACTCCTGACACTGATTTGACCCTGTAAGTTAAACAAGTACATTATCTTAAATCTTAAATTAATAATAACATTATACCACACAAATCTTGGATCGTACTGAAATGTCCCACGCATTGACATGGACTACTTTTCTTTATAGCTAAGAGAATGTGATACCTAATATCCAGAAGAGAAAAACTTTCCAGCAATCTTCGCCAGATATGTCGGTCCACCTTGCTCTGCTCGGCTTTCCTGTGCGTCACCGCCGCCACTTTAACTTACTTAACCTTATATCTAATTCAATCACGCAAAGAAACCCCGAGTCCTTTCCATTATAAAATACAATACAATATACTTTTATTTATCTTCTATCTATATCTATATCTTCTATATCTATACATATCTATACATATTATAGAGACGAAAGATTTGATTGTTTGTTTGTTTGCTTTGAATAGGCTCCGAAACTACTGGACCGATTTGAAAAATTCTTTCACCATTAGAAAGCTACATTATCCCCGATGGACATAGGCTACATAATTTTCCCAAATTCCCACGGGAACGAAGTCCCGAGCGGGATGCTAGTCTATACATATTATAAAGAGGAAAGATTTGATTGTTTGTTTGCATTGAATAGGCTCCGAAACTACTGGACCTATTTGAAAAATTCTTTCACCATTAGAAAGCTACACTATCCCTGATGGACATAGGCTACATAATTTTCCCGAATTCCCACGGGAACGAAGTCCCAAGCGGGATGCTAGTTTATTATAAGATGGGTTAACACTTGACCTCAATCTTGACCAAGGTCATAGATGAGGTGTACGATGGAGCGAGTTAACATAAAAAATGCCTATAAGGCACTGGTACTCCTACGCACCGACGGAACTCAGCAAGCTTCGGTACGAGGATGGTCGCGAACCAGACGGCTCTTCACAAAGCCTACCACTCCGCATGAGACCATAGGACGCCACCTCAGCTTCAGAACAAATGGAGGTGTGTCGTTGCCAGGGATGAATTAATATAGACTGAGATCCCAGGGCCGCCAGACCTTACTTATTTTCTCATGAACCAAATGTGTGGGAAATAGTAGTGCTAATATGTACTATTTACATATGAATACCAGCTAACCTGGGCCGACGGCCAATTTTCAGCTACCAGGTTCTGAAGGTACTTCCAAAAATTACTCACTTGTCTTGAAGTCTGGCTGCTGAAATATTATAGAATATAATTAATTAAATATAAAAATTAATGATCAACACCGCCAGACGCTCTCCGTCGGCTGTAATTTCTGCCAGACGCTTTACAGTACCTACAATCTGAGCCGTGACTTTTTTATATGATGTTCAGGGAACTATAACAATACTTTTTATAGCACCCAGACTTCAAGACAAGTGAGTAATTTTTGGAAGTACCCTCAGAACCTGGTAGCTGAAAATTGGCCGTCGGCCCAGGCTACCTAGCTGGTATTCATATGTTAATAGTACATATTAGCACTACTCTTTCCCACACTTTTGGTTCATGAGAAAATAAGTAAGGTCTGGCGGCCCTGGGATCTTGGTCTAATAGAAGGCAGGTCTCATTTGTGTTTCCTTAGTCGCCTCTAACGACACCCACTATACCTTATTTGTGTTGGAGTGTAATAAAGTATTTACACAGCAATAAAGTATAGACACATAAAAGGTACAGTTCTATTTTAATACAAAATAGTTATTCTTTCCATACTAACCTCAACTGGTCATCAACAACAGTCCCCCCCGCGCAGGTTCCTCCCACATGGTGCCCTGTGACTGCCACCTCCCGAACGACGCACTCCAAGTACTCATCAGGAGGACTCTTCAGTTTAAGAAACTCTTTAGGTCTGGACTCTTTGGGGGGTTTTAGATGTTCTGGTTTTGTTCTGTCAAGATAAAAGGAAAAGCAGATGAAGATAGTGGACAAGACGAAGATATCATGGATTTTAGAATGTGATTTCAGTGATTGGCATGCGAAACTACCTACTAGTAGAAATTTATCATATAAAAGAGATTGGAAAGCTATAAAAGCACACTCGAGATACACGGAGGAGGGCTATAATTTTCAGACGAGCAATAACAATTGTTTTAGCTACTTGTGTGAAAACGTGACGGAAACGAAAAAGAAAATGCACTTTTTGCCTGCTTTTTGTTTGAAAATGTTCGAATTTACTTACACCATTTTTTTTACATTTTCGTTTTCAATTTTTTTTCATTATCCTTGAGTAACATAGGCTATATCATTTTCCCGGATTCCCATGGGAACGAAGTCCCGAGCGGAAATCTAGTATTATAATAAAGGATAGATTTGATTGTTTGTTTGTTTGCATTGAGTTGGCTCCGAAACTACTGGAGCGATTTAAAAAATTCTTTCACCATTAGAATGGTACATTATTTCTAAGTAACATAGGCTACATAATTTTTCCGAATCCCCACGAGAACGAAGTCCTGGATGGATTGCTAGTATAGGATAAAACAAACTCACCACTTTCTTTTACTTTGAGGTTTGTTCCCTTTAAGTAAAAACTGTTTAAGTGGCGAGAGTTAAGATGGTTTGAATTTTGAAGAACAAAAAATATATTGGGGTGGTTAAAATAAGCAAACGAATCTCCCTAGGACTGAAACGTCTTTTAAGGGAAATTCAACAAAATTGTCGGAAAATTTTTTGCCTTCCCTATACATATATTAGAGTACTACCTTTCCCTGCAATAGGCTATTTATTTATTTATGTATATATAGTAATATTTATGTATGTTGTTATATTGATGTATCTATTTATTATTTTTGTAGTATAAGTTTAATTATGGTATAGTTTACGTAGGTATATTACGTATTTTGCACGCTCTATCTGCCTATTAGATCAACTTTCCGTGGCTCGGGTTTGCTGGAAGAAATTTTTTTTTAGAGATAAAAAAAATAAAAAATAAATAAACGCTACACACTCAAAGGCCCACACTAAGGTTTTCCCTTGTGTCGTGGGTCCCTTGGAACACACATAAAGACAAACACAAAACACCCATGACCCGAAAAAGCTAACCTTTTGTGTCGTATCTCTTTTTGTAATTTTATATAAATATTTGTCATGTGTGCAAAGAACTGTAAATAAATAATATTTTACGCGAGCCCTGATAAGGGATAGGAGGATTACCTATTAATGTTTTCATATTCAACTCATGTTCCTTGAAAAAAGTGGTTCAAATTGATGGGCTGATTCATATTATTGTGGCAGGAGAGTTGTGACATGGTCGGTTTTTTGAAACCTCCGCTAGTGAGCTCTCAACGGTTCGCATTTCTTAAGATAGATTCACAATAGACAAAGAACGACAACATTAGCAGACACAAAAGAAATATTGTACAAGAAAAACACGAGAAAGTAAACCCGATAGAAAGTGGAGGGTGCACTGTGCCAGTGAATAGGTTTTAACGTTTTAACTCCGCATGAAGTCACCTGGTCAACGCACCAGACACCTGGCATAAAGTGCCCGACTGGTCAAGGCGCACTTTAATGCTGGAGGTCAAGATCCACTTTGGGTCGTTGAGCCAGCGAAGTAAGTATAAAGTCACCTCATAACTTACTTTCTCCGTCTCCTTGGTGTGATTCCTGTCTGGTCAGCCTTTGTGTAGTTCCAGAAGGATAGACATCTTTCAGGACGAGGCCAGTGAATCCTTGCTCCAATGTCTTTGAATGGTTTTGTTTGTATCAATTCCTCGGCTCGGCGCATTGCTGGAAAGATTAGGTTATGACATTATGCTGGCAACTTACTAAATTATTACAGCAGGTTCCCTACTGCCATTATCATGTTACAGTGAAATTAAAATAATCATACTTCAATGTAACTTGTAGAGCGTTGTCCCTTTTTCTAATTTTGGCTTTGTCTCTGTTTCTGCTAATTACGCTTACACCCATATTCTTAGCAGTTAACTCGAGATTTCCTCGACTCCACTCAACCTCTGTCAAGGATTTTGACGTTTTTATTTGACACTTCCGTCCTCGACTTTACAATTTTCCTCAGTGGAGTCGAGGATGATTTGAGTAATCAATTGTCAAAGTTAAGGTACCTCGCGACCTACCTTAAGATTTCCTTAACGCTTTATTCGATGCTGGAGCTTTTTGTATGCTACTTTTTCATATGAAAGATGAATTATTTTGAAGATTTCGTGGATAATCTTTATGATAATATATCGTTAAAGATTAATATCGAATAAAGATATACGCTAGCTAGTGCCATCTATCGTCGAGTAGCTGTACGCCATGTTCAAGGAATCTTGATATGGGAAGAATACCAAATTTGAGGTCGTTTCGAGGATTTCCTTAGCTGAAGTTGAGTGGAGGAAGTTTCGAGTTAACTTCTTAGAATACGGGTGTTAGCTTAATATTGTTTTGAGACATGGTGGTAACCCAGCTGTATGATATAGAAGAAGAAACTAGCGTTCCTCGGTACTGCAACGGGGCAAATCGCTAGGAAGAAGAAAATTTGGAAACAAGGAACCATAGAAAAGAGCTACCTTTAACCATGCATCTGACATCCAAGTAGTAGTGCAAGTAACTCGGGTCCACAACAGGCGGTATTGAAGTGCTAGAGTCTCTCAGAGAGACAGTTCCTCTGCTCCTGGGCTGGAGACATGTGGCCAGGAACATAAAGCCTTCCTTGCTGGTGTCGTTGTGAAAGGGAAATGCCTCACGGAACACCTGGTGGCAAATTGCTGGATGTAACTTACTTAATCTGTTATTTTAAGTGAATATGTGTATCTTCTGGTTGGGCTCACTACTTTGACAACGAATGCCTTAAGACTTTCCAGCGTTTTATCTTTATTATGAAAATGGTTAACTCCTGATCTCAATCTTAATCAAGGTAATAGATGAGGTCGAAGATGGAGCCAGTTAAACCAAAAAAATGCCATAAAAGCACTGGTACACAGCGAGCTGTTTGGTGTCGAACTTCGGTAGAAGGGAATGCTTGTTTTGAAATACGAGCTCTCTAAAGACGTTGGTGAAGTCGCCTTAAAGTAAAACTTTGTGAAATTCTGGATCATTGTTAAGTGTAGGTATTTAACCATAACGATAAATACCTTTGGATGATAGTTGGATAAGTCCCTGAGCAGTCTTTCGCTCGCCGTTCCCATTGTGAATAGGATCAACGCAGATGTGTTTTGGTATTCCACTCCCGCTACCGGAGGAAACGCTAGGAGACCTGTGAAGAGTTATTTCGGTGCTTGGAAAGAATTTCTTCTTTTCGTGTTGATAAACAGCAAACCTAGCAAAATGGGCCAGTTCTACAGCCTTTTGATTGCCAAATCGTCCTCTGTGCAGGATACAGCCTGAAGGTCCCCTCCGTCTGAGCCAAACTGAGTTCGGAGCCGGTTTAAGGACCAAGGAGGATATATTATTGCCTCCGATAGTGTGATAAATATTGTGATTGGGCAAGCAAAATTTAGTTGCGATGTGCCAGATGGCACATACCCGAGAGAAGAAAAAGCATAAGTAAAGTTTACCATACACTAGACTAGGTAACACGATAAGAAAGGATCTACCTGAACTCTTCCAAAAGTAGTCCCAAACAGTTCCGAAGCTGAACACTTTGGCCAGGGTGACGCTGACCGGCTTCCGGACGCTGACGTAGACCGGGACGTTCATATGATCGTGGAGGTTCTTGCCGACGTGAGGGTTGTTCGATACCAGCTTTATTCTTAGCCTTGAATTCATCAGTCATTAATATTTTACATTTAATTAACTGTTGTGGAAACTTTCACTAAAGTTGACGCTCCTTTAAATATCATAGTGTAATTTTCCGCCTTGTTGGCGTAAACAAGGGCGGAATTACATTTAACTTTAAGCTTTAACTTTTTAGTGATACATTACTTCAGTGATAAAATAAATGATTTCTCATATCCACATTTGGAAGGAGAGAAGGATCCTAATGCGTGAGTTTCGATTTCTGTCTGTACCAGACATCCCAGGTTCGGATAAGGACTATATAATGTCCTATCTACGCAGATGGGGATATGTAAGAGTGAGCGTCTGAATAAATCATGTAAATTTTGGAGGGAAAACATCGTGAGTTTTACGCTGAGGGACAATATCCAATATCTGCTCATTCACTGAATTAAATGTGTATTTAAGCAATCCGTTTCCTCTATTAACAGGGCCACGGAATTTAAGAAGAATCTAATTCAACTCCTGCAAAAATGGCGTCCAAGTCGTGACTTTTCCAATGTCTGACACCCATATTCTTAGAAGTTAACTCGAGATTTCCTCGACTCTGTCAAATTCGAGGTCGTTTCGAGGATTTCCTTAGCTAAACTTGAGTGGAGGAAGTTTCGAGTTAACTTCTTAGAATACGGGTGTGAGTATTTTAATCAAAATCATAATACAGTATGGCGAAGTCGCCAATATCAAGTAAAGAAACCTTTAACGGGTCGTAGTACGTCAGAAATTCGTCCGTTGATCAGCAGGGTGACAGGATTTGTATGAGATTCTCATGCGAATCTTGTCCATTCGTATGCGAATTGGAATTCCATTATTTCAAAAATACGTCTCATGGTCCCACACAACACCCCATGAAAAAGATTATTTTATGAAACCAAAGTGTCATTGTTCTCACCTCTGGACTAGTTTCTCAGGCCCAATGCCTGACAGTATCAGTATTTGAGGAGTCTTTATGGCTCCTGCAGAAAGGATGATTTCTTTGTTTGCAAAGATGTTGTCCAGCTGTCTATGGTTTTGTAGAATGTACATAGACGAGGCAGTTTTGTTCTCGAAGCGAATCTGTAAAGGTTGAGTAAATAAATAAGATACGCCATCTCGAGTTAAGACTTTTTTAATTTAGAGAATGGGCCGCAGTACGGCAAAATTTTATTAATAAAATAATAAAATCATTTATTATCAGGCATTTAAGGCCCATAGATAAATACCTTACAGACTAACATCTAAATATATAAAAGGAGAAACTGACTGACTGACTGACTGACATATCAACGCACAGCCTAAACGGCTAAACGTAGGCACTTGAAATTTGGAAGGGATGTAGCTTAGGTACCGTAGAGGTGCACTAAGAAAGGAATTCCCGAAATTCCCACGGGAACGGGAATTAGCGGGGAAATCCTTTTGTATGAAAAATCTAAACCGCTTAAGTTAGACGCTTGAAATTTGTCATGCAGGTACCTTAGTAAACTTAAAGCTTAGTTGCAACAGGATATTGCAAAATTCCCACGGGAACGGGAGTTAGCGGGAAAAAACTTTTGTATGTAAAAATCTAAATCACGTAAGATAGATGTTTTCAATCTGTGTACTCTGTACAAAAAAAAATTAACACGCAAACGAAGTTGCGGGCATCAGCTAGTACATTATATATTAATTATAATTAAACAAAATAAAATAAAACTGACTAACACTATTTCCCTATTACAAATTTTTGCTGTTTATTAGCACTGACACGTATGTCATGTTTCTATGAGGGTGTGTCCTTTTGTCAAAATGCATAAGGTAAGAACTATAAAGTTAAATCAATAAAATAGATACTTTCATTAGTCATTAGTCTTAACGAAGCGCAGATGACGTAATCATGGATTATTCCCCCCCCCCCAAATAATCCGATGTATATACAAGCACCCGACCCCCCCCCTTCCGGTGATCACGTAATTGTTGAATGATCCCATAGCTCCAGGGGTAAAGATGTGTTCGAGGATGTTGCAAGCTCGCCCAGAAAATGTCAGTTCACTCGACATCAAGGCATAAAATAATGTTGTCATAGGACAAACAAATTCATCAACACTGTACTCGTAGTCCAGTCAAGCAACGTACGCCGAGGCAGGGAACCTGATGAATGACCGAAGTGGCAATCTATCACGAGCTTTCCGATAATTCCTTGCTTCGGTCGGAGGGTACGTTAAGCCGGTGGATCCGGCTGTTGTCGATTAACTGCAGTCATTAAACCAAATCAAAGGGCATTTGGCGGTTCGCGACATACTTGATACCTACCTACATACACGAGAAGGAAGGAACAGCATTGCTTCCCAGGCCACCTTGGATGATGTTTTTTTAGGTGTCAATTAAACAAAGGGTTATCTTTCTAGCTTTTACCAAGCCGATCATAATGAGGGATTTTCTTTTTATTTTTTTTAAATTTTTTCCCCAGTCGCCGGATAGATGGCGCTAAACTATGTACGTTACTGCAAGGAACGGAACTTTAAATTATTTTTGATTAATTCACTTGAACGTAATTTTGAGATCATAAAACGAAACGTTATATTCATATCACATCAATATCACGTCTACCATACGTAGTTAGGCGACTCTACGAAAACAACGAAAAAACAAAACTGAATTATAACAAAGCGCGAGAAAACTAGGATGATTGGAAAGCCAAAACAAACTCAGAATATTTGATGCAATGTTTTTCTCCAAGCCTTTTGGCTTTGGCACCTAGTAACGGAGTCAGTTCAGCGCCATCTAGAGAGCTCTGGGGAACTACTTTTTTTTTAATACCCAAAAAGAAAACCTCCCATTGAAATTCGTCAAATACGTTTTTTATTATTTTTTATTGTGAGATAAATAAATAAATAAACGCTTCACACTCAAAGGCCCACATCGAGGTTTTCCTTTGTGTCGTGGGTCCCTTGGAACACACAAAGATAGACACAAACACCCATGACCCGAGAACAAACATCTGCTTTTTACACAGATATTTGCCCCGACTGGGAATCGAACCCAGGACCCACCGATCAAGAGGCAGCGTCACTACCACTCGACCAAACCGGCCGTCATGTGTTAACTCTTGACCCCAATCTTGACCAAGGTCCAATCTTGACCAAGGTCATGAGGTCGACGATGGAGCGAGTTAACCTAGAAAATGCAAATTAATGCCTTTACGTTACTTCTGTTTAAAATGATTTTCGGTGTTATGTTAGTGGAGAGGAGAAGTAAGCACCAATGTCGGTACAACAAAGCTCGTAGCCCAATGGCACTCGCTGATCTAAACAGATCAGTGAGGTTAAGCAACGTACACAGAGGCAGGGAACCTGATGAGTGACCAAAGTGGCAATTTATCACGAGCGTTTCCGTGCTTCGGAGGGCATGTTAAGCTGTCGGTCCCGGCTGTTGTCGATTGACTTACAGTCGTTAAAACCACGTCAGAGGCCATTGTGCGGTTTGAAAACTCTGACACCAGGGTTAGCCAAGTTCGCCACAAACTTGACTATAGGTACCTACACGATAAGAAGAAGAAGGTACAACAAATCGAACAAGGTCGCGGGCGGATGGTAGTAGAGTCTACTACTAATAAGTAGACAGTTAATTACTTACAGAAACTGCCTGCGTATTTAACATAACATGTAGATTCTTCCTGTTCAATGCAGGTTTCAGATATGCATCGAAAGTCGTGTGCCGGATGCCATCTTTGATTGTAGCAGTGGCTTTTCTAAACATCGTGTGTTTTCCTGCTTTCTGACTTGACGCCTGCTTGAATATCTGCATCAATTCGTTCTGTTCGTCGATTTGCTTCAGTTTCATCGGCACCTGTAGAAGATTTTATGGTTTATGAATATTGTTCAAAGAAAGAACTTTTAGACCCGTATTACAGAAGGACACTCAAGTTTTGATCTATACTTAGGTATCGATTGTCTCTTTCTCTCACTATCAAAATGACACAGACGACTGCTAGTAGGTATCAAAGTCTCAGTTGCGTTCTAATACGGACCTTAAATTAAAGCGCCTTATTCATTGTCCATCTTGCTGGACTATCAGAGAGAGACAGAGCTATACTAGGAAACGAGAGATTGACAGTCTGTCTCATTTCTTAGTAAAGCTCCATCACTGTCGGATGGACCAGCATGATGGATAGTGAATAAGGCGTTTAATACTCTATGGCTTAGCTGTATGGAATACTGCAGGCCGAGTACGATAGTGACAGCCCCGCGACAACACCGCGGTCCTATGTCAAAATGTCAACATTGACAACGCCATAGGGCGAGCGAGCCTTTGCGCGGGACCCTCGCACAATCAAAGTGATGTTTCAGCGTGAGTAGAGCGCGAGTTTGTCGTTATCGTGCTAGAGCTGCTGACTTTATGATGAAATTTTAAATTAGTAATCCTTGCCATGAAACGGAACTACTTTCCTCAAGGGATCTATGAAATTATGAAAAAAAAAAAGACTTTCATAGGCAAATCAGCTCATCGCACAAATTATATGGAGAGGCAAATATTATTTTTTATATTTCGACTCATATACCTTATTGAAAGTTATTAAGTTTCAGTCACATGCTAAAATTTCGCTTACTAATTTAAGGTCACCTGATATAGTGGGGGAGACCGGGGTTCAAAGTGCTGCGGGGAAGTTGTTCCGATTAAAAAAGGCTTCATAAAAAAAGAGATAAATATATCAAGTAAGTTCGTCGTAAAACGGAACGCTATAGCACCACCGACGGCAGCCATCTTAGTTTGGTCAGCAACGTCCAGTACATTGTTAAATTACATCGGAACAACTTCCCCGCGGCACTTTGAACCCGGTCTCCCCTGCTTACTTTAGCACCAGGGCAGTATCCATCAAGAGAACAGTGTCCGGAATCGAACTCGCTCCTCACGCTGCCAAATGCCTTCACGAAGTAAGGCTTTAGGTCTTTCAAAGCCCATCCTCTGAAGCCTTTTCTGGCCCAGTTATCGTAGTCTTGGGGGAGACCCAGACTGTGGAGTAGGAAGTTGATCTGGCCTGACCCGCCCAGGCCTTTGCCTCGAGGGATTAGCTGCGTCTGGAAGATTGTTAGAAGCTCTTCTAAATTGTATGTACAGGTAAATATGCACACAGAACTGCACTAATTTTGGGCTAGAAAAGAATACAGACAGCAGCACGGCAGGTTACCCATTTTCACTACAAAAGCTGCTGATATCACAAGCGAGATCAAGGTCAACATGTACCTATAGTATAAGCCTGCTGTGCTGCCGTGTGTAAGAAGGTTACCTATCTTATGTTCGAAAAAATGTTGACCGATTATTAATTGTCCGAAAACGTTGCGACTTATTTTGTTTTGTTTTTTTTTTAATTCGCCGACGTAACGTTTGCCACTATATCAGTTGACCTATTATTAATTCGATTTTTTTCGTTACTCCATCATTTTATTTGGCCGAAAAACTTTTAGCGTAGTAATGTTAGGCCACCAGTTCATTACACCACCGTTTTATTTGCCATAGGATTTTTTCACATATGTTCACTACACCACTGTTTTACTTGCCTTATTTTTTTTTCCAAACATTCATTATACCACTGTATTATTTGACATATTTTCATTTTACTGAACGCATTGAAAACGCAATATTGCCTTATGCCTTATGCCTGTTTAATATGCCATAAACAGTTTGCGGGCAAATTTCGATAACGTAATACTGCATGGGTGCCACTTTCATCTGGGTCAAATTTTATATCGCCGAGTCCAAGACTTTTGTTTTGCTTGCGGGGGGCTTCGCCTCGTGAGCCCACCCTCGGGGGCTTCGCCCCCGGACCCCCTTCGCGATTCCTACGCAAGCAAGCAAGCAACATGCAAACAAGCATGCAGCATGCAAGCAAGCAAGCATGAAGCATGCAAGCAAGCAAGCATGCAGCATGCAAGCAAGCAGGCATGCAGAATCATAACCTAACCTAACCTAACCTATACCGTTGGTTTGAGTTCTATTGGTTTTGTTTTGCTTGCGGGGGGCTTCGCCCCCCCAGCCCCCCCTCGGGGGCTTCGCCCCCGCACCCCCTTCGCGATTCCTACGCAAGCAAGCATGCAACATGCAAACAAGCATGCAGCATGCAAGTAAGCAAGCATGAAGCATGCAAGCAAGCAAGCATGCAGCATGCAAGCAAGCATGCATGCAAACATATAGCATGCAAGCAAGCAGGCATGCAGAATCATAACCTAACCTAACCTATACCGTTGGTTTGAGTTCTGTTGGTTTTATTTTGCTTGCGGGGGGCTTCGCCCCCCTAGCCAACCAACCTAGTTGTGATCAAATAATATTCCGTAAAATTTTGTTTCGATGAAGTCAAAGGGGGGCAAATGAAAAAAGTTAAAAAGAATTCGGTCGAAACTAAATAGTTAAAAAGAGACCTCGGCCAACAGTAAATAGTTCAAAAGAGAATTCGATCAATAGGTGAGTGCTCAAAAGAAACTTCGACCAACAGTAAAAAGATATTTTAAAAATTGATTAAACATAATTCGGTACAATGATACTGTTGTCTAACGGCATTTCGATGATTAAAAAATATGGCATATGACGCATATAGCAAAAAAGACGTAGGTTAACCGTTTTCAGTCAAATAAAATTCGGACATAAATTCTTCGGAAAATTGATCGGTTCCCGTGTAAGAAGCTATTTTAGATGGTATCTACAAGTAAATTGGTACACAAAATGCGCTATATTTTGAACGAAGACAGAGTACAACGGGTTTTGTGTAGGGAGAGCTACAGATTAAGAATATAGCTAGTCTAGTACGTCTAGTACGTTAGTCTAGTACTTACCTACTATGATTTACATGGATAAGAGCATTAAGGCCTCTTTAACTACTCGCTCAAATCTTTACTAATAGTTTCTCCTATCACACAATGTGGGTCAAAGAAGCATATATAGGAAGGTACCTAATATATTATACTAGCTTTCCGCCCGCGGCTACGCCCGCGTGGACTACAGGTTATATCGTGCCCAACTGTGGGATAAAATGTAGCCTATGTCCTTTCCCAGGCTCTAATCTATCTCTGTACCAAATTTCATCAAAATCTGTTCTGTAATTTAGGCGTGAAAGACGGTCAGACAGACAGACAGAGTTACTTTCGCATTTATAATATTAGTATGGATTGAAAGATATTTGTTACATGTGTTATTTCTTATTGCTTATACAGGGTGTAAAGGACAGCTTAGCAAAAACTGAAACTCTGAATTCAGACCTATTTCTAGTAAATCATTCTAGTAAATAATTTTCCACTGGAATTTTCCTCCGGAAAATTTCCGAATTTTTCAAGTTTTTAAATATTTTCCGCTTTAAAATTAAATTACTTATTAATTCGAATACAATCCATTTTTCGTTAAAAAACAACAATAACAGCGTAAAACACGAAAAACAGCAATGTACATCGCATTACGATAGCGGCACGGCTAGGGGTAAGCGCGCGCGGGCCGCGGTGCGGTAAGTACGTTGCGTAGCGCCAAAGTAGATAAATAACTAAAACTCCTTAACTTGGCATTTCCGGGAAAAAATAATTACTTGTAGCATCATACCTTAATTATGGGTAGATTCCACCATTTAAGTATTTGCTAAGCTGTACTTTACATCCTGTATATATTAAGCACGTTTTTTTAATGTCTTAATTTTGTTACAAACTGGCAGACGATCTAGTTATCTAAGATTAAGTATATTAGGAAGCCTCTGCATGCAGGGAGTTCATTAATCATTATAAAAGACAAAAATAACTTTATTTCATAGAATACAAGTCAAAGTAGGAATTACGTTTAGTTACGTTTAGTTTAGTTACGTTTAGTTTAGTTACGTTTAGTTTAGTTAGTTACGTTTAGTTACTCAACCCCCTGTTCACAAAAATGCAAATCGAAATGAAATTCTTAAACAGATTTCTTCACGGTGATGACTTACTAACCTGGTCCCACAATCCGAAAGACGAGTACTTCTGAGGAGTGGTCCTAAAAGACCAATCGTTTGGGCCAAGTTGAGCAGCAGTGGGAGTCAATGGGATTTTCGTGAAATATCCCATATGGTCTCCCGCTTCTAACAATAGCACTCTGGTCTTCGGGTCCTCAGTAAGACGTGATGCTAGGACGCAGCCGGCGGTTCCGGCACCCACTGATGGAATTAAGAAAGCAGTTGGTTGATGCCTCTAGTACGAGCTCCACACAATAATGAATAAGGTGGCTGATAAAAAGTTGCGATGTATACAATATCATATGTAATGTCCAATTAATAAGTTAGCTATATGAAATATATGAACGGACAGCCGCACATCAGGTTACCACAAGCGTGCACTCAGTGCTGTAGCGATAAGAGCAGTTTTGCAACGAATTGTATTTCAATGTAACCTGAAGCGCTGGCCTCTGTACTTTGCTATGCTACTCTATCGAATTAGATTGTAAGTACCTGTAATGATAGCTAGTAGTAAGTATTAAGTGAATAGTAATAAAAACAAAGCTTTGTTAAAAGTTCTTTTAGAACTTGCAAAGCAATAATTATTTCAAAAATAATTGCTTTACTTTTTATGCCAGGCGCTCTCGAAATTCTACTTTTATCGCCAGCCAGAAAATTGTGATTTGGGTTTGAAAATTGTACCTACTTAATTCTTTTATTGAGAATTAGTAAATACTCACCAATAATATAATCATATCTTTTAGCTGGTTTTAAAGTTATACTGGTGTTCACATTGGTATTTTTCTGATAAACTATGTATGATACAAACGCCACTATAACTCCAAAAAAATAAGAATATATTGCCATCACTGATTTCTTCGAAACTTATTTTTACCTCATTTTCACTAAAGCACTAGTGCAACGAACTTCGATCCACACGTTATTTTGTTCAAGAGAGGTTTCGTATTAAGTTTTGCTCTAATTGAATTAGGCAGGGGTAGCGCACTTTCGGAATGTATTCGGTGAGTTAGGGGACAAACATACATAAGTATATGACGTAATAGGTTAACACCTGTTTACTTTTAATTTTACGATAGAACGAACATAAGTTTCAGAAACAAATACAGATACCCAGGAAAAGTAGCCATTATTATAGACACAGTGCACCTACATACTGTGGATTAATCATAAGGCTGGATTTTGCAAATATTTTTTTTATTATAAGATGGGTTAACTCTTGACCATAAAGGTCAAAGATGAGGTCGACGATGGAGCGAGTTAACCCAGAAAATGCCTATAAAGGCACTGGTACTCCCACGCACCGACGGAACACAGCAAGCTGTTTGGCGTCGGACTTCGGTAGGAGGGTGGTCGCGAACCAGACGGTCCTTTACAGAGCCTACCACACCGCATGAGACCATAGGACGACACCTCAGATTCAGAAAAAAATGAAGTGTCTTTGCCTGGGGTGGATTATTAGGAGGCAGGTCTTCTAGAGCTTGTTGTTGTTCAGACCTGCCTGAAAATATTGCCTATATTGTATTTATCCACGTATTTATTTAGTTTTGATTAAATTATGAACCTAGGTGAGAAGGTTGAGAACCCCTGCCATAATACTTAAAGAGGATTACAGTACATAGGAAATCAATACATTCTTTATAGACATTCAATATGTGTGGATAATGCTATGCCTAGAATAGCAATATTAGGTCTGAATGCTACACATTATATGAAGGAGGTGTCTATCTGCTGTGATCAAAATCAGGTTGTAAATAGTAATTTCGATGCCTAATCGATGTTTTTTTTTAGTTTTGTTAATTATTTACAATATTTTTATTTATTTATGTGATTCGGGTTTTTAAGTAAAATAAAACATTTGTATAAGTAATTAACTTCTTACTTATTGTTTATTCCAACTTCAATCTATTTTCAAATGTTCAACTTAAAGTTAGTCATGATCATTGGAAAAACATTTTATATTTGTATTGGAGGAAATATTAATTATGTAAATAACAAATAACTTATTATTCTGTTTCAAAATAGTTCTTGTTAATCAATTCCGGGATTAATTTACAAATGTATATGTTCTATGCGAACCCTTCTATTTAAAGATATTTCTATAATTCTATATTTCCTCCATCTTCAATCATCTCTCCGGTAGCGGGTACCATGACAGGAGCTTCGATGACTTGTTTTCGTCCTTTAGCATCAACTACTTCGATGGTTTCAGGTTCTACTTCCATTTCCGTTTCTTCCAGAGCTTGTCGTTGTTTCAAACCTGCTGCTGGTGATCTACGATGGAAAAAATGGTATAAAAATCAAATGCCATGATGTATCCTTACTTGTGAATGTTAGGACACCAAAAACGACCCAGTGACCCAGTTTTAATTGCTTTTTCCATTGTATGTATAGTTGTAATGGTTTGTATAAATAAAAAATATTAGGAAATCTCGTCAAAGGGGCATAGCTTTTTATTACCACAGGATTAGTTGTACAGGGACAACAGCATATCATGCTATCCAAAAATGACAAATTTCTTCAATCGATTTTCAATTTTATCTCTAAGCGTTAGAGTTTACTCTCCATTGGGGAAATTTGAGTTTGTGGTAACCTGATGTGCCATTGACTGTACATGATTCCAGTAGACTTTATTGCTCGGCAAAGGATCTCTAAATTGATCAGTCCTATAAAGCCTATCCCTTTATATACATGTTTAAATTTTTTTAACAAATAAAGGTTCTTATCTTAGTAGGTAGGTAAGTATTATAGTACAGTTTTGATGCCAAATTCTGGGTTGTGCATGATCATGTGTCAACCTTGATACGAAACAGAACAGAAATCGGTCAGAGGGTCATTGAAAAAAGAAAGAGGTGTTAGGCCAACACAATCCAAGTAGCTTACCTAATGAGGGAAATATCTCTCTGGACTTCTCTAACATCTTTCTGCCATTCCACTTCCCTTCCTTTCCTTAATCTCTGCATTATGTAGTTGTTAGCTCTCTTCTGTCTTATTTCTTCAACCTTTTTCATAGCTTCAATCGTTTTCGTCCATAGTTCTCTATTGTATTTCAATGGAGCATTTCGTCGCTTTTCAAACTCGAACGATGGGTCAATAGCCAATTCCTTGCCTGCGGTCTTACGGTACGCTTTAGTCCATTTAGTTTTACGTGGGTTTTTCTTCTTTTTAAACGCTGCATGGCATTTTGAACGGCAGAATCTGAAGATCTAAATATGATGTTGGTTAGTTGTAAATAATGGTGTAACATTGTGAAAAATTAAGTCTACAGTCAAGATTTTTTGTTACCTTGCAGTCATTTCTGACGAACTGTATCCCGTGACCAGGATATATCCTGGAAGAACAGAAATAACACGTTTCAATACGCATATTTTGCGTTTATCACACGTGCCTATTTTGGTCGCTTGACAGCGGCCGTCAAAAAAGAAAGATGGCGACTGTTGATATGCAATGCTACCAACTGTATAAAAATGAATACCATAGACAATTTAAGCGCCACCTTGTGTTGAGTAGAAAAAGCTTTATGATTGCTTGCTAGTCTTGGTGATAGTAACAATCGCCGCTAGATGGCGCAATAAGTACCAATTAGAAATACTACGTTCAAGTTAAGTACAAAATAAGTAGTTAACTTTTCAGTTGACTGCCCGATTTATAGCTCCAAAAATACCACAGTGTTTACGGAGCGAGATGGATGTTAACGTATAATTTATTCTACTCATGGCATACAAGATTAGATTAAGAAACAAACTTACAAAGTAAGTATGTAGGTGGATACCCCACGTTCCTCGCTTTATACTTTGCAATTTTAAATTCATTTTGTGGTATTTTGGTTTCGACTAAGAGCATTTTCATTTGTAATTGCCTAAATTTAGCTCTGATCAAAATAAAATGGAAATTCTCAACTTTATAGCATTTAAATGGGTGACGTGCTAAGAAACTTACTGAGGCATCTCAAATTGATTGCCTGTTTGAAACAATAGTAGCCTACCTAAGTATTGGTACTTACATACAAATTAACATGTAAATGTTTGTCGCTGGTGGTCTAATACCACTTGTGTGGTAAAGTGATCCGTGCTCAGATTTCTGATCACCATATCATTCACTCTCTGATCATCTAATCATTGTGTGATCATGATCACATCGGACTTATAGAGGTGATTGTTTCGTTTATTTATAATATCTTAATTATATCAAGTTAGGATCACAATAGAATATTTAGGGCCATCAATTATTTATAGAGTCCTAGGTATCATAATAATTTTTATTGAGTTGCTTTCTCGAAGTGAAAATAAAAATAGATACTTATGTGCATAGCTGTTACATACCAGATAATCAGTCTTGGTATCATTTCTAGCCAATAAAAAGATTTTTAAAATTATTTCTTTTCACTTCAAAGGATCGACATGTTTTGTTGAAGGATTGAAAGAAAGAAAAAATGTTTATTGACGTCATTATACATTCGTAGACAAAATTCAAAGTAATAATACTTAATATTCTAATTATGATATAATGACGCCAATGGGCCTCCAACTCAGCATAGTTGTGGTTTCGTAAGAATCGACAAAAAATTGACGACAATTTGGCTAATTTCCTCACAAAAAATATATTTTGATATCGCCTTTATTCATTATATTTGTAGTAGTGATGGTTTTCGTAAAGCCACTGTATAATCTGATAGCTGTGATAGCCGTCGGGATGTGGGATTCCTCGAAGGGGAAATGCTCGTACCTTCTCACTGGGCAAGTGCGTTGTATGAACAACCATTACCTACAATGGTGATGATATCCAAAGCAAAGAATTGTTCTTTACAACAAAGAGAGGTATGGCCATCAGAGCTTTGTCTGTTGAACAGCAAAGTGCTTCATGTGCTGTGCACTGCGGGTAGGTGAATTTGGCAATAGAAGCAAAAGGAAGCCTTCCTCTTATCAGTACTAAAACCATAGGTACAGATATAATTGCTTGAAATTAACAAAACGGAAACTCTGTGTATTTCTTCTTCCTATAAGATCTTTATCCCGATACACATACATGATACGGGTACGCTTGGCCAGCATGACTCAGGCTTTGGCAAGTCAGGTAATTACAAGATTCTAGAATCTAGATTCAAAAGGTTTATTACAAATATTAACTAAAGTGAAACGACTGCCATCAGACCGCTGCCGACCCAGCCAATTGGGTTATCTGACTAGATGGATTATTATGGTCGCATATTCAGTTTACTGAAGATTGCCTCACAATGTTCACAATATAAGCATCTAATCTTTACTTAATTCTATAGCAAAGAAGAAAATCTATAGTTCTAAAAAAATAATGTACAAAACTCTAAAAAGTCATTGGTACATCGGTCGTAGCACTTTGTATTAATTCTAAAAATTTTCACACCAGCAGGAATGCATTCTGACGATGCAGTTCGAGATTCATTTCATATTCTTGTAGCGCACATGCAAATGAACTGCCGTGCGATTTTTTTCACCGAAGGTGCGTCCTCAGATGGTAAAAATATCACGTCTTGGTCAACCAAAGATATTATATTAGTAAAGTAGTAGATATAATTATGCAAGGGCCCCGATTCGTTAACACCGAGAGCTATTTCTATATATATTTACCGCTGTTTAACTTAAATCGTTTATCTATTTTCCTAAATGTAGATCTATTCTTCTTCTTATCGTATAGATATAGTCAAGTATGTGGCAAACTTGGCTTACCCTGGTGTCAGAGCTTTCAAACCGCACAATGGCCTTGATCTATTAAGAATATAAGATGATTTTGAAATAACTGATATGATAAGCTGGCGTTTAGTTCAGTTTCTCATTCGAGGTACACTTAACCATGACCCAGGATTGATCAATAAAAATCTAGACATAGAACAAGCACATCTAAATCATGCTAAAGATACGGTGTCTCATCTTGTCCTGATAATTAGCGGAGTACGCGTTTTGACACACACATTCATTCACTCATCAGTACCTAGCTCAAACACTTTGGACCTAGGAAGCTGAAAAATTGCATAGAGGTTTCCTTTATGATACTTAAGGAATGAGGATGAATTTTGCGAAATACCAACGGGAAAAAACTCCCGGGAATCTGCTTCTTCAATTATATATATAAAAAGTCTACCTACCATTTTTTTCCACAATTCTGCTTGAATGGAGAAATACGAGGTGACATGGGTAGTGTGTTGTTTGCATAAATAATGCACTCAGTATTATGGGAGAATTGAAGGAAATCATTGGGTTCTTCATAATATTCAGCCTTTAGACGTCCACTGCTGGGTACGTAGCACCTTGGAAGAAGGGTTTGGTGAAGTATGTTTGAAAATATTGCACAGTATTTTGACGGGCTGGTGGATTTAATTTCAATTATTTTTTTAAATAAAAATGGATTCACTCTTGACCACAATCTAGCTTAGGGGCAAGATGTGGCGAGAATATAGCAATTCACCCAGAAAAAGTATATTCAATCGAAATTTCAAATTATTTAGGTTGTTATGAGCTCAGAAATGCAGACGCAGGAAGAAAATTCCATTCCTTAACCGTGAAGAAAAGCGCTCAGTACAAATTCTTGGGATTTCGACAAGGTACTATAAATTAAATTTGCTTATATTATTTTACTTAAATTAAATAAATTACATGAGTGTCGGTAAGAACGAGGACCTATTCTATGCCTAAAACCACATGACAAAGCTAAAATGGTAATAAAAATTTACGAGAACATATCCATAATTTTTTTTATATTCAACTGATTTAACGTGCCATAAAGAGTTTTCCTAATTCAAGAACTTAACACGATAGAGCCAATAGAAAATTAGGGTCCGTGGCGTAAAAGGAATGGCATGGTTGCGTCTTAACAGTCTAAATATCGTCAGCCATACGAATAAACAAAACAATATACTTTACCTCCTCTTGATGTAAATACTTTGGTACCAAACTCTAGCGAACCCTAAATTATTTGAATCAACTGGAAGAATGTCCCGGTTACAGTGCAGTGCAGCCAAGATGGCGGAACTACTTCCATAAAAAACGAATTGTTTGTTGAGAAAAAATATTAAAAATACTGTTAATGTATGTTTCAATTGAAACTTAAAACAGAAATAATGTGTCAGCTTCCAACTCTTCCCAGGCATACATAGAAGCCAGATGAGATGTAAGAGTTTTGCTGTATCGTAAGCAAAAGCTGACAACCACACCACTTTTTCTTTTTCTTCTTATAGGCTAAATCTTTGTGGACCAGTAAGCCATGCGCACTTCATTATCTGTGGCCTTGTAGAGGTCTTCGCAAGTACAGGAGTCGGAACTCGCGGGGCATGTCAACAGGTGTGCCATAGACTGCGGAGAAGTATCACAGTATTCATGTTTTAGCTATTGTATTGTATTGTTATCTATCTATCTATACATATAATAAAACTATAGAGGTCGAATTTCTGTACATAGAAAAAAAATGCTAAAAACCGAGTCAGGGGGATGTAAGAAGAGAAATAAAACAAATCCCGATTTTTTTAGATTTTTTTGTTTCTCTGTTTGTCTGTTTGTCTGTTTGCACGGGCTAATCTCCGTAACTGTTGGACCGATTTAAATGAAATTTTGCATAGGGGTACCTTATATCCCCGGTTAACATTTAGGCTACATAAAATCTCGAAATTTAGCCAGTAAATATAAAACCAACAACAAAAACCCCTGAAAAAATTCAAAGCTAGGTGTTTTTCAGAACATTTTACTCATACCATAGAGATCAACGTATTTTTGACATATACATGGGCTAAAAGCAAGGACATGTTGTTTTTTAAATTTATCTCTTTCGAGAAAGGCAAAGGAATCTGCATCCATACAGCCAGGTCTTCAATATTATGTATTTCTTAGCTATGTCTTCAATTAATATTTCTTTACTTCTCTCATTCTCCGTAAGCCGATAGTGTTTTGTTTACGAAGAACTATGGCGGCGAGAAGCACTGCCGCTGGATCGGAGCAGATACACTGTATCACTTGAATTACTTTTTAACCGACTTCCAAAAAGGAGGAGGTTTTATGTTCGACTGTATACAGGGTGGAATTTTGTAATGCCACCTGAAGGGAAAGTACTCTTAATACTGTAGATAGAAAATTGTACTTAAAGAAAACATTCCTTTATTTTTGAAAAGAAAGAAAACTGCATTCAAGAATTTTTGAAAATTCGCTTGCCCCAACCGGGAATCGAACCGACTAAAATCTGTAAGAATACCCTGTACTTTTATTGCGTCGATCGTTAGGGTCAATCATAAGGATGAAATCTTTCTAACAAACTTGATAAATTAAATGAAAGGAAGACTACGAAATCTTAAACCATTGTATAACTTTATTTTATGTATGTTCACCGATTTTTCCGCCATTTGGACCGATTTTCAAAATTCTTTTTTTTGTTCGAAAGATTATACTCCAGAAGTAGTCTTATTGTCACCAAGTCAGGATCTGATGGAATCCCATCGAAATCAAGGGCAACCCTTGAATGGAATAGGCACTTACAATGTTTCTCAAGTTCTTTCTATTATTTACGCCAAACATAGAAAAATATACACATCAACACTGTCTAGGGATATTGCATGATTTTTCATACAAAAGAGGTCTGTTTGAGAAGCTATAATACCATACTCGAGATACACGGAGTGATATAATTTTCAGATGAGCAAGTGCTAAACATGAATTTTCAATTTTTATCAATGAATTTAATTTTTCTTGAAATTTGTGAAAACGTGACTAAAATGAAAAAAAAATTGCGCTAATTCCACCATTTTCATACAAAAAGCAGAAAAAAGTGCATTTTTGTTTTCGTTTACGTCACGTTTAAAAAAAAACAATTTAAACAAAATTCATTGACGAGAATTGAAAATTCAGGTTTAACACTTGCTCATCTTAAAATTATATCCCTCCATGTGGCTCGAGTATGCTTTTATAGCTTCTCAAACACACCTTTTTGTATGAAAAATTAAGCAATATCCCTAGACAATGTTGATATTTAACTTATTTTTTTTATGTCTATGAGTACGTAGCATTTGATAAAAGGACCGGATTGAGATTTATGAGATATTTTGTATAAAAGATCCTTTCTTAATTTTTTGTCGGAAGTTTGGTCGAGTAGTAGAGTTACACAGCCTGTGAATCGACGGTTTCTGGGTTCGATTTCCGGTTTGGGCAAACAAACCATACGAGGGAAACTTTAGTGCAAAAAGTTACAGTGTGAAGTGCTAATTAATTGATTTTATGATAGATAGATAGATAGATTGACACTTTATTCAATTGACATAAAACAGCACAACACAGTAATAGACAAATAACAAACATACAAGTAAACATGAATCAGCAAGCAAACAATGAAGTAAACAGAGTAAGAAACAGAAACAAATAATTTTATAAAACTATTTTACACCGTGTTATCTGTATCATGCCAATCAAATTGGCGCTGACTCAACATATTGCTGCAGTACCAGACTGCAGCGCTGGTATTCTGTCATGATGCTACTTATTGAGTTTTCTTTGTAGGTAATAATAATATTTTTCTAACTTCATAAATTCACCTTTAAAAAAGTACTTTATAAAGAAAATCTGAGGGTGCTGCTCTATAATTAGATAGATGTTATTTTTAAGAGCTATCGTCGAATATAAGTGAGTCTGAAGAAATTAAAATTATTGTAACTGACCCACAAAATCCAAAAATAAAACAAAAACTTCTGTGGTGAACTGGCACTGAACAAAAAATTTAGAATGTGCCAGCTGCCAACCAAATGCATTGCATTTTTGGTACAGAGGCCAGCGCATCAGGTTACTCCATTTTCAATGCAAAACCGCTCTTATCACAACAGCACAGAGTGCACGCGTGTGGTAACCTGAGTTGGGGCCGTCCGTGCATTGCAAAATTTAGACAACGTATGTACTCATAAACAATATGCCATTTTTTAAAATGACATGTAAAGTTATGTGACTTATGTTACCCCAACGAGGATTATAGGCGTATAATATCTAAAATATCGAAACTTTTGTCAGCTTCCCCATTAATAGTTTGGCTATTCTGCACTTTTTTAACGAACCAAAACTAAATACTTAATACAGTGTTAATAAGAACTAAGTTGATTAAGTATTTAGTCTTCAAATCTTAATTCAATCTTTCAATCTTCAGGATATCACTTTTTGAAAACAATAAAACGGCTTATTTTTATTTTTAAGCAAAGGAATCTATGGCCGTACAGCCGGTGTTTTCAATGCATTTCTAATTTTTAAAGGCGGGAAACTCAATAGAAACTAACAATTGACATTTGTTTTGTTAAAACCACTATGAATTTGGTCTATATAGGTTTGATCTATGGCTTTGATGTTCTGACATGAAATAAGGGCTATTTATTGATTTTTTTATTTTAGTTTACATCAAGCGTAGCATTTCGTATATAAGCCATGGATAAATATTATAATATTACTATTCTAATAAGTTTCTTAGCTTGGATCAAGCACTGACACCTTTGCTTATTTCTACAAATGTCCATTGAAGGGAAAAGCTTAGTCATTTCTATCTTAAATTTATTTTTTTATTGAATCATTTTTACACAATTATCGCAAAGCACAATAAAAGCAGCGTGCTAGCTGAAATCTCAAATGCACGGGGGTTGTCTTAGATACTGACATAGGTGACCTGTTTCAGAAACTTCTATTCCACTGAAAATCAAAAATAAGTCCGTAATTAGCACTAAGGAATTCGTGTGCCATTTATTGTACTTACCTAAGTAATAGGTCTTTCAACATACAATTTTCGTAAATTTTTTACTCCACATATTTTTATTTTATCAAAATTGATTTTTTATAAGTGCAAAATCCTTACGTTTTTCACAGAAACGCGAAACACAATATTAATTAACCACTTTTTGTGGGATTGTTAAGACAACAAGATGTTTTAGAGGCACCACTGACTTATATTAAGTGTTGATTGTCTATCTCTCAGTATCAAAAAATCAAAAACGACTGCTACTTAAGTATAGATCAGAGTCTGAGTCGCGTTCTATAATACGGACCTTAATCTATCAAAAGCAGTAACAATGGTATTGAAAATATAAGCGATAGAGGAAACAACTATGTTTGACCTTTGTTTTCAGATCCAAAGTAATGTATTAAGTATCAACCTTATATGACATAGTTAGCCAAGTTTTCAAATAAAAAATATTTTTAGAAATTGCTTTTCCTTATATGAACGAAATAGTTGCTATTCGTTCATATAACGAAAATATGAACGAAATAGTTGCTTCAATAAAAAACGGAAATTCATGTATCTGTAGTTGTGTCAAAGTACAAACTCGGTCTATAAAAATACATACAACACGCAGACGAAGTTGCGGGCATCAGCTAGTTATACAATATATTATATTTTATTGCACTCCTACAAAAATAAAACAGTTACATTTTAATACAGAAAGTTATGTCAGCGTACAAAAGGCGGCTCCATTGCTGTGAAGCAATATCTTATCGTCAACCTTTGGGTGTGGAGAAAAAGTAATAAATCGTGTAGATGTGGGTCATAAGCCCGTATACGTCCCCACCGAGGGGCACGGGCCTCCCTTTGAAACACGAAGGGGTTTTAGGCCATAGTCCACCACGCTGGCCCAATGCGGGTTGGTGGACTGCTCGTCTTACGAAAATGAATTTTCTTGGACAGGCGGGTTTCATCACGATGTTTTCCTTTAAGCAAGTGATAATTAGAAAATAGAAATCCGTACATAAATCCAAAAACACGAATTTAGTGGTACAGGCTCGTACCAGGCTTTGAACCCGCGATCTTCCGATCACAAGTCTGGCTCATTAACAACTGGGCTATCGCTATACATGCATACTTACATAAAATAAATAACCCTCAAAATCATGCCAAACGTGGCGTTACCCCGTCAGGAATAAAGTGTTCCCTTGGGGTAATAAATCTTACAGGCTTGAGTGTATAGATAAAGATATAGATTTAATTATAAAACTATGTCATTTTTTTAAAAATCATACTGGTTGCATTAAAAGAAATGGTCGAAACTAAACCTGTGTTAAAAATCGTCCATTTTGTATCTAGGTATGATAACTTTAGCGTTATCTTGTATGGAAAATCGTGCACAATAATCCCTAGACAATGTTGAACAGTGTACTAACCTATAACTAGCTAAGCCTTAGGTACTGCACCCGTCACACTGAATCTTTAAACACACACTGCAGCTTCCTGCCGGCTATGATATCCTGGTACTTTTCTACGGTTTTATTGCTGATTGAGCAGTTTCTATCTAGTTAGGCTGCGGCTTATGTTGCTACTAGCTGTTGACCGCGACTTCATCTGCGTAGCCTAGGTCCAGTGAGTGTTAGCGTAGCTTTCCAACTGTACTTAGTCCATCTAAGTTAGCGTCAGTATTTTGTCTTTGATTTGTGTGTCTGTCTGTGGCATCATAGCTCCTGTCCCTTAGACCGATTTCGATGCGTTTTTTTCTTGTTTGAAAGCTGACGTAAACGAGATGGTTCTTGTAGCTATAAAGTCAGCGGTGTTACATTTTTTAAAATTTTCGTTTTATTTGGTACTGACGTTACTCAATGAAGCAACGCAGCATTATTATGAGTGTTTAATACATCTAGCATCCCTACGGAGCTACCCCTATATCTGCTACTGCTACCAACTATCTACGCGCCTTGGAGACCTCAATTTTGGTAACTGGTGAATAACTGAGGCATCAATTGAGGGAGGTGGGAGAGGGCTCCTGCGCCAGATCGTTCTTGGTGCAGAGGCTGTCCATAGCGATACTAGCAATACGGCAGCCGTAATGGGAACATTGGGCGATGATAGCCCAGTTGGTAATGAGCCAGACTTGTAATCGGAAGGTTGCGGGTTCAAATCCTGGTGCGTTCCTGTACCACTAAATTCGTCTTTTCGGACGAATTTCTAATTATCACTTGCTCAACGGTGAAGGAAAACATTAGGACTATGGCCTAAAACCCCTTTGCGTTTTGAAGGGAGGTCCGTGCCCCTCGGTGGGGACGCATGTGGGCTGGGAAAAATAAAAAAATGGGCACCTTTGCACCCGGAACGATCAGGGGCAGGTTGTTTTACTATGAGATTTTTTTATTATTATTATCAGATAGGTTAACTGCAAGAGTTCGGGCAAGCCTCAATCTTGACCAAGGTCATAGGAGGCACTGGTACTCCCACGCACTGACGGAACACAGCAAGCTGTTTGGCGTCGGATTTCGGTAGGAAAACAGGCGGCCGTGTACAGAGCCTACACTGCATGAGATCAAAGAAATAAAGCGCAAGATTTATGAAAAATAGAGGTTTCGTTAAGTTTCGTTGTTATAACGAATGGGTTTACTCTTGACCACAATCTACAGCTCTGGGGCGAAGATGTGGTCGAGGATGTAGCAAGCTCACCCAGAAGATGCCTATTCACTCGAACTTTAAAGAGATTTGGGTAATATGACCCCGGAAAGACAGACGAGGCGGAAAATTCCATTACTTAGAGGTGCGCAACATTTTTTTTTAATTTTAAGGTAACAGAGGTTTTTTACTGACGAATCTCAGGATGTACTAGCATGTATTGGCAATTATTTTTTGCAGTTCATAACATTAAAGAACTTAACAAAAAAAAATTGGGTCATCTGTGACAATTCGATCTCATCTATACTAATATTATAAAGAGGAAAGATTTGATTGTTAGTTTGTTTGCATTGAATATTATAGGCTCCGAAACTACTGGACCGATTTGAAGAATTCTTTCACCATTAGAAAGGTACATTATCCCCGATGGACATAGGCTACATAATTTTCCCGAATTCCCACGGGAACGAAGTCCCAGGCGGAATGCTAGTTCATTGACGAAACTTAAGGAGTCATCCGACAGAAAACCGGAGTGATGGATATTATCCAAAAGTGTAGCAAGCTGAAGTGGCAGTGGGCTGGCCATGTCTGTCGCAGAACCGACGAGCGTTGGAGTAGACAGGTTCTCGAATGGAGACCACGTCTTGGCAAACGTAGTGTAGGACGCCCCCCAGCCAGATGGTCAGATGACCTAAAGAAGATAGCGGGTAGTGGCTGGATGAAAACAACGGAGGATCGTGCAAAGTGGCGCACCTTGGGGGAGGCCTATGTTCAGCAGTGGACTGCAATAGGCTGATATGATTGATTGATTGAAGGAGTTTTTAAAATCTGGAAACAAATGTTACAATATGTTACACACTAAGATAACACAGTCGAACAGGACGTCTATTCCACTAATCAATAGCGTCTCAATGGCGGTTGAATGGCAATGGTGACTATTTTATTTACCCATTTAGGTGGTGAAATTGAGGACTATCATACATTTAATGCGAACCACTCCGACTAGCAGCGCCACCGCCAACTGTAACTTGCAAACTCTTAGCAACTTTACATTCAGTTGGCGGTGGGGCCCGCCAGACAAAACAGCCGTCATAAAATGTATGGAATTTGGATAGTTCTTAATTTCGCCACTTGAACGAATAAAATGGCGATTATTATCATTCCACCGTTATTGGGCGGTTTTCCACTTGACAGTACGGCAGCGGCACGGCACCGGCGGCGGCGACGGCGGGAAGCAAAAATGTATGAAAACATATGACAGGTTTTTCCACTGACCGGCGCCGGCATCGGCACAGCGATACTTGCCTCCTTTTCATACATTTTTGTTACCGGCACCGGTGCCGTGCCGTTGCCGTGCCGTCAAGTGGAAAAACGCCCATTGGACCTTTTATAATTCGAAAATGGCTCGGCAAAATTGTATTACTCATTCATATGAAGTATTTGACTCATTCATAAATAGTTCAAAAGATGTGAATAAAATGCAAATAATTTTAGAGCATTTAAATTACCGTCAGTTAATTGTCAGACATCCAGCTCGACGACCACATTGATACTGTTAGTGACAGATTTTTGATAAAAGTGACTGATGATGATGACGATTCTTCCGATAGTGAATAAATTATTATAATTAAAATAACATGTTTCTTATTTATGTCCCATTTTTTGTGTTCTAGTTCCCCTTATAAGGTAGCAAAAACACACATTAGACAGATATTTTGGATTTTAGATCACTGAACTGAAATGATTAAATTGAGTAAAATATTTAAGCACAACATTAATTGCATTTTGTAAAAAAGCGGCAACATTCGATCTGTCAGTTTACTCCGTCTGATTAAAAATCCGACTTTAGTGGGCAATGGTAATTCTAATTTTGAAGTGCCGTGCCGTGCTATTGCTATTGATAAGTGGTATACCCCTCCAGCACGAGTGTATGGTAGCGCGTAAAGCACGCGTCTCAAGTCGCACATTTCTGATTATCCGCGCTCCGCTTCCGTGTTATTGCAAGTAGGGATAATGTTACTGACCAATTGGATTTTCTAACCAATATCTATAATCCCTCACGCGGGTAAGCGTTTAAATAATACTTAATTAAAATCGTTAATAGGTTTCGCCCTTGTCATAAATTCATAATCTACTTTGCAACAAGTAATATGAGTCTGTAGTTCTCCGTACGAGACACAGATGTCGCTAACCCACAAGCACAACGTATGTGCGTAGTAAGAGAATGAGAAATTTCGCCGATTGACTTGAAGGCACGATAGCTTAGTTGGTTAGAGCACCAGGAGATCTAATCCTGGGGTCGTGGGTTCAAGTCCCATTCGCACCGAATATTTTTCTTTCCCTAAAAAAATATTTGTGAATATCCCTCACGCAGGTAAGCGTTTTAAAAATACTAAATATCTATTATGCTTATGACAATTAATATTAGGGGCCGTCTGGTTCGCGACCACCCTCCTACCGAAGTCCGACGCCAAACAGCTTGCTGTGTTCCGTCGGTGTGTGGGAGTACCAGTGCCTTTATAGGCATTTTCTGGGTTAACTCGCTCCATCGTCGACCTCATCTTTGACTTTTACATTCAAGATTGAGGTCAAGAGTTAACCCATCTTATAATAAATATATATATATATTGGTATATTTCACTCGTCCAAGCCCTTTGTCGAATTTCTTATCTGACCATTTGGTGATGACGTGGCTTATCATTCTGGTGATAAGCCACGTCTTCAGCATAATATTGAAATTATTCATTATTCTCTATGATATCTCAAAAAGTGTGAAATAAATTTTTAGATGGAATGAGTAACAGACCACTCGTTTAGCAATAAACGAATTTTGCTAAATATTTACAGTAATACAGTATACGCATGTCAGAATAACACAGGCTATTTATTTTTTGGGATTCCCGTATCAATCATAATGTTAATCTATTTATATTAAGCGTGATGCGTCAACTTGTAAAAAATTGCGTTGCTAACAGCATACAAATTGTTGGTTAATTTTCCTTCTTGGAACCTAAATAATGAAGTAAGGATTTATTTAAGCAGCGTACAATAATAGTTCTCGATTAACCTGTTACTGACCTATCTTACTTTCTCCTATGTACCATTCAGTTTAAGTACTTGTCTGTAATTAAATATGTAGAGTAGATATCTTTAATCAACTCAGTAACAAACTAATTTGTATTCAAAATCAATTGCTCTGTAAAACGATATTAAATATATCGTTTAAAAGCAGTTTAATATTACACCTACTTAGATTCCTTTTTATTGTTAATAAAGTAGGTGCTGTAAAACTTAAGCGGAAAAGAAACTGGTTAAGCGCGAGTCGCACTTGCTTGCAGAGGGATCCACAAATATGTATAATTTAAATATCAATTTTCGTAATCTTCGTGACACAATTGTTTAAAAAACCAAATCACGAAGACACCTAATTAAAAAAATATATATATTTAAACTTTAAAAACTAGTTGCACGGTTTGACATTTCTTAAAATAAAAGTTTCATACAATGAACATGACATACCTACTTGACATATTTGAAATAGTTTTGATATATTTTTACCGATGCTTTTTTTGTTGTTATATGAAAATAATTTGTCAACGAAAATGAGATAGAGTATCTGCGGAGCTTATCTCCAAATATGTACATTGGCAAGTTTCAAGAAGACGAATTGGGTTGACGGTACTGCTAAGTTCGAGTTCCGGTTTAGGCAAATATTATTGAAACCACCAGGTTGTTTTCTCGACCCTGGGATAGATAGGTAAATATATAGAAAGTCTGTATTGCACACTTTTTCTTCTTCTTACCAGCCCATATACGTCCCCACCAAGGGGCACGAGCCTCCCTTCGAAACACGAAGGGGGTTTAGGCCATAGTCCACCGCGCTGGCCTAATGCGGGTTGGTGGACCGCTCGTCTTTCGAAAACGATTTTTTCTTGGACGGACGGGTTTCATCGCGATGTTTTCCTTCACCGTTACGCAAGTGATAATTAGAAATCCGTACATAAATCCGAAAAGACGAATTATTGCACGATGTATTGCACACATCACAAAAAAAGTTTTACATAACTTAAGTTCAGAAGTGCGCAAAGGCGGCGTAAGAGCAATCTCTTCCAGGGACCCGTTGGTAAAAATGGAAGTTTTATTGAAAAAAAACTGTACAGTTACTTAAGTTGTGCAAGACAAATAAATTTACCTATATTGTATACATATTACATCAATGCGATTTTTCATGATTTTGAATTTATTACTTAAGATTACAACAGCTTTTGATCTGAATTGCTTGCAATTTGCACCAGCACCCAACACAAAAGAAGCCAAGAGTCACTTGTCGCCAGAAGCGAAATCATGTATATGACAGACATGTGAGATAAAAAAATTCACACAATTTTCAACCTTAAATCTGCATAAATAGAGATCATGAAGTTTATCGATGTACAGATGAGAGATTTATCTGCAAAAATTACAATGAAATCACCTTTATTTGGTGTAAAATGAGTTATGGTGTGATATTTATGATTAATTTTGATAGCATTGTTTAAGATTTGGAAAAAAGGGCCAAGACTGGGTCGGACGCGCACGCCGAAGGTCTTTAATGAAAAGGAAATTTTTACCATTCAGACACCTTCAGGTCTTTGGAAACAATCAAGAATAGCAGATAATGACTGATACAACATAAAATCCTTTTTTTTTACCAGCCCATATACATCCCCACCGAGGGGCACAATCCTTATATTAATTAAAATAAATTTATCAAACACCATTCATTATCTTAGCCTTCTCATCATAATACAGGGCTATTTTTTAATCAGTACACAAATTTTTTGTACGTAAACTTTATGAAAATTTAACGGACCCGTATTTTTTTTGTTTTATATCGTTTCATATAAATATTTCAAGCTAGATTGTCTGAAGCATGAAAATAAATCAATTTTTTTGTATGAAAAAAAAATAACTTCGTCCAATTGACTTGAAACTTGGTAATAGTATTCTTCAACACGATTTGTGACACCCGTGTTTCTGCGTTTTACAAAATTCATCCTCTAAGACGTTAAAAAGGGGTATCAAAATCTGAAAATTTTGGAAAAAAAAATGTTTTCCTTCTTATTTACGTTCTATCAACGTTACTGACACCGTAAGAAAAATTTGTGCACTGATTAAAAAGTAACCCTGTATAAAACATCAAACTATTACCTATTTTAATACGGAACTCTAAAATTGTGTCTTATAAGTATGAAACCAAAATTAAGTGTACAAAAAAGTACTTTTAATAAAAACGTAGATTGTATAGAGTCATCTAATGAATTGATCATAAACAGTTAATTCAGCAGATTCTAATCAAATTAAAAATAAACTCTTATCAGATTTTCACCGCCTTTAAACGTTCTTAAAATAAAATCCGCCAGTTTAGCAGCTAAAATTTAAATTTGGATTTCGAACGTTCGGATTATCGTGTCAAAAATGACAAGCGGCCATGCGGCCTCCGAAATTATAGCCCTTGCGTGGTGGTCGCAATCGGGGAAAAAATGTATCTGAAGTACGAAAATTGAGGGTTCTTTAAGTGTATTAATATGTTTATGATCCCAAATAGTTTTATACAACTAAGTTCGCTTTAGCGTACGTACCTCGTACCTATAAGGTATTATGAAGAGGTATACCTAATGCTTGAACTTCGAAGATCCACTTATTGTCGCCGGGTCAGCGAAATAGGTAGGCTGAATATTTGTAATACATTTGGGAGTAGGATTAAAATTCATTTCCCCATTTACTATCTTAAAACGTCCCTGCTTACTGCTTAAAATTAAATTTTCTAAGAGTATTTTCTACGCGTATCTCGGTATTACCAATGCAAAAAATTAGGCCAGCTTTCGGTAGAGCTTTGTAGAAAAAACAAACAACCATCCAATATTTTGATCCATTTCACTATTAAACCCACCAAATCTCGAGCCGACGCAGCGGCGGCGGCGCGGCGGGGCGTTATGAATTTATGACAGCTTACGTGACGTGACGACTCGAACGGAAAGCTTCCCGATTCCGCGACCCGTTTCCTTGCGGAACCCAGAAAAATATCAAAGAAAACCGCGACGATGCGTCAATCTCTCGCAAATTTTCGTCCAGTTTGAAAATAAATGTAAAAAGAAATAAAAGAGATAGTAAGATAGCCGGCGGTAGCGCAGTGTGGGTTTTGAACGCACTGTGTGCGCTCGCGCTCTACGCATTTTTACCGCTTTTTCCCTGTGACACTCGAATTTCGATGGACAAGTTCTTGGTTCAAATATTTAGAACTATTTTTCAAAATTAGTTTTCTTTTTAACCAATTTAAAAATTAGTAATTCCGGCCAGTGACAGTGAGAGTGCGAGTTTGTGTACTTGTGGTGTATGTGACTAGATTTCAAATAGAGAATTGATAGTGAAATGGTTTTTAGTGTCGAGTTGCAGCTACCCTCACAGAATGCGGTTTCTTTCCGGTAAGTTTGATTTTGGAATACTCTCCTAAATTACGTGCCAATAGAAATATTCGAAATATTCAAATTTTGATCGGAAGACCATATTTTGATCATTGTTCGGCCGCAAATGCGCAGTCTAGCTCGATATACATATTTTCGATGGATTTGATATAATAATATTTTTCCCTGTCCTATACCACGCATCACCTTGGGCCTTTGTCTGCCAAAAAAACAAATTGTTATGTTAATTTTCCTCTATTAGAATTCTTTTGAACATCTAGATACAACATAATTTAATAATTTGTTGTAAGTTGACCGATAAGAGCTTCGGTAGGATCAAAGGCAGTCGTTCGATGTATGCCTGTCTGTCGACAAGTATGTGACTTGCTTTCTTGATATAATACACCCAAAGGCACACATAGCTTAAGAAAGACAGTCTTGCTACATTGTGACAGAGCTCTTCAAGTTGATGTGCTTCGGATTGTACTTTCTTAAAGAAATGTGATAAATGCGAGATTCCTCAATAAGGACCGGTCGATACAATTCTCTGCTTTTTGTAAATGAGGACTGCTTCTTGATTTTTAGGACTTTTTATCTCCTATAGGCTGTCATGAGCCTAATTAGATGCCCCAAGCCCTGCCAAAACAAGATTGAAAAAAAAGTTCCTTCATAATTTCATTTATTTGATTTCTTTTATTACTATGAAAGTTTTTTCCATTTTGCTTCATCGCCGTCCAGGATTAGGCAGATTCAGGTCGTCATCATCATCATGTCCACTGCTAGACATAGCCCTCCCCGCCAAGGATCTCCGTATCAGTCGGTCCTGCGCCACCCGCTTCTAGCTTTTATCCCTGAAAAAAGCTTCTGTTGTAGCTTCATTATATCTACACGATATGGTATTTCATGATATCTATACACTCACGTTTATATTCTTTTCGGGGTAGGCAGAACTTCATGTGGTTCTGGTTCCCACTTGACCCCATAATTTACGTTTAAATGAGGGTTATTAGTTGGTACATGAGTGTAGTGATGAGAGGTCTTAGTGTGTAGCCCACTATACAGCCTCGTTTTCCACCTACTGGCTTCTAGAGTCTAGAGTATGCCTGGGTTGGCAGCTGGCACATTCCATTTCTTCTTTCACTCCCAGTGCAGTGTGGAAGTGATATTTATTATATTCGTTTATATGTATTATATATGTTAGTATATATATTATTTTTATTTCATTATATTTAAGTATTAATAATATAAGCCCTTCTCTTATTTGGTATTTTCTTACGTTGTGCGCAATTCTCTCTTCCCGTCTCGTACACTATTTCTCACCGATTAGGTTGGCTGGAAGAGATCTCTTCTAGAGATAAGCTCGCCTTTGTACACTATTTTTTATGTAAATTTTTTCCTAGTGTGTTTGTGCAATAAAGATATTGATATAAAGATATCAATATCACTTCCACACTGTCTTTACTGATGACGAAATTCAAGCACGTATCCAAGTTATTTATTGAGAAGTTTCTTTTCACACTACTTATCTTAGTCGGCATCTTTAAATTAAAAATAGATGAAAATTCATCAGATCTTAAAGATAAAGTTTTCTAAAAATGCCGAGCTTAATATACGTCCACCTTATCGTCTCATCAATAGATTTGTTAACCTCATTCAAAACATTTTAATAGATGATAACTATACGAATTCTATTGGGCAGGTTGATGAGAATTCTTCGAGAGAATATGTCTTGATTTCGAGAACTGCTGCTTGTTTTTCACTTGTCTTTTAGATGGTCCCATACCCGTTATTGTCAATATGTAGGTCTGTATTACAGTATTACAGAACGTGAGTTAAGTAGTCGTCTTTATAATTTTGATAGTGAAAGAAAGAGACAATAAATACTTAAGTATAGATCAAGACTTGAGTCTCCTTCTGTAATATGGACCTTAATCCTGCATAAGTAACTAAAACTGTCTCGCTTTAAGGCAACTACAGCACCTAAATTACGATTTTATGATGCGTAGATAAGCATGACGCACTGCATTAAATCGAAGAAAAAAAATACTACGGTAATATTCAGGACATAAACTAGATAAGTAGTTTGCTGAATTCATGATACTGCACTTTTGGTTTGATAGAAAAAGCTCACAAAATCACCTCTAAATACCAATATTGTGTATCTTTTAAGCTGTAAAAATGATAGTAAAATGCACACAGGAACTTAAATTTGCTATCAAAATGTTCATAATTGAATACTCTCGATAAGTAGTTAACGCATTTTTCGATTTAAGCTGTTAGCTTTCCATAAATCTGATTTTTCTAACTTTCGAACATGTTTTTACGCACGCACGCTTTCATAGTCCGTAAACTTCGTGTATCGACACTGTTCGCACTGCCAGTCCAGGCCTGTTGAGAGACGGAGATGGCACTATTCCTATGTGTGCTGCCTTTATCGTGTGCTGTAGTCGCCTCAAAACTGTTTCACCTGCATATCATCTTGCATGGCTGATTTAAAATTCTCTTAACTGACTCCGAACTCAATTGAACACAACCGGATCACGTGGGGTTTCACAGTAGACTCCGACCTTCAGTGAGACTTTAAACTTTATTAAACTTTATTAAAAAATTAACACCTGCAGTTTAGAAGACTTCATGACCGCTGACGATTATTGAGGATGAGATAAAGTAATGGGTATGATATTGCTACACTGACACTGAAGAAGAAAAAGACTTGCCACTGCCCCAGGAGTGACGTTCCGGCCGATTTCACTATCCGGTGTACACAAATATCCTTAATCTATCTTGGATTCATTCTCCATTACCTGGTCCATATCTCTTCTGATCATAATTCATGCTCTTGACCACAACCCAGCTCAAGGGCAAACATGTGGTCGAGGATGTAGCAAGCTCACCCAGAAGAAGTCTATTCACACGAACTTTAAAGATATTCGGGTTATACGAACTCGGAACTCGGATTGCATGAAAGTATTTCTTCCTTTATAGTAGACCTATAGTCAATTATGTGGCAAATTTAACTTACTTTGGTGTCAGAGTTTCTCAAACAGTCAAATTGTCTCTGACTTAGTTGAACGACGGAGATAAGATCGACTGTTCATTTTCTTATCGTATAGATATAGTCAAGCGTGTGACGAACTTGGCTAACTCTGGTGTCAAAATGATCGACTATTGAGCTGTTTCGAAGCGTGGAAACGTTTGTCATAAATTACTACTCTAGTCACCTCATAATGGTCCTTAACTCTGCTTAATCTTACTGATCGATACAGAATAACCGCCACATTACCGCCACCACCACCTTTAGCGATCTAAAGGTAGTTTGTTATTTTCTTTATGTTTCTCTCTATTGTATCTTGTTTTACTGTATGATCTTGCCTGTTATATGTGTTGTGATGTCCGAAATAATGTCTTTCTTTATTTCTTTCTTTCACCACTGTGCTAGAATCTAGTTTTCTCTATGCATTAGGAAAGTTACCGGGATCGTCTTGTCAATCCATTCAGCGTGTCTAGTCACAACATCCCTATACATTTTAATATGCAAATGGCATCAGAATTAAAATGCACGAACACAGACGAGTTCACATAAAGACCGAGTTAAGTAGACATGAGAAGAGAACCGTTACAGGCTCATTTATAGTATGTTTTTTTTGAGTTTTATAGATCATCGTATGAAGATCATACCTTTGAGATTTTTCTACAAATCCCAATGCTTAGCTGCCGGTTTCGGCGGTTGTCGATTAACTACAGTCGTTAAAGCAAGTCTGGGGCGATTTAGCGTTTTGAAAACTCTGACACCAGGTTTAGTCAAGTTTGCCACACACTTAACTATACCTATACTATAAGAAGAAGAAGACTGTAAAAATGTGGAGTCAAAAGGTGTGAAAACCAATAAAAGATAAAATCAAATAATTTATTCGTAGAATATCAGTATGAGGATGGTCCCATTTAAAATGTGCAGCTCTAGCACGATAACGACAAACTCGCGCTCGGCTCACGCTGAAACTTCACTTTGCGCGAGGTCCCGCGCAAAAGTTTGCTCGCCCTATGGCGTTGTCAATGTTGACATTTTGCGGTGTTGTCGCGGCGCCGTCACTATCGTACTCGACCTGCTGTAAACTAGATGTATCTATTAAAAAGGTCAACTACCCATGCAGCTTCGAGTTTCCTACTTAAAAGAATCATTTTTTTTAAATTATAAGATGGGTTAACTCATGACCTCAATTTTGACTGAGGTCGTAGATGAGGTCGACGATGGAGCGAGTCAATCCAGAAAATGCCTAATAAGGCACTGGTACTCCTACGCACCGACGGAACACAGCAAGCTGTTTGGCGTCGGACTTCGGTAGGAGGGTGGTCGCGAACCAGATGGCCCCTTACAGAGCCTACCACACCACGTGAAACCATAGGACGACACCTCAGATTTTAAAAAAAATGAGGTGTCGTTGCCTGGCATGGATTAATAAGAGGCAGGTCTCATTTGTGTTTCCTTAGTCGCCGTAGCGACACCCACGGAAAGAAATGGGGTGGCGTTATTCTCAACCGGTCACCACATCTGTTGGTTTTATAGTCAAAGGTGTCCATCACACAGTTGAAGAGAAATCGAAACTACCAGTTATAAGAAGTAAACCTACTAAGATAAACATAGAATCCTTATTGTCTACCTACTTAAGGTTTGAGCGGTCATTTGCTGTTTTCACATAAACAGAAATATGTTGGTTTCTTATTAAGGTGACTTCCGTAGATACTTTCTCTGTAACTAGTAACTAATCTTTATTTGTTAAACGTTTATCTGCTTTACCTGTTTTAATGTCTATGTTTTGTTGAGAACTAAGTGTACTTAATGTCAAAAACAAATAAATCAAGTTTCTTCCCAGTATTTGGTATATACCTTAGTTTCAAACAGGTCTGATAGCTCAGTGAGTAATGACCTCGCCTACTGATCAATAGGTTACGAGTTCGTTTCCCGACCAACACGATTATTTGAAAATGTTAGGGGTTTTTCAACTTTTCAAATTATTTGTTATTATCTCTATCAAATCCATTTCGGTGTAAGCAGTGCTTTAAGTGGTCATGAACTTAAAGTCTCACACATTCACAGATGCGAGTGCCAGTAAAAATATTTTTTTTTACCACAATCTAGCACATGGGTGAAGATATGGTCGAGGATATAACAAGCTCACCAAAAGATGTCTATTCACTCAAACTTGAAAGATCGGGGTTGGATAAAAATATAAATATAAGGTGATAAAAACCAAAAAAAAATCAGATTTCTGTGGTCTTTTGTGCTAACTCTCCCCACTTGAGACGAAGTTACTCGACAGTTATTTTTACAACTCTATGTTTACACTAAAAGCCAATGTCACAAAACAATACAGCAGAAATGGGATTCAATAAATACCACTCGTGTTTGTGTGAAACTTACGTTCTATTGTTTCTAACCGCTCGCTCCGCTACTGGGTGAGAAATTTTTGATTCACTCGACCTAATACTTTCATGAACATTCAATGTTTATAAATTCTTATAAACTTACTAGCTGTCCGCCCGTGATTTCCTTCCCGTGGGAACTGTCCGGGTGGATTTTCATTAAAAAAAAAAACCTGATCGTGATAATAAGGAACACAACAAAAATAATCATCCAAATCGGTCAAGCCGTTCTCAAGTTATAGCGTGACCAAAAGAAATAGGGGTTCATTTTTAACCGACTTCAAAAAAGGAGGAGGTTTCTCAATTCGACCGTATTTTTTTTAAATGTATGTCCGCGGATAACTTCGTCGTTTATGAACCGATTTTGATTATTCTTTTTTTGTTGGAAAGGGAGTATCCCAAAGGTGGTCCCATGGTAAGAAAACCAGGATCTGATGGTGGAATCCTGAAGAAATTGAAGGAAACTCTCGAAAAATTGTCTTTTTGGGATTGAAGTCGGTGACTCTTACGTTTTTGACGTGGAATTATTATATACATGTAGACTCGATTACTACTAAGCTCTCGAGATATTTTTAGATTGGAAATCCAGGGAAATCCATTCAGAACGCGAAAATGAATAGCATGAAAAACACTGTTACTAATGTGTACTTGCCGGCTTTTCACTTCAAAAAAATTACGTGAGTTTTGAAAAATTTGTGGACAACTTTTTGTTAATACAGGGTTAATACATACAAGATTTTTGGACATTGACATATTTGGATCTACGCTATATAAATACAAACGCGAGCTTGCACTAAAAAACGTTAATTAGGTAATTGTTATTATATAATTAATATATATACAATACAATATACATTTATTAAAATATATATTTTATTACATACTATATTACATTTATATATTTTCATTTTTTTTTCTTCTTAATTACCTATCTACTTTTTTTTTCTCAGCACTCTGTGACGGCTGAATCTTCTTAAATTGTTGTGGAACATGTTGTTGGTATACACGTAACACACTTAACTTATTGATGTTATCAAAAAATCTGTGATTTGTCTTGTGTAATACTGTTTGTGTTCTTCTTAATAAATAAATAAATAAATAAGATTGTGGTTTAGTACTACGCCAATCATACATTTTCACTTATAGAAACTTCATTGTCAACTACTTAATTTGTCAGTCATGAAAAATAAGAAACCTAATCCACTTCCTTTCGACAGCGATTAATATTTACTCCAATTAATAAGTGAATGAATGATTTTTATTCTTTAGACATAATAAAAAGTTACTGTTTTGGTGTTGTATAGATACAAAAATGTTTTTAAAATAATAAAGCCTGACCAAAATCACATTCACCTGATAAAATTTAACCTAGAAACCAGTCTGTCACTAGCTATTAACCAATTGTCTTTCCTTTCTTCCTACCGATGCAGAGATCCACCTCTTAATTGGCACTAAGCCATGCAAGAGACTGTAGGTGGCGTCTCTTCCAAATAGCATTGCAATTTACTCTGCCAGACAGTTTTTATGACTGTCCGTCCGGCACGAATGACTTGTCACGTCTGCAGCGGTTTTTTAGTCTTTGACGATTTGATGACATCTGTCAAAGTGATAATTTGATTCGTTGTTACTAGCGCTTTCGTTTTATTTTGCTCTAGTTTTTATATCTCTTGATATTTAAATGCATTTCTGGCAACATCTCAATTTTTTTATGTCTTTTGCCGATGCCGATTTGTGTGGAGTGTTTTATGAAATTAAAATTAAGTAAGACACATCTTGTTGACATGTTTAGGTACTCTTCGATAAATATTTTTTAATCCTTAATAGTTTATATCTTCCCTATAGTATATGGATTACTCATAGTTTGATTTTGTAGTGTAGAGTAGCACGTAATGCTGCCTTATAGGTGTTTGTGTCTGTCCTTGTATATGTTCTAAAGGACCCACGACACGAAGGAAAACTTTAGCTCGGGCCTTTGAGTGTGTCAAATCAAAGGACCAGAATTCATCTCTTAATGTATTAATAAGTTGTTTTCGTGTTCCCGTGAATTCGAGCTTAGTTATGTTCCAAGGAATCTATGTAATGATTAAAACATTTTTAATCTTTACGAGTAAGTCCAAGCATCTCTCATATTGCTTTCTTAAAGTGCAATCCTTTAGCTAGAAAACCGATAAATATTGAACCTTACCTAAAACATCACAAATGTAGTCTCAAACCACACTTACTGTAGAACTGGTTGGTTCATCTCATGCCTGTGTAATCCCATTGCATACTAATGACATGCGAAGAAGACTTAAAATGTTTATTTATACGGTGCCCTAATGAAAACACGTCGATGAGAACAGATGAAGATAAATTCTAGATAAAGTGACGTGTTGGGGTGTTGATTTAAAGCTGTAAGGAAACTAGGTGGTCATATACTAGGAGGTGGTAATATTAGACACAATGACGCCATTACGCACCGACCAAAAGCTCAAGACATTGTTATTTACCGGCTTGAATTCGATAAGAAACGAAACATAGGTAATTATGTACTCATTTGGCCTTTTTATAATTTAAACGGCACGGAAAACTTGGAACTACTATTGCCCCCTATAATCCTAGCTTTTAGTATCACCAGTACATAGGAGTTAATATTAATACAATTTTGCTGTGCCGTTCCCGAATTTAAAAAAGGCCCTTTCTGTCAATACCGAACTTACTCAACAATTTTATGAGAGAATAGTAAACAAATACTTATCAAGAGACCTACTAAAACATAACGAGATTGGTATTAAAGGTCCGCAAGAACAAGTTCCTATGACAAGTGAAAATAAACCTATTGGGCGCTGTAAATAACGTCAAATTGTTATTGATGTACGCGTTTCATGGCGCACGCAAAAGGCTCTGCAGAGATTTGTTACTATTACCTTTGTTGGAATAGGAAATGTAAATAAGTACTCTTACTTTTGAATATCTTGTTAAACTTGCTTTCACTAAAAAATATTGTCGATGGATGAAAATATGTAAATCACAGCTAAGTACCGTTTTGTTAAGAACTATCAAAAACAAAATTTTTATAATCGTTTGGCTGGCAGATTGATAAATCAGAATCATAATTTAAATCCTAATAAGTATTTGTGATGCCATATTTAGTAAATCTAATTTTTGGATCACTCACAAAGCTACTGATTTATTAGTAGCTAAAACATCAGGATCACAAGATTTCCTTATTTCCAAAACCAAACTTTTTAATGATATTGCATCGATCAACACTATCATTATCGCGGTCGATAAAACCAACAATGATGAGATTGACGCGTTTTTAACAAGTGTTCATGCAATATGCATACCGCGCTCAGGATGTCCGTAATCACGAGCTCGACAAACCTCCGACGGTTTTTAGGGTTGCCAAGCACTTCTGGCATCGCATTACATCTTGCATTAGTCTGCACAAGCTCATTCTGCCTGCCTCTTTCTTCTACTGGACTTTCAGGTGCACCGCTGGAGTACCACCCTTACCATGTTGAGATTCTTCGGATTCGTACTAAGCGCTTCTCTTCACTTTTATATTGTGCACCGTTAAGAAATTGAATTCTCAGCCTGAGTCTGTATTTACAGGCTCATATAACCCGAATTTCTTTAAAGTTCGAGCGAATAGGATTTTTTGGGTGAGCTTGCTACATCCTCGAACATATTTTCACCTCTGGGCTAGATTATGGTTAAGAACAAATCCATAGTCTAAAAAAAACTGTGACCATCTTTCCAGTTTTTTTGTTCTTTTATCATTGCTTCGTGAAACCGGGAGGACGCGATTTTTAAGTTTTAAAGTTGCGATTTTTAAGTTGCTACTTTACATGTCCCTACTGCAATAAACTATTCGCAAATCTTTTGCCTGCACAACATTGACACTGTTAACTTACCATCGCAACAATTTAAATCTGTAGTCATAACACACATACAGAAATAGTCCTTCATAAATAAATGTGTTTTCAAAACAATTGGCTAAAGAAGCGCCGTTCATATTTTCTTCTGAGTGGACGATCATTTTAAACAACATGCTATCCATTATTTTAATGCAGTGTCAGAAGATGTTACTCTCGATGGATTTTACGATGTGCATTTTGAATTAAAGCTAGATGCAATAAATCGTAATAACTAAATGTTGCAAGACTATTACTTTGTTGATGAGCTTGTAAACGTGTGTGACGAAAGTGATTTAACCGTATAATTTTGATTATATCAACAATATCACATCACATGATATCGTATCACATTAGTGAGAATAAATTTTGCATTATTGAAAATTTTCACATATGGTAAGTATTGTCTACACATTACCAATCGAACGCTACAAAACTTTATTGAACGTAGACATAAGTAGCAATAAAATGAGAATTTCAACATGTAGGCAATCACGGGGGAGAGGAAAAGAAATGGTAAAAATTGACCCATTTAAATGATGTTTAGGAGACAATCTAGATATTGAATTTAAGATCAGTAGTGAAGGTATAGCGTAACAAAATGATTACTCAGCCATGTAGACGATATTAGCATTGGTGTAGTTAAGGCAGTATCTTAGAACAATCGTGTCAGTGACCTACATCTGGTTGACTAAGACATCCAACTGAGCTAGTTTAAATAACCTGAAACGCAATTATAACACTTTAGCAATTTACCTTTAGTTACCTACTTATAGAGCCATGAAGAACGAACGAATATCAAATTCTAAGCTGCCAACCCTGATTAAATAGTCAGATAATGTTAAACGCGTCGTGGGACATTATCGGCAGAATGATTGCGGCCCGCGTCGCCCGCGATTGGAGACTACAACCCAGACAGTTGGTTTTACCTGCCTTGAACATGTCTTTGAACAATATACGAATGAACAAAGCGGTAACATAGCTGTGGTGGTCATTATCGCTGGATTCACAGATTTTATCATCCCGTCGACCTGAGAACTTATTAATGTTTTTTACACTATGAAAGAAGACAGTAATCCTGAAGGGAGCTGCTGCTGTTTTAATGAAATGGAAAATTCCGACTAACTTCATCGAAAGTCTTGTAATTCTTTTTTGAATAGAAAATGGGTACGCTTTTGAATGAGGATGTGGTCGAGGATGTAGCAAGTTCACCCAAAAGATACCTATTCACTCGAACTTTAAAGAGATTTGGGTTATATTATGAGCCCGGGAAATAAAGACACAGGCAGATAATTCCATTCCTTAGCGGTGCGCAATATAAAAGATGAAGAGGAGCGCTCAGTATGGATCCGAGGAGTCTCAACAAGGTAAGAATATTAAATTGCATAATAGTGTTTTCTTACAAGAATTATTGGTCAAAAATAGAGTGCCAAATCACAATTTTCGTAATCGTTGGATGCTAAAAGATAGTTAAAGCGTAAGTACGTCTTAGACGCTTTTTGTAACTTTGTCTCTACATCAATCAGCTCCATGAGCTATTTAATTTTTCTTTAAGAACCTTTACCGGTATTGAAAACTTTATACTGATTCACATGTCTGTCATTATCGCACGATGTGGTTAAAATTCATAATCGCAATTCGCAAATACCATTTTGTGGCATGATACGTTTTGCCCGTGGCATTTCTCGCTTCTGTTGAGAAGGCTATTTACGTTGACGACATTCTTTTGTGTAAAACTGGTTCTAATTTCAAGTCTCGTAATTATGTTTTGTGATGTTATTGTGTTCAGTGATCCAATGACAGGGTAGTTTAATAAACTTTAAAAATGATAATTTTGAAATATTTTTCACCATTAAGTATATAAGCCAAAATATCAAAAATCTGATTTTGAAAACATTCATCAAAACTTGCATGGTCTCAGAAATGGAATTAGGACCTTATTATAAATAATAAAGTAAGCTCTAAGATATTTTATATCCCTTTTAACCCTTAGGCTGCCTATGCTGTAAGGCGCAATCTATGTTCTCTTTCATTCAGTAAAATTAATATAATCATCAGCTACAAAATGTTCACACGGAACAAAGACTTCACCCTAATATTTCAAAACAATAAAAATCTCTACAACAAAGATTACAATAAAATACAACCTCTTTCTTAACTCTTAGGTGCGAAACGTTTTAATTTCTTTCTCGACAGCCTGCAACAGGTTTTTTTTAAATTTAACTTCCCAAAGAATTTGCCCTGCAGCTAAATAAACATGTAGCGTGAAAAAGCTTTAGCGTTTTTAAAGTCGTTTCCTTGTCGCGTCTCTCTCAATAAGTGTCCATTTCGTTTTCATAACCGTAAAATAATAGAAAATGTATATCAACACATGTTTGCTCTGTCAAAGCTTGTGAGATATCATTTGCAAACTAGCTGCACTAAAAAGATCCACTGGCCTAAAGAGTCAAAGAATATAATCGGGTCTTTAGAAATTGGTTGCTTCTCATCGCATAAAATGTATTGGCAACGCTCCAAATGAAACTAACAACCCGCAACGCTTAAAAACTATTAAACTCTTGTGAAGTCTCCCGATTCTGATGGAAAACATAAGAATAGTACGAGTCTTCCTGAACTTATAAATAAAGGTGAAGCGAAATACAAAGACATCAATTTAAATAGGGGTTTGACGCGATATACCGAGAAATACGGATAGTGATTGTATAAATAGTGACATCTGACGATCACGCTATTTGTAACGCGTTCCAAACTGAAATAACTCTGCTATTTGCAGACGTAGGTATTTAATTGACGATAGCCACACTGATAGAAATCTTGTTAGTAGGTAAGTATTAGAAAATGGACTTCATCTGACATTATCCTGAAATTGTCTGATATTTGACATTAAGGCATACAGGCGATATAAAACGAGGTTGCGGTTAACTAGATACTGATAAAGTGGAAATATTTAATTTGCAGTATATTTGTAGCAAATGTTCTGTACGAATGAAATAATAGAAAACATCTATAGAATGAATACTTAATTGCACAAAAAAGACAAAACAAAGAATGAATATAGGTATACCTACCTACTCGGCAAAGACAAAGAATTAGGAATCTAAAAAATTCAATGTTATTTAGATTCAAGTCATTCTAGATTTGTATCCAAATTCTAACATTTTTAAAGAATTTGGTTTAACGAATATCAAAGAAACCAACCGACATTTTGATTAATAAATTAAGACTTTAAGATTGTTTGGGTGGTTGTTTTTTGCGCTGTTCAAAATATTGTCTACTCCTTAATTGAGCGACGCTTGAGGGAGGCGGGAGAAGAACCCGCGCTGGATCGTTTTTGGTGCAGAGGCACAGCGCGGAAATGCAGCAGCCGTAATGGGAATCTATGCAACGGGAACGATAAGGGGCAGGCTCTTTTGACGATTAGATTTAATCTAACTTTTACTGATGTATCTGACTCCTTAATTACCAATTGGATACCACGAGATTTCCAAAAAGTTACAGATAAATACCTAAATAACTACAGTTTAGGTGTCTGATCATAGTTAGAAATGGTCTTCATCGTTGATTGTTGGCTACTTCGTTGGTGTTGTTCCAGATCTGTGCTGGAGTAAGATCCTTCATTTCTCGATCATTCTAAGCTCCCGGTCTTTGATTTAAAAAATAGTTCCTTAAAAAGGTGTTTGTCACGTTTATCACACTTTACTTTTCATGAGATCGTGTCCTATTTTTTTTAAAGTCTGTGTTTAGGAGAAGGACACAGTCAGAAAAAATATCACATAAAAAAATGGAATAGTCATATTTGTCTCGGAACCTGCTTCTAAGATATTTACCTACATGCAAGCAAAGCAACAAGTCTGCTTTGTTTAATATAACAAAATCAAGAATTTCGCAAAACATAAATATGCGCATATTCAATTAATTAGTTCAAAATCTAGCTATAACTCATACTAAATATTTCTACAAATCGATTTTAACAAAACTAATTGATCGTTAGAGAGAAATTTATTGTCGACATATTTGTTTTATGCCTAGAATGTGAATGGATATAATTTTGTTCAGGATTCTTGATTATATCTCAACCAATATTATGTATGTAGTCTGCATACCTAACTGAACTAATTAAAGTGATATATTATTGTAATTTTTCAAACTATTTTTTGATTAATTTTGGTATTTTGATGTCTAGCTCCTGTTAGGTAAATGTTAAAATTATTTATATTACACCAAGATTTATCTGTCTTGCTTATAGAGCTCTACATTTTTTAAAAGTATTTCGTACATCCGTCAGATAGTAGTTCGAATTTCATCTTCTTTTTCTTTTCAGCTAAAAAATCTTCTTTATTGAATTCTGCTATATTGTTTCAATGTTAGAGTTATTTATATGACACCAAGATTTATCTATCTTGCTTATAGAGTTCTACAATTTTTAAAAGTATTTCGTATATCCGTATATCCGTCTGATAGTAGTTCGACTTTCATCATCTTTTTCTTTACTATAAAAAAATCATCTGTATTGAATTCTGCTATATTGTTCCGCTCATTTTGTTGCCAATACTTTTATAAACCTCTATTTTATTTATAAACGACTTTCTTTTTTTCCTAAGCAAATACTGTACCAAGGTAGAAAAGCTCTCAGTGTACGTTGATGACGTATTAACTACATGTCAAATGAATAACACGTGTAGGATTTAGGTAAATCGTCCAAGTGAAATGTCGTATGAAGTATTTGTGTAAATAGTCTAGACTTAGTCTGTATCGTATTAACAATAAGTGCACCTTCCATGCGGTTTTCTTAGCCAAATCTATTTTCGAAGATTTCACAAGTTCGGTTCATGTTTCGTTTCAGTTTGGAGCCAAATTATGTGTCTCTCGTTATTATGGTTAGGTACTTTGGTAATAAATTGAGTTATTATAATAATTTGCTGCCTAAGACAGTGCAAAGCAAATGGTGGTTGGTGAACAGTTAATTGGGCTGCAAAGTGCAGCATTGCCTTCCATAAGACTAATTCTATCTTATGTAATACGAAAAGAATATGATAAAGTTGGCTCTTCCTTTACGTCAATACCGAGCAAAAGTTTTGATAATTAGAAAACTGGAAAGTGATATAGACTACGTGTAGAATTGTAAAATACACGGACGAAGTCGTGGGTGGAAAGCTATAGTTAACAACAATACTAATTTTATTCAATAAAAATAGCTTAGAAAGGTTGCCGATAAGATAATGCTTCTTAGCAATGTGACCGCCTTTTGTACCCTAACATAACTTTTTGTATAAAATGTAACTGTACCTTATTTGTGTTGGAGTGCAATAAAGTATATTTTATTGTATTGTATTGTTACACGAGCTTATATTTTACTTAATTGAAAGTGAAAGAAAAATTGTAACAATAAAATCGATGAAAATAAATACGTCTTACGCTGTCGAGGTCATATTTTCAATATTCGCTTCACAAATTCTTATGTTACAACAAATATTTCGTGGCTAGACCTAATAGGAATAGCTTACTCGTATTTGGCAACTAAATTATAACTAAGACTTATCATTAGTATTAATGAGTAGAACAAAACATTCCGTAAGATTTGTATCAAACCAACTATGCGTATACAATTTTATATCGCAATCAAATAACCCGAATTGCTACTCAAAACCTTCATAAATACCAGACTCAGTCTTTACGCCAACTAACTCTGATTTAGAGAGCTAAATCAAGACAAAAATATAAATTATTAAGGCATTAATAGAGGTTTAGTTGTTTTAGCCTTGATTAGACATAGAAAAAATTTGCAAATGCTTTTACCATTGATAATGGATATCATTTCTTAGGTAAAGCTTGCAAATTCAAGCTGAATAATAAACCTATGTGTGCACGGTACGATTATGATTATTTGGATATAAAAATCGCACATGCGGCATCAAGTGATGCCAAATCCCATAATACTGTCCACTACTCCAAAAATGGGAATAGACGTATGAATGAATGAATTATACTGTCCATAATTTGTACAGTCACCTTATTATCACGGAGGCAGTTATCATTGCTGATTATTTATGTGTTGCAATAAAGCACACCTGATTTGATTAGAAATTTCATAATGACTGCTGTTATGTTAAAAGTCATCATCTAATAAACTTACAGGTAGTAAATCGAGTCTAAACAGTATCACGTCTCAAAGATGCCGTGAACTAAATGTTTGAAAAAGTTCAGGGAGGGCGTAAGGGATGGTATTGGCTCTTCTGCCGTCAAGAGTTTAGTGAATGCTCTTGTTATTTGAAAGGGGTTCCGTACAACCTAAGTTCCTTCCTGAAAGGACTGATTTTTCGAAATTTTCACTTGAACGAAGTTCTAGGCGTCTCGTAGTAATGAACAGCTAGTTCTTAATATTATCATAGTTAAGTATCACGATTTTTAAAAAGCTAAATAAAGATTTTTACTGAAAATATACAGAGAATCCTTAAATGATACCACGCCTTACTACCTACACGATGCACCAATTATGACACTGACATTTTAAAATTTGCTTCGAATAATGTAGTGTAGAATTGTTCAGGGTGGCTTTTAGTTCACATAGGTCTATAGAATATAATGTTTTGTCGCATCATAAAGTGTGGTGTGGTATTTTACAAATTGCATCAGACTTTTATAGAAGCACCGATTGAAGAAATAAATACTCAAGCTACAAATAAATACTCAGGCATATTTGCACCTCATTATTGTTTGTCACAATGGCCCTCCTAAATCTGTCTCTGGATAAAGCTGGTCGATAAAACCCATAGTTTACGGACCTCAGTGGTCTTCGTAATTAGTTTTCGGTGAAAGTTGGATTAGATATGCCGAATTCAGAGATATATCGTTAATGTTCCCGGGAGATAACACGGGTGATAGAATAATAATCTTTTTTTAATTTCAACTGGACAGGTTTGGGTGAATGCACTATAGGTACTTATTTAAAGGCACGTGGAGGAATTCCAGTAAAGATTTTGGTCGATAATGATCTTATTACCGAAGTGACATCACATCTTTACAATAAAGTTGATAAGAGACATCATTTAGTAAATTTTCAACTTTTATGATGCGCACTGCTAAGGAGTGGAATTTTCTGCCAGCGACTATATTTCAGAGCTCATTCAATCCGAATATCTTTAAAGTTCAAGTGAATAGGCTTCTTCTGTGTGAGACTCGCTACATCCTCGACCGCCTCTTCGCCCTGAGCTAGATTGTGACATTTGTATAAGTTGGATCCCAGTTTTAGATCCCAGTTTTTTTGGTATTAACGATGGGTCCCATATACTATTATCGTTGAATCCCATCTTATAAAGACTTGTGTACTTTTAAGAAGAAAAGTGATTTACCTTAATAAAAAATTGTGTTCAGCGTACTGAACTACTGACTGACTCTTAAATAAATAAATGAAAGAATGAAAAAATATGAACAGATTCATGCTTTATATTATTTGAAATTTTGAATACAAGAACATGCCAGGGATTAAGTTTTGGCACTAAATTCGAAGTTGTTCCAAACACAATCCTACTGATATTTCTTTTTTTATATATTTTTGTAAAATGTTAATTTATCCATTAATTTTTTTCTTTATTTTCAACATTTTGATTATTTGGAGTGAAGCAATATTTTTCTAATTGTTTCATTCAAACACTGTTCATGTTAGCGTCTTCGAGAGCGAATTTAACCCATTCTTAAAAAAATCTGTTATTGCACTCGAGTTGTTTAACCCAAACCCATAATTTAAGGGTACACTATGAGTTTAGCTAGACTTTAAATTAGTAAACTGAATTTAAAGAAGTGTATCTCTTATAAAACTAAATTTTAAAATAAATACAGGGTGTAACAGAAAGGTGTAGTCATATTTCAGGATGGTGACCAGCCAATAAAACTGAACAACTTTCCCGAAAGAACCAAATTGAAAAAAAAAATCATTTTGGCCTTTCATACTAAACCTATCAGCTGATTGCACAAGTTGTATGGAGAGGCGAAATTTTTTTTGAGATTTTGAATAGGTTCCTTGGGGAAAGTTGTTTAGTTTTATTGGCTGGTCACCATCCTGAAATATCACTACACCTTTCTGTTACACCCTGTATATGCCATAGACAGACTGTTACGCTAATATAATAGACCTATTGAAAAGTAATCTCATTCGGTGTTTGCTAGATGACATATCTGTCTCCCTTTTATTCATTCTGAATATTATTGTTCTTCTTCTTCTTCTATCGTGTCGATAGCAAATCAAATTTTTTTGGCCCAAACCTTCGCCACTTTTACCGCACTGTGTCGGTTGCCGCCATTAGACCCTCCAGGGTGCAGGTGGTAGGGCACGAAGGGCATGAGATCAGGTGTTCCATTGCTTGGACGGGTTCACCACACTCACATCGGAGGTCCGAGCGATCAGTAAGCCCCCACCTAAAGCGATTATCTTTGCTTCGGCCTACTTGGGTTCGGAGCCTGTTCAAGGACTTCCAAATCGGCCAAGCGAGACCATATCCAGGCGGAAGATTCTCCGAAAGCGGGACAAACGGTGTGGGCAGTGACCCGTATTTAAAGTCACCCATCGTATTTTCTATTCTATTCTAAAATTAAAAATAAAACAGTTTTGAGAAGAATGAACACTGAATAAGAAATGAATCGCCTAAAAGAGTTGTTAATACGAACTACTAATTTGTTAACAAATGTATTTTGTAAATTTGAAATTGATATTGATGTCTTGAATGTCGTGATGACAACTACTGAATTAATATTTGGTTAGGAACATTGAAAACATAATGTTTTTGATGTTATTAATGTTACTGATTGACCTTTGAATGGTTGTATCTTGTATGGACAGAATCGGGTGATTATCATAAAGAAACAATCATTTTGTAGTAGGTAGCGGTGCTTATATTAAGTTTCAATAAATATCATGCCAATGTCGTTGTGGAAAGCGGTAATGTACCGTTGACTAAGGTATAGTGTTGCCTAGTGATACAATATTGATCTTTACTTCTAATTAACTTAATAAAAGTAAGGGATCAGATTAGTAAAATTGATAGATAAAGATAACATCTTTATTCACTCCAATGACAAATAGACGTAGATCCCAGGGCCGCCAGACCTTACTTATTTTCTCATAAACCAAATGTGTGGGAAATAGTAGTGCTAGTAGTAACGCATGAATACCAGCTAACTTGGGCCGGCGGCCAATTTTTAGCTATCAGGTTCTGAAGGTACTTCCAAAAATTACTCACTTGTCTTGAAGTCTGGCTGCTGATGTCTAATAGAATATCATTAATTAAATATAAAAATTAATGTTCAATACCGCCAGACACTTTCCGTCGGCTGTAATTTCTGCCAGATGCTTTACATTTCTCAAGTAAATTATGCGATTATACCTACAATCCAAGCCGTGATTTTTGTATATGATGTTCAGGGAACTATAACAATACTTTTTATAGCACCCAGACTTCAAGAAAAGTGAGCAATTTTTGGAAAAGTACCTTCAGAACTTGGTAGCTGAAAATTAGCCGTCGGCCCAGGTTAGCTGGTATTCATACATTACTAGTACGTACTAGCACTACTATTTCCCACACATTTGGTTTATGAGAAAATAAGTAAGGTCTGGCGGCCCTGGGATCTTGGTCTAATATAACACATAACAAAAGACATATGCAAAGCAGTAGGATAAGATTCACAACACGAGAGTGAGTGCCACAAGAGTGAAGAGGCGCTGACTCAGAATTATGATGCAAACGAAGTCTACAGCGCTGATCTTCCGCCAGAACCTAGATGGAGCTATAACAAGGCTGGGCAGTGAATGTAAAATAGAAAAGAGTAATAAGTAATATAAAATTGCATTAGAATTGTGATATAATGTAAGTCAATATTCTTCTTTATTATTTTGTGTGCAAAGATTGGAGGTTAGACATTCAAAGTAGCTATACACAGTACCAGATTACTTATATTGTATTACAAATGAATGAATTAAACTTTGTTTTGCAGATACATTATTTTTTGAAGAAATCTCTTAACATTAAATACAATTATTAGTATAGTGTCATCCCAAAGAGCGCAGGTTCAGCATTTGCTACAGCGGCGAGGTTGTAGCCCTGATTTTCTGCTAGTGCTATTAGAGAAATAAAAGAACAAACTAAGAAATAAAAGAGCATTAGATTTTTTATCTATTTACACTGAGTTTACCTTTTATCTTACCCAGGATTATTAGAGCTCGTATTTGGCTTTTCCTGTACTATTAAAGTCTTCAATAAATACAAGATTAAATCACCCTGGCAAAATGAACCAATTTAAATATACCATTAAATAATTAGCAATTCAATATTTTTAATTAAAACAAGAAAATCAATAAACATTTCCACTGTGTAGGTGACTGGGTGATTGATAAACCAATAAAAAACATTTATTGTAATTCAATTGTTATTTACTCAGAGTCTCAGAACAACAATATGGTTGTATTTTACGTAAATGTATTCCAAATAGTGAATTTAATTTGCTTGGCTGTAGTAACTTAGCTGTAATAAAGTTAAATGTCAGAGTGGTTGGTTACTTATTCAGAAAATTAAAAGCGTTTGTGGTAGGCTTGGATTTTTGTACTAGGTTACTTATACTTTCATTGTGCCTGGTATTCATCTTTAGATTTTAATAAATTGACATTAATTGTATGCTTATATTGGTACAATGCGAGAGTTCTATTTGTTTTTCAGAACATTTTGTCTGTATTCATATATTTGCGTAAAACGAAATGGATCTTCTACCTTAGTGAAAAGGATACTCATTTCTCAATGGATAAATTCTTCTAGGAAGAACGGTAGATAGAATCAGGAATTGCTTGACGGAAAGCGATGATTTGTGAGATAGAAAAGGGAAATATCTCTTTATCATTCAATAGGTGCATCATGCACAGGTAAAAAACAGTGCACAATATCTAGCAACTGCAAATCGGCCCATTCAAGGAGGCTCAAAGAAAGGGATATTCTCAAATCAATGTAAATGTCTGAAGCGACGATTTTATAAACTTTCCTTGGAAAAGAAGACTCTGGCTACTTTTTAGTGTACAATTTGGCTTTGTTTTTACGTCTGAGAGCACGCCAGGCGTTGCGATTGCATGGGACATGTCTAGAAAGGACATCATCGTTACACCGGCTTTTGTCAATTAGGACTACACTAAGACTGCTATACATGGTATCACATCTACTGCAGCTCGAGCACGATGACGACAAACTCGCGCGGCACGCCACTCGGCTGACGCGAAAACTTCACTTTGATTGCGCGAGGGCCCCGCACAAAGGCTGGTTCGCCCTCTGGCGTTGTCAATGTTGACATTTTGACATAGAACCGCGCCGTATTTCCCTCGCTATCACCATGGCACTCGAGCTGCTGACGTCACTGCCAATTCAATTATATCTTGGAGACATTTCACTTTGCCTTCTGTCTAATTGTCTGTGTTTCATTGTAGTCATCTTGTTTTGCAATATATAAATCATAATACTTGTTGTAGTCAGGTAAAAAAAAAACATACTGCTGCAAAACATTGGATAGTGCTTCTTCTTTTTATCATTTAGACCATTCATTGTTGTTGACATCTTTGAAAACAGTTAAAATACCAGCGAAAATCTTAATCTTAATGTTATTTAAAATTAAGAAATATAGTCGATTGGCCTTTGATTGTTTCGACATCCAAGTTACAGTTTCCGTGTCTTGGAATGTCACCGTAGAAGTGTAAAATATTATCTCATGTATGTATGTAGAAGTTCCACTTCGGTTTATTCACAAAAATAATTTAATTGCTTTTCCTTCGAGCATGTCTTTAAACGAGAGTTTATATTATGGGCGAAAGTTTGAGATTTATTACTATTCTTATTCTTAAGCAAATACTGATAAACTGAACTCCATGGTTCTACAGGTATTTTCTTCGAGGTAGTCAGTTTTACAGAAAAATGGCTATAGTTATCTTTTATTTATTAAATACTGAACCAAGTCCTTTTGGCTCGATGTATTTAATAATAATAGGATACCTACTTTAAGTTTGGCTTTTTAATTAATAAACTATTTCGTTACAACACGGTCTGCACTATACGACTTCTAATTCCAAGTGCAAAATTCTATAGTCCAGATTACTTATACAAGTCCTAGAATTCGATGTTGGTTTTCGCCGAGCATAACTCATGCGGTGACATGTGTACCTTTCTATTTCTAAACAGTAAACTTAGCTGTATAAGTAAATCGTTATTTGGTGCAGTTTTTGCTCTAATTTCTTGAGATAATATTTGTGTTAGTTTCTTGAGGCTCAGCTATTTGTGTGTTCAATACAAAATCTTGCATTTTGTTTTTAGGAATTGTTGATTTGTAATTTTTATCTTGCACATTATGACATCATGGCATTTAGTTTACATCAGATATAACGTTTACATCAGATATAAGTCACCACTATCAGTTTTGGTGACTATAATCCTGCCGAAAAGGCGTTGGAAATAAAAATTATATTCACGAGATTAACACATATTTTTGATTTCAATTTCTGTTCGTTGACCTAGTGCTGTGCCTTATAAAAGACGGATCACTTCCCTAGTGTTTTTGCCATGTCTGCTGTATAGTAGATGATCTAGAAATGTGCTCAAAAGGCCGCGAATTTAGTCATGATACTTGGCCAGTTTGTTTATTACAGTGCCATAGAAAGGACGGGTAACTTTACTGCTGTCCTTGCCATGTCTGCGTGTAATGGATGGTCTAGAGCAGAGGTTCCTAAACTTTTTTTTTCTCATAGACCACTTTCAAGATTTTGCTGGTTCCGGTGGACCCCCTGCAGCTACATTTCTACTATATTCCCATAACTCGACAAAAACATGTAAGATTAGATTTAAATAGGGAAATTTGCGTTGCGGCTGAGTTCCAACTACTTCCAATCACGAATTAGGAGTTTTCGATAAAAAAGTGAGAATTGATGAGTTTGTTAATTAATGGATTCTGCTGTGAGTGGATGTCAAGTAAAATTCCATCCAACTATACTTTTTTGACATCTACTCACAGCACTTCCATCAATTATTTATCTGCCTAAAATGTAGGCTTGACTTCTTAGGTGAAGTCAAGCCAATATTTTAGTTCTTCACTATCGAAACCAGATAAATTTTCGTGGACCCCCATTTTTTTGTCACGCCAACATAGACCCCCATCGAGTCGCCCGCGGACCCCTGGGGGTCCACCTGGACCACTTTAGGAATCAGTGGTCTAGAGGTCTATCAAGAGAACACAGCCTGTAGTTGGCCATGTAGTTGGTCTGATGTTAGCATTTCCAACATCAACACGAAAGTAAGCAGAATGATTGAAAGAGTCAATGCTACCGGAAAATAACCTAGTATTACCTACCCCTCCAACTCCATTAAAACCGGTTTTAATAATAAAGAAGATAGAAACCAAACAACTTAACGTGACCAATGAAAACATTGTCATTGACTCGTCGTCGGCGCCATTATAAACCTGCGCATGCACACTCCGATTCGATTGGCCGATTATAGCCTTGTCGCGATACTGGTTGACTATGGACGAGTCAGTGATGACGTATGTCGCCCTCATAGGCGGTTTTTCGAATGAATTTGCATCTACTTGACTGATATTCTGCTTAGTGAAAGTCTTGTTGTATTTTTGCCGTCGATTTGTCGTCTAGTTGATGCAGCCTCTATGTCAACTGACCACCTTCAAGAAGTTTTACCTATATGAATAAATGTATGTCTCTTTTACTCTCTATACATAAACTCTTTCGACCACAGGCTGATTATTCTTTAGCCACTTGGTTAAATCCAAATGACCAAAATCCAAAAATCCAAATGACGGCGGGCCGAGGAAAAGTGATTGATTATAACCTTAAAATGGCCATTAAAAATCGGGATACGGTTGTTATCGATGCTTTAAGGACTGGAGACAATAGACAGAAACCACCGCTGGCTTAGGTAAATAAACATAATAAAAATGTATTAAAGTATATTTTAGTTTCTTTATATGTATTTATTGTAAACTCAAGTGGAGAGTATAAAATCTGTTGAAAATGTAAAATTAGTATTAAAAATATAAATTATAATAAGACAAGGGCACGGACATCAAGTCTGTGGATGTAAAAAACAAAAAAAAATCCAAATGATCATTCATGTCAAGCATGATATGCTCTTTTCTTCAAGTACCTCATCAGTTTGATCTCTGTACATTTGCCTAGGCGGTAGCTCACTTGTGATAACGTTCCTTCCATAATATATTTTTCCTTAATCTTCTAAATATTTTACACATATAATATACGTAATCCCGTAAAATTGGTATGAGCAGACGAAATTGCAGACTAACAGTGGGCTCATATTAATAACTTAATAAACTAATTAGTGCAAAACCTTTCATGCATGAAAGCTGTATTTTATACGCACTCATTGTTTATCTTATCGTAATAAAACAGTTATTATTCAAATTATTAAGCGGAATAAACGGTCATCATGAAATCAGAATCCGAATAAATAATCACCCTTTATCTAAATATATAAAAGGAGAAACTGACTGACTGACTGACTGACTGACTGACTGACTGACATATCAACGCACAGCCTAAACGGATAAACGTAGGCACTTGAAATTTGGAAAGGACGTAGCTTAGGTACCGTAGAGGTGCACTAAGAAAGGAATTCCCGAAATTCCCACGGGAACGGGAATTAGCGGGAAAATCCTTTTGTATGAAAAATCTAAACCGCTTAAGTTAGACGCTTGAAATTTGGCATGTAAACTTAAAGCTTAGTTGCAACAGGATATTGCAAAATTCCCACGGGAACGGGAGTTAACGGGAAAAAACTTTTGTATGTAAATAAAGGTCCATTAATGGACCGTCAATAAAGTGTAATCTGTTCAAAAGAAAAAATTAACACGCAAACGAAGTTGCGGGCATCAGCTAGTTTTATAAATAAGAGACGGGTTGGTTAGAAACAACCTAAATTTCGTAACATAAACGGTACTTATTATTATCTTTGTAAACCATGTTACCAATTTGGTTAAAATACCCTGCTAACAGATTCACGAAAAAGAGATGGCGTCGCTCCATATAATTATTTGATAGGAGCCCTAGACAAAGTTACACTCTGCGATAACTAAGATCGGTAGTTCTGTAATGTATGGGATTGACATGGACTAATCACGTGACTTGTCTATTCATTATATCTGTCACAGTTAAAACCCATTTTTCGTTAGAACTCGTTTTCCTTAGTTAAAATTAGTTATTACTTAATGCCTTTGTTAAAACTAGAAATAATCAGTTAAAACTAGAATTTACCACTGACATATTTGATTTTCAGATAAAACTAGTTGTCTCATCGAGCTATAGTTAAAACTAGCACTCCCCCCCCCGCGGAGATTATATCGGGGCAGAAACTGTAGGTTAGGTTAGAACTGCGACCCCCAACGCACGAGCCGAGCGAACGAAGCGAGCGTGCCGCGGCAGCGGCCGGTGAAGTGCCAGAAAAGACTTTGGTTGCGTTAAACGGTAAGCACAACAACAACATAACCCACAACATAACCTCAAGCCAATCAGAATAAGGTATGATGAACTCTAACCTCGGTCGGAACAGTTTTAACTGACTCGCTTCGGGAAAACGCGTTTTGTCTTGCAGAAACTAGTTTTAACTGATATTTGATTCAGACATTAGTCAATTCTAGTATTAACAAAGGCATTAAGTAAAAACTAGTTCTAACTAGGAAAAACGCGTTCTATCTACTAACTAGTTTTAACTGTAACATATCAATTTCATACGTTTTTTTATCTTTCGATTTTCTTTATTGTTAAAAAAATGTAATATTTTCTAAAAGTCCTGTCAAATTGTGGATAACACCCCAAATTTGCCAGAATGAAGAAAGCAATGCTTGAAAGACATCCAAATCAAACTAAGAAACAGATAAACAGACAAAATGCAATACTAATAAATGCGTAACCCTCAGATTAATGAAATCCATTCTGTCCGATAGATGAAGTCTATTCTTACAGGAACCTACGACTGTAATGCTATCCTGGTTACTCAAACGAAAATTTACGGACGAAGAAACAAGAAGACAATATTTTTATCACTGCGTCGATTTCATGCCGCGTACAGCCCTAACTGTCAAAAAAGTGTCAAATGCTCGTCAAAACTAATATTTTCACGGGAGTTTTCTTTGTTTCCAGAATGCGATCTGCAACCGCGCACGATGCAGGACATTTTCCTCGTCCTCAGTCCCTGTTCTGGTACACCAACACACCACAAACTTTACGAAATTTGTTTTCAAACAGCAAATCTCATTACCATCCTAACTGTATAATTTGTGTATACCGACGCAAGTGACAACGCGACCAAATTGAAAAGTTAGCAATATTGCCATCGTAGAATTTTTAAAGTGCCTTTTTTATTTGGTAGCATGGATAGGAGTCCTTAGGAGTCGGAATGACGTTTTGGGTAGTACCTACGGTGTGACGTCATCAAGATTTCATCTATCGGACAGAATGGATTTCATTAATCTGAGGCGTAACCCAAACATCTTCATTTGGCGACAGCACTTGTCAAACATGTCATTGTAATCGAATACTGAATCGATTTCGCATTGATATATCAGCAACGATACTCTAAACAATCGATTCATTGAAATCGATTGTTTTCTTCCACGACTACATTTACATTTCACCTTTGAAGATATTTTTGGTCTTGATGTTCCTATTGCTATTTTCGTAGTATTGGTTTTCGTTCTCCTTTTTGACATATTTGCATAGCGTGCATAGCTGTTGTTTTAGCTCAGTGGCTGGTTAGGTGGTTTGATGTATTCATTCATCAAATTCATCTTAAAATATATATAAAGAGTCTTTAATTATCTTATATCTTTCTTCTTCTTATATATAAAATTGGAGGTCCTGATTCACTGACTCATCAACGCCCAGCTCAAACCCTTAGATCTAGAAAGCTTAAATTTGGCAATAAGGTGTCTTTTATGATGTAAGCAAGCATTAAGAAAGGATTTTTCGAAATTCAATCCCTAAGGGGGTGAAATGGGGATTCAAGGTTTGTATGGAGAAAACAATTTTTTTGGATTTGGACATTTTGACTCGAAACTTCGTCAAGATATTCCTTGAAGCAAATAAACGGACAAGTTTTTCGGGATTTTTTGAAAATCATCCCCTAAGAGGTCAGGAACGAAATGGGTGACTAAAACAGTTCTTTGCGCGAGCGAAGCCGTGAAAAAAAGCTAGTATTAATATACAGTGGTCCATCAAAGCTAGTATTTGGCATGGGAGCTGCCTGTATAACGACGAATAAAAAGGTTGGTTTACTTAAAATTCCTACGCAAACAAAATCTCGGGCAACCTCTAGTCATTCCTTGTGGTGCAGCTTTACCCTAATTTGAGACAGACTCGCAGAACTTACTAACACGGGTATCATTTAAAAATTAAAACTGGGTTTTATGACCCAGAGATTGAGAGATCTGAATTTTAGCTACACTAACCTACACTAATATTATAAAGAGGAAAGATTTGTATTTTTGTATGTAACAAATAAACCTAAAAACTACAGGACCAATTTCAAAAATTATTTCACCGATAGGATGCTACATTATCCCTGAGTAACATAGACAACATAATTTTCCCAAATCCCTACAGGAACGAAGTCCCGAGCGGAATGCCAGTTTATCAATAAAAATAAACCTCGCAAATAAGAAGTAAGTGATAAAAATACTTTACACTTCTTTCAAGATCACGGAAAGAATTTGTAAGAAACTCATCGATTGCGCTATTTTAAAATAATAATTAAATTAAAACATTAAAAAATGTTTTATTCTACTCTTCACCAAGTATCTTAAGTGTAAGGATATTATTATTGTACTCGTAAAGTTATATACTTAGATCATACCTTTGTGAGAGTCTGATGTCCATCCATACTAGAACAAAATCCTGTATTATGGATCACCAGGCCCCACAACCTCTATTTGATGACAATCTTACACTACTCAAGTTAAAGCTCAGAAAAGTTTTGGAGCTGGCCAAATGCTTAAAATAATTCAGTATTTGTTGGTAAGTGGTAACAAAGTCAGCTTTATTGTAATATTAGCACAGAGAGACGAAAATTGCACATTTCGCACACAGAATTGCTATGTAAATGTTATTCTGGCTGTTAGTGAACTTTATTGGCCCGCTCCTTTTGATGAACACTGCAGAATCTTAGTAACAATGTCACTCTAACTTGCAGTCTTAAATTAAGAGGTAAGTTAGAGTAATAATGTGCGGATCCGTTGGCGAGGTCGAATGCCTTTTGTGTTAGTAACTCAACAATTTTTTACGCATTTACAATTTCTTGCAAGGTGACAAGTAAGCGCCAATTTTCTTTATACTGTTTTGGAAAATTACCACTGCTTACTTAAGTGAAAGCACGAACAAATTTTTATAGGATTTTAACAGGAAAATTGGTTTGGTGTATAGTCAAGTATGTCCTTTGTTTAATTATATGAATTTTTCAATTTATCACCAGCATTTTTGTACTTTAAATGGTACGTTAACTGTCTATGCCGACTGTTGTTGATTGACTTCAAACGTTAAACCAACTCAAAGGCCATTTTGGGGTTTTGAAAACTCTCACACCAGAGTTCCTTAAATTGCCAAATACTTAATTATCCTACATGATAAGGAAGAAACCTCTCGAGACACGTACCAGCTTAAATACGTGTAACATGCTCAAGAGATTCCCCAGACACAAGACGAATACGTATCTCATTAAATACGAAAATATCGCGACAAAATATTGCTATAGCTTCCGAGATTTCCAGCCACCAGTGCCAATTTTCCGAGACAATGATAAGTAATGGGACGTTTTGTAGCCAATAAAAACCATAAAACTAACTAATTTATCATCGGAAAGTCCTCCAGACGTACCGTGTAAAAATATAAACTGACAACAGCAACTAGATGAAACGACAATTTTGGGGAGAATAATAGCTCGACGACAGGTTTACAGTGCGGTGTGGTCAGATTTCTCTATTCCTTGGCTCGGACCACTATGATTTATGGTTGAATGTTGTTATGACTTTGTTAGACCACACAAGTGATGTCAGAAAATGAGGATGGTGACAAAATAATATCCATGTTTTTTGTTTACGAGTTGTTTCAACTTTTAGTGTTTTACTTTCCTTCAGTAACTTTCATGTCTCAACTTTCGCACTGTTGCCACTGGCGCGAGCGAATAAGAAATGTGATCTCATATCTTTAAACCTGCCGTGAGGATATTTGGAAATATTTAATACCATAAAAGTTTTAAAATATTTATCGCAATATAACATCTTTAGTTCATGCTACGAAAAGCTTGACGACAATTGCAGTCGCGGTTTTAAATTAAATCACTTTGAGACTGCTAGTAAATAGACAAGAAGGTACTTAGGACCTTTCAGCAGGCCGATTTGGCTTACAAGTATCCAACAGAAGGCTTTTTAAGTTAATATAAGATAAATCACAAGGCAACACAGTACACAGCCTGTGCAACTGGCACTGACTCGTCGTCGTCGGGAATAAATTAAAGTCTAAACGAACTTAACCTGTTTTATGGATCTTGCACTGTCCGTATACCTACTTCCTTCACTTGACATTCAAAGAAACATGACTGAGTTCTTAGTTTTAAGAAAATGAAGTCTTACTTATATCAAACACACGGTGCCTATACGCACGACGTAACATGCTTAGTAAAGGAATTAAAAATTTTGCCGCTTGACTTGAAGGCACGATAGCTAAGTTGGTTAGAGCACCAGGAGATCTACCTAATCCTAAGGCCGTGGGTTCAAGTCTCATTCGCGCCAAACATTTTTTTTTTCTAAAATTGTTTTTTATATCAAAGAACCCCACAAATAAACTGCAGTTACAAAATCACTCAAAAGTCCTCTCAATTGCAGTGATTGTTTATATTATTATGTTCGGACATATTTCAAAGATCAGACAGTGGCGCCTGAGACGTAAATATACATAAATCGTCTACACCGCGAGACGTAGTGGACGGTTTTAAAACATAATTGAAATAAACTGCATCCGAAAAATTATTTGACGCGACGACAAAAGAAAAAGACGACTTGCAGAGAGTGATACAACTTGATAATTTAGTGGCAATAAAGAGTTTAAGATTATCGCTAAGATGCTTTGAAGTAACATTTATGGTTTTAGAACGATTACCAGTAGCCACACAAAGTATTCAAAGGACCTGAAACCGGCAACCATGTATGAAGCCAGTTAGGAAGCAAAAGCGAAAGAGCATTGCTTTGATCATGCTAGGTGGCTATCTCTGGTTTCTACCTACCTCAATGGGACAGAAACGTGAGTTTATGTAGGTATGTTCATCTAGTAGGTATACAACAGTTTCCGTTAAAACACCATAGACTGATTAAACCAATGGGTCAAGAGTTTAACGTTTTCATCATTAGATGAGCAGGGCAGTTTATAGTTAAGTTTATTATTTATAGCATTTTCTACGTAGTCTACGACATAATTGCAAGGATTCTTCTAAAGAAAATAAGTTTTGCCATGTTTTTCATGTCTTCATAGATGTGGTTTTAGATATTCATCTAAATATATTCCTTACTATTATTGTTTTGGTACAATGCTGCTTTGACATTAGTCATTCCTTTGTCAACTCAATCCAACATAGGCATTTATGTGTGTACTAAATTGGTCAAAAAGTTCTATTAATTGTATGAGCTTCAACACACAAAATTGTACAAAATTGTGCGTACAAAATTGGTTCAAAAGTTATATCAAATGTATGAGCTTCAACATTATTTAATTTGAGGTACAGAAAAAATTCTAGCAACACCCGGCGTATATTGTCAAAAGCAACTTATCACAAGTCATACCACTTTTCACAGGAAGCACAGAATTAATTAAGGAGCAGCCATGCGTGTGAGTTATGCTTTCTGTTGTAAACGAACCACAAGGCAGACATCTTGACGCATTGTCGGCGTAATTATGAAATACGACGGCTTAAGTGGAAATAAAAACGTCATTGAAGCCTCATTTCCTTCACCAGCTTTTATCATTTTATTATGAGTAGCGAAAATAAAACGATCAGCTTGAATTTCATTTCGTAAACATCATGACTAATGTAGTCTTTATTGTCATCCTAAAGGATTCTCTCTCTATTTGCGTTAGCTTTTCACTGCATTGTACGGTCTGTGAAAAGCTTTTTTTTGCTGATTTTGTCTGTCTATCCACAGTGATGATTACTGATGCAAATGTTAGCATAACTTTTAGCCCACGCTGTTGGGATGTTTTTAATATCGTGCGGATTACATCACGCACGCGGGATTGCCCCGCGGGATGCGTGACAACCGCAAGTGTCTTTTTCATACAAATATTTATTGTAATGCGCGGGATGCAGGGCAGGGAGGGACAATCCCGCGTGCGTGATGAAATTCGCACGATTTAAGAACAGCCTTAATATTTTTCACTGTAGTAACATTACTACTCTATGGTCGGTTTCCCACAAAGGTATAATTGAAATATTGTCCACGTCAAGCTGTAACCTTAATATCATAAACAGTAGCGTCAGCATCAACTTTAATATGCCCATTTTGTAACAGAATTTAATTTGCAAATATCCACGTGCATGCTTACGCAAAGGAATACGAACAGATTACATTCCTAACATTAACATAATTAATAGAACATGAATATATTTGCAAAAATCCATAGAGATTAAACGACTGGTGAATACAAAGTCCAAAATAATGTTTATATTATCAGTAGGGTTACTTCTTTTTAACTAACTACAAAGGAGCACACACACTTTTCCATTTCTATTTATTAAGATCGAGTCGAAATTGAAGTCATCGTTACTATTCCAATAGTTATTTGTCTTATCGTCACTGAGTTCCAAATGTTCCAACACTTGAACGCGTGGTTTGAAGAGTTCAAAGATGCCTTATTCAATTCTTGATAAAATGGCGTCCACGTTTTTTGTGATTTTGCCAATGTCAGAGTATTTTATTAAAAAAAAGAGTGGCGAAGTCAACAATATCAAGAAAAGAAATCCTTTAAGGGTTGTAATATGATAGAGCCTCGCCTGTTGATCAGCGGGATGCACCGCTAACATGTGAGGATGACAGTTTTGGAGCAAGCGTTGATAGCCCAGTTGGTAATGAGCCAGACTTGTAATCGGAAGGTTGCGGCTTCAAATCCTGGTGCGGGCCTGTACCACTAAATTTGTCTTTCCGGATTTATGTACGGATTTCTAAATATCACTTGCTCAACGGTGAAGGAAAACATCGTGATGAAACCCACCCGTCTAAGAAAATTTATTTTCGAAAGACGAGCGGTCCACCAACCCGCATTGGCATAAATCCTCTTCGTGTTTCGAAGGGAGGTCCGTGCCCCTTGGTGGGGACGTATATGGGCTGATATTTAAAAAAAAACATATTATGACCCCACATATCCCTTGTTTATTGTGGGCCGAGAATTCTACTTAGATTTCGTAATTTTGTCGTTAAAGTACTTAAGAAATATCATTTGCACTATATTAAAAAATAAAATTTACAGATATCAGCAGACAACTACATAGACTTCCATTAGAACTGCTGCTGCGAAGACATTACTGCTGGCCTTAATAAATGTGTGTGGTACTGGTCATTCATAAGCCATTTCAAACAACTTCCCTATTCAGTCTTATCTCAAATGACAATGGTCGAAATTAGATTGTAGGAAAGTAACTGTTTACGAGTTGTCTTCTAAGATTCCTATGAGTTTAATTTCGCAATGAATCGCTTTATTAAGACAAGATTCAAATTCCTTAATTGTGCTCGTTTTGAATGGTTAACGTAAACTCAAGCTTTTATGGTTGTTCATTGGGCAATGAATAAATTAATTCAATTACTGTTTCAGATTCTAAATTGGTAAAGGTTGAATTATGTTTGTATTTAGATTCAAATAATCCCTTTTACACAATTTAATATATTTTATTGCACACAAACACATTTGTAAAGGAACAGAATTAATTAAGGTATAATAATATACTGATGTAGTCAGGGTACAAAAGGCGGCCCTTACTTAAAAGTAACATCTTATCGGCAAATTTGGCTGTGGAGAAGAAGCAATAAATCTTGGTAATATTGGTGCAATAACTAATAATTAGGGAACGTTGGGTACAGCGTAGTGTCATAGGGTGCAGCTCAGCATAGTGTCTCATCATCATCATCTTCATGTCAGCCGCAAGACGTCCACTGCTGGACATTTGTTTAAGAAATTTGTTAAGGACCAAGCATAAACTGGATGTACTAGACAGTCGTCTCCACAAGGTTATGAACTCTTTTATGGGTCAATGTATACGTTTCTATAATAAGATTCCCATGTGTATTCGAAATTTACCTTTGGATAAATTTAAGACAGTAATTAAACTAAAACTTTGCAAAAAGGGCTATTACAAAATTTCTGATTACCTAACTGACAAGCAGCTATGGGAATGAACTGCTCAGCTCTAGGGTAATTGCAGAATTAGATAAAATTAGAAAATAAGAAAATTTGTAATGCGGTTAAAAAGAGCACCCTCAGAGTTTCTTGCCTGTTCTTCTCTGGGGAAGACTGCACCTTTGCGAATAGGCGTAGAGTCAGTAGGGTCAATAGAACGAATGCGTATGTATGTATTTAAATCCTTGAATGTCCTATAAAATAAAATAAAATTCTATTCTATTCTATTCTATAGGCCTCCCCCAGGGATCTCCACCTCGATCGGTCCTGCGCCACCCGCATCCAATTTATTTAGCGTCTGCGCTAAATAAATAGCACAGACGCTGGTATTCTGCTGCTCCCTGGTTCGTCCCAGATCGAAATAGTGGGACACAGAAATAAAAAATAAAACTAAAAAATAAAATACTGACTTAATAATAATACTTGTAGTACCGAAAAGGGTGCAAATCTAATAGACTAATAAAAGGCACAGATCAAACCAACAAGGAACCAAAAAGATTGAATAAATAACATTCTGAAAGAAATATAAGTTGGTATAATTAAAGAATTTCCTAATCCTTGATAACTTATTACCTATGTAAATGGTTGTACATGGGTTCCTTGGGAAAGTTTTTCAGTTTCATTGGGCTCTAAACATGAAATTGTCGTTCTCCATACGAATCTCAGAAAAACTGTTTTTTCATACTAATGTTTTTGGATTTTTCTTGGGAACGTGAAACCTAAATTTAACAATTTCTTGACATACTTAGTGACAATGGTACAGCAAAAATAAGCAATGAAGCGGACAAAAAAAAACGATCTATGTTTGAGCTTCGTTTTCACTCAATAAATCCAAAGTATGTATTTCGCTGACTTTGTATTTCAGACAGACAGTAATTATTATGCACGCCTCATTTACGTCCAATATAATATCGGTTAAGTCGATATGGTCAATTTCACTTTTACAATCACTTTTTCGTAATCCACTCATACAATTTGAATCATCACTGTCATACAATGCAATTTATAAAAGTTTTTCGGTGAATCATGACATTGTGAAGAATGTAAGGAGGGGTTAGCTATCAATATTGTTATGTTAATTTTGTGTTTCATTCTGACTGCTCGTTTTCCATTGTGTATTTGGGTCTCTGGAGACACATAAATACCCAAAACCCCGAAACAAGACATCTGTTTTTTTAACCGACTTATAAAAAAGAGGAAGTTTTATGTTCAACTGTATGTATTTAGGTTTAAGTTAAAAAATAAGGAAATATGTAATGAAATTTTCGTTTTTTGAAAACAGCACCCTACGGAGTTTCTTGCCTATTCTTCTCTGGGGAAGACTGCACCTTTGCGAATAGGCGTAGAGTCACTAGAGTCAAAAGATCGAATACGTATGTATTTATTTAAATACTTTCATGTATCTTTGAATTATTTTAAGTAATTCCTGAATTTTAAATGAAATAAAGCTATTTTGAGTCTGAATATTATTGTTTTTTGTGTATGTTCATATAACAAGCGTTTGCCTAAACTAAAGATCGAACTGGAAGTCGATTGAATGCAGTACTATCATCGCACAACCAAATAAGCTCGATCTTGATAATAAATAACATTATCATCTACCATAGCTTAATCAGAATGTTACTGTGCTTATAAGAATTAACGATGAAATAAAAATAAAATACAGGGTGTAAAGGACAGGTTGGCAAAAAACTTAAACCCTGAACTCAGACTATCTTTCTGAACGATTTTCCAGTGGAATTTTCTCAGGTAAATTTTCATTATTGTTTAGTGTTTTAATATTTTCTGCTTTTAAATTGAATAACATTCAAATACACCACATTTCCAAAAAAAACAAGGACAACCACGTAAATCACGAAAACAAGCAATTTATCGCATTCTGACAGCGCCAAAATAGGTGAATATCGAAAACTCTCGCGAAAAAAATAATTACTTGTAGAGCCGTATTGGTCGATTCCATAATTTAAGTATTTGCTAAGCTGTTTCTTACACCCGTATACCTAAGCATTTTATATCTTTTAAATGGCTGACGAGAATTGTATTATAATCAAGTGGAATTAATTTTTCAAGTCATCTTCCCTGTGATTGGTCAAGCGGAGATAAAAAAGTCGTAATTTTTTAAGTATGCAGTAACCAATAGATTAAAATGTAAAATTTTAGCCGAATATATTAGAAAAGTAACTGTCTTCATAATCCCAGGAATTTTTACGTTGTTTTGAAAGAAAGTGTAAATATAATTTTATTGCTTGTGATGTTTCATTCATAGTAATTCATGGTGTGGCTAATTATTCTAAAAATAACGGTTTTGTAGTAATAATAATTTATGATCCTCATAAAATATTTGTTTCCACACTATTTTCGACTGTATTTATGTATTACTAGCTTCCCGCGCGGCACTTTGTTCCCGTAGGAATTCGGGAGAATCATGTACCTACCCTATGTCCATCCCGGATAATGTAGGATTCTAATGGTGAAAGAATTTTTCAAATCGGTCCAGTAGTTTCGGAGCCTATTCGATGCAAACAAACAAACAAACAAACAATTAAATCTTTCCTCTTTATAATATGTATTGTATAGATATAGATAGATATAGATAACAAACTCTAAAGAGTTAATATAGGGCTTCAAGGGTTGAAGTTAGATGCTTTCGACATGAGATATCCTTTTCCGTGCATATTAGAAAGAAAATCTCACTTAAATTACTTTGATTTCAAACAAAAATAAGCCACATAGCAGAAGGTTCCGTTAAAACCAAACCAGAAACAACCCCTAAACGGTACAAAGTCCAAACAGAACTTCCGCATAAGGCATTCTACACACGCTTGACTAATAAACGTCATGGCTCGCGTCTAGACGGCGGCGTCTCTTGTCGCAATGCGTATGCGCCGGGCGCGTCGATCGCCTTGTCAATATCAGACCACCTAGCCGCGTTCCGACTCGGTTATTTTATTGGCAACGCTCGTAGAAGATCTTATCGCTTGTTGTAGATTTTCTGGAAATATTTTTGCAAAATTTTCTAGTTTTTTTCCGGTTACCATTTTTGATTTTGATTCTTTATAATCGCCCAAAACAAGTTTTGCCGTTTACACGTGCCTCTATAGTTTTATAATGTATGCAAAATAACTAGCTGCCTAGAAAATCTTAATATTTGTACTGTTTGAAATTAACGCAATTTTAAATCATTTTAGGGTTTGTCAACAATTACTGCTCATTACTATTTCAATATAAACTTTAGAAAACCATTTGTTCTTCATAAGTTACGTACTTATGTAGTTCCATAGGAACTCCTCTTCCATGTCCAATAAAAATGTAAATTCAGAATATGTGCAAAGGGAGACCTGTACTATAAGGAACAAGCGTCGCATACTATCAATTCACCTTGAGTACAGTCTCCTCAATACATTTGTCATTCGGACCATCTCACCATATAATTTCAAGTCCTAAGAATGTAACTTGAAGTCACGCAAGGTTTTACTCCCTGGCGCCACCATCAGCGTTGCACTTGCTTACTTTTGCCATTGTAAAATGTTTGCTGCCTATGTCGACGATCTTATCTCTGGCACGGAAGGATCAAAGTTCTTTATCAGTGTTGTGATTCGAAGGTACACATATCTTAGTTTTCCACTACGCGAGTGGACTGAGTGTACTAGCTGTCAGAAAGTATTGGCTCATTTCGAAGCTAGACCACTCATACAAATGATACATTAAATGGCCATTTAAACGATGCCTTTCCTTTCTACATTCATCATTCCGTCTCGTCAACTTTACAACGGGATGGAACGAATTAAGTGCGCTTTGCAAATTGGTTTTCAACGTGCATTGTATAATGAATTTCGATTTACAATCACTGTCCTTCGCATTGTCTAAAGTCGACGGATTTGTTAGTGTTTCATGGTAATTATGTTGTCCAAACCGTTTTGCATGGATGTTTTTCTTCGCTGACTGAATTATGTTTGGGATCGTTTTTAATCTTGGACTATGTACACCTATCTGAATATAAAAATACTAAATTTATTGACACCTGATTTGTTCCTTTGTTTTCATTAGTAGGTACCTACTTGATAAATTCGTATTCTTAAACTCTAAATCTTGCTTTCAGGGGTTAATTTCTCTTTACAGATTTTAACTATAAAATTCTTTGACCGATTCCTTCTTTTTCTTTTCTCATCTCATCGTTGTAGAAGAACCTTTCAATCCGTTACTATTCCTACTAGATATTAAACTCAGTATATTAAATAATTATTATTATGGACTGTGTCTAATCTAGTATGGATAGCAACAAAGTATTCAATAATTGTCTAGTAATCTGCCTACGCTATTTCCATAAACAAAGTCAATTTTATCTCAGAGACGTCTATAAGCTTCGGATTAAAACAGTTTTGCGGATTAAGTCCACAAGCACTAAGTTATGACTTATTTATTCAGAATAGGCAAATTGTTATCAATAATATTTGTGCTTATCCCACATAGACAAAATTTTGAGCTAATGAACCAACCTACACGAATTATGTCTTATTAAATGATAAAGTTATGTGTTTTTGCGAGTGTGTGTGTGTTTGTATGTTTGTTACTCCTTTATACTCAAACCAAACGGCTGGCACAATTTCCTTTGTTTCCTCTGGCACTACTGCGTGGCACTATCAGTAGTGTCATTGGTATGGAGGTAGCTAACACCCTGGATTAACTAATTTTCCCAAGGAAAAGAAGTCCCGAGCGGAAAAATAGTTAACTTATATTTTAGCTTGTTAAATTTTAAACGGAGTCAATTTACTTTTATTGCTAAAATGGAAAGTTGTTTTTTAGTACTATTTCCTACACCTGCTGAAGTTTCCTGTATTTACTGGAGGAAATTAGGTAAAATTATGTTCATGAAGTGAAAATAAGCTGATATCTATTTCAATATCTGCATCGACAACTGTTTTAATAGAGTCACAAATTTTCTCGCGTGACTCAACCAGTTTCATCAAACAGCCATTAAAAGCGTTTCAATAACTAAACTTCCGCTCAGTCCATATTTTTCCTATAATCCGGTATTACACGTTCCAATCCGTTAGTTTGGATTCCATAGACCACAGTAACTACTGATACATTATGGCTTATGGGAGAATCGGACATTAATTCTCATAATAGTGTCATTTGCATGGAACTAATCTTCACACGGAAAGAATTCAGGCTAGCAACTATTACAACTATCAAATAAAGTTTCATTATCGTTTCTCTATAATTGGATAGTGGTTGGTTGTTTCTATCTAATTTTTTCAATTAATTTCATTGATTATATTAGTTTCAAAGTGGTTCTTAACATTAAAAAATAAATAATAAAAATATTTTTTTTTTCTTTGGTAAGTTATGAATCTAATAAACTCTTTGTTGCAAAATGTGACAAGCTAAGAGACAAAAACATACCCATTTCACCCCATTTGCAATGGCGGACTTAAAGTAGAATAAATTAAATATTTAAGGGGGCTCCCATACAACAAACGTGATTTTTTTGCCGTTTTTATAGAGATAATGATTTTTAAAGAGTCTGACTCGCATTTGGCCAGTTTTATAGGTAATGGTACGGAACCCTTCGTGCCCGAGTCCAACTCGCACTTGCCCGTTTTATTTCTCAATAAAAATATTTATTCATAGTATTAAAATGTGGTTTTCTTTATATGTTTCTGTTGCTAACTGTACCTGCTTTATCTAATAAAAAAAGTGTGGCAACAGGAAACCCAAGAAATTTCATTATTATAGAATCGTGGCAAAAGTGGAACATTTGTATGGACAAAAATTTTCGTGACAACAATCCTATTGAAATCGTGCAAAGTTTATGTTCTCATGCTGTTGAATTTTTACATGCAAATAATTCAAGGATGTGGAAATTAGGTTAAGTTATTTTCGTTACATAATAAGGTTAGGTTAGATTCTTCAAAAATATTTGTGAATTAAATCATATGTTTATATTCAATTTGTCAATTGTTCTTCTTCTTCTCATATTTCATATTTCTTTATTTGCCTAAGTTCTTAAGCTAATTATCAAGTTCATCATTTGAAACCTTGTACAAGGTACAGCAAACTTATAGTCATTTAAAAAATACAATATTTTCTCATTATTATTATTTTTATATATAATCATCTATGTCAGTTTTTTTTTCTAAGTCTAAGTCAATGTGGTAGATTCTAATAAATTCAAGGTATGCTAATATAATCATAGTAATAATATTCAATACGAAATTCAATGACAAATTAAATTATATTCTAATATTTTAAATGACAATTAAATAACTTAATTAATTACAGTCAATGTGATAATTACAATTAAAAAGTACCTTGTCATAATTAGTAAAATTAATCAGTCAAAATTTCTTAATGTTTCTTTTTGGAGAGGTAATTCAATCATTTTAGATACTCGTCAATTTTATAATAACATTTTTCAATTAAGTACTGTTTCAGCTTATTGGAGCAAATTTCATAGTCAGATTCATTCTTAATGGTTTCTGGGATTTTATTGTATATTTTTACGGCTGAGTAGTAAGGACCCGATCTGTACAGCTCCATCGTTGAGTGTGTTTGTTGCAAATTATTTATGTATTTTGATCTTAAATTGTATTTTACATGTTTGTCTCGTTTCTCCTTCTTCTATCGTGTCGGCAGTTGGTTACGTCAATTGTATATACATCGGCTTCAGAAATATTTAATGCAACTTTAAAAAGTCGTTCCGAGAATTTACACAAAAACCTCATCATAAGAAAATTCTTAGAAAAAATCAAGTGAATCAGTCTTCTCATGATCTTAGAATTTAGAACTATCTAATTGTTTATAAAAGGCTCTAACTAATTGTAGCTCCTGCCGCTACTTCTAAAACATACATTGCGCAATTTGACTATTGACTTCCTTCATCATGCGCTATAGTTAGTCTTCAATCTTTGTGTTTAAGTTGAAAATTGTTGCCTGTTTTGGGAATATTGTTTGCATATTATGAGTCTTAATCAATTTGAACTCGGCTTCGTCATGTCCATGCCTGTGTTTGGTATGTTCATCGTGTTTTGTTTGTTTATTGGAGTGGTCTTTCGTAAGATCAGCTACTATAACAGATTAGCACGTGTAAATGGGTTCTATAGCTTGTCGTGTATTAAATTTTGGTCAGAGGTGACGTCGGAAATGAATTTTTAAGTCCGGATTTGACGTAACGGTTGTTGGTGCTAATTAATTACATCAATATGGATAAATTCCAATCTTTGCCCTTGGGCTAGATTGTGGTCAAGAGCGAACCCTTCATTAATAAAAAAAAATGCAAAGGATTTTAATCCTGTAAAAGTCAGTAAGCAGGACTCGCGTCCTTTTTTTTACCATCGAGGTTTTGCTGTATTATGGTATGGGCGAAAGGCTGACAACCTCTTTTTTTTGTACCAGCCGATAACGTCTCCACCGAGGGGCACGGGCCTCCCTTCGAAACACAAAGGGGATTTAGGCCATAGTCCACCACGCTGGCCCAATGCGGGTTGGTGGACCGCTCGTCTTACGAAAATGAATTTTCTTGGACGGGTGGGTTTCATCACGACGTATTCCTTCACCGTTGAGCAAGTGATAATTAGAAATCCGTACATAAATCCGAAAACGTGACATCAAAATTTAGTGGTACAGGCCCGCACCAGGATTTGAACCCGCGACCTTCGGATCACAAGTCCGGCTCATTACCAACTAGGCTATCACCGCTTATACATCATGTTTCATCGAATAACCCTCAGAATGTACGTCAAGTGTGGCATCAAGTGATTTTAAAAACACTGATGCTCTGCCTACCCTGTGAGGGGTTGTCGGCGTGAGCGTATATATGTATTTCAAAGATTACTCTGTGTCAGTGCTGCTATTTTTTAAAAATAAATAATAAATAAATAAACGCTACACACTCAAAGGCCCACACTAAGGTTTTCCCTTGTGGCGTGGGTCCCTCGGAACACACATAAAGACAAGCACAAACACCCATGCCCCGAGAACAAACATCTGCTTTTCACACAAATGTTTGCCCCAACTGGGGATCGAACCCAGGACCCGCCGATCAAGAGGCAGCGTTACTACCACTCGACCAAACTGGCCGTCAAAATGTCATGATTCACTGACGATGAGGTGACATCAAAATATTCAAATGAGAATTCATCATCACTATTTGTAATAATGAAATATGAGGTTGAGGTTTTAGTAGGCCCACCCACATACTCAAAGATTTCCCCTTGTTTTGTTATTAGGACAAATACAAAGATCAGATTTTTTGCATAAATGTTTAAAAATATTTTTATTAGTCTTGGGTTTTTTTTAATTAGTACTAGCATTCCGCCTGGGACTTCGTTCCCGTGGGAATTTGGGGAAAATTATGTAGCCTATGTGTTAATCCAGTGTGTCTTTAGTAACAAATAATTTTAAATTTCGCGCCATTTCTACACATGCTGCAATTGCTCGCAGCGCCTTTCGAAATGCAACCCAAATAACCGTTGTTCTGAATGAAGTTCAAATACTCGACAGCAAATGGCGCCGCTACACTTAATTTCCAAGTTGAAGGGTTGGAAAAGCCCTTATATCTTTAAAAACACGCCCTTTAAGGTTAAAACGGGAACTTTCTTGTTCGAGGGGGGATAAAGGGCTATCACACTATATAAGTCCCTTTATCGTGCTGGGGCTCCTTTTTAAGTTTTATCGGCACGCACATTTTATTAACTTAGTTTTATTATATATAATGATTACCTACTGTATCATATCATTATTTGCAATTGTGTGATTTTATTTAGAATATCAAATTATTATTATTTATTATTATTATAAACGCTACACACTCAAAGGCCCACAGTAAGGTTTTCCCTTGTGTCGTGAGTCCCTTGGAACACACATAAAGACAAACACAAACACCCATGACCCGAGAACAAACATCTGCTTTTTACACAAAGGTTTGCCCCGACTGGGGATCGAACCCAGGGCCGCCGATCAAAAGGCAGCGTCACTACCACTCGACCATACCGGCCGTCAAATTCTAATATCTTATTTAGAATTTTTAATATAATTAAAAATTATTATTAGATATTAATTAATTATTATTATTATTATTATTATATTATTAGATTTTAAAAATTTATGTTAGCGACCCTACGCTTTTATAATTGCATTTCAAGAATTTATGAGTTTTGATGAAAATTCACATTTTAGTTAGGTCATTTTTTCGTACATGCTATTGTTGTGTTGAAAATACGGAACTGTTTTAGTGTTTATCTTATGATATCTTCTGAGAAACGCGCGATGATCTCAATTCCAAATCTGTCAAAGTAAATCATTCACAATGAAGAGATGAAAGATTCTTTTGATCCGTTGAAATATTTTTTGACAGAGCTGTATACAAGTATAGCCAAACGCGCCACTGTAAAAGTACTTTACTTATTTTAAACTGTAAATATCGTAAAAAAAGTGTGCCATGAGTGTTATGGTTATATGGTGGAAAGTTTTGAAATCTTGTATGTAGATGAAATTTGGTGCCTTCCACTTCATACTTTTATAAAAAATACAATATTGCAAGAATTAGTCAAAAAAAATCAATTTTTGTTGAAAACCATAGAGAATAGAAGAAGAAATATGACTGGGCATTTTTTGCGATATAAAAGCTTTGAAAAATCATTAAAGAGGAAAAGATTGAAAGATAATTTTCCACGTTAAAAACGTATGAGTCACCGACTTCAATCCTAACAGTTCGCACAAAGTAGATATCTAGTATTTTTTGTGGACTACAATGCTTATTAGCAGATAACTACAAGCAGAAATGTCATTCATTTATTTAGATGATGTTCTAGTTTGTAGTATTTTTTGTTTTTGTTGTTTTTTTTAAAGCGCTGAATCATTTTTGATAAAATTTATATGGGACCTCTTCAGGAGTATACTCTTTCGAACAAATAAAGAATTATTCAAATCGGTTTATAATTGCCGGAGTAATCGCGTAACAAATATACAAAAAAAAAAGTTGAATTGAGAACCTCCTCCTTTTTTGAAGTCGGTTGAAAAAGAGAGGCAGGGGTAGACCTAGGCAGAGCTATTTCGATTAAATAATAGATAAGTTTAAGGTCATATCGCATCTAGAGGTCAAATCACCAGCGGAGGTTAGCGGTGTGGGGCGTTTACTCCAATGACTCTCATTCAATTACTAAGAAGTCACAAAAACAGAGAAGCTAATACTGATTAACAAATAATTTTTGGAAAAAAATTTTTCGGTGCGAATGGGAATTGAACCCACGATCCCAGGATTAGATCTTCTATCCAGGAGCACCCGCTCTAACCAACTGAGCTATCGTGCTCAATATAAGTATATACTTACAATAGTTTTTTTTATTATTATAAGAGGGGTTAACCCTTGACCTCAATCTTGACCATAACGGTCAAAGATGAGGTCGACGATGGAGCGAGTTAAACCGGAAAATGCCTATAAAGGCACTAGTACTCCCACGCACCGACGGAACATAGCAAGCTGTTTGGCGTCGGACTTCGGTAGAAGGGTTGGTCGCGAACCAGACGGCCCTTTGCAGAGCCTACCTCACCGCATGAGACTATAGCACGAAACCTCAGATTCAGAAAAAAAAGATGTGTCGTTGCCTGGGATGGATTACTAGGAGGCAGGTCTCATTTATGTTTCCTTGAGGGGACCTCTTACGACGCCCACGGAAAGAAATCGGGTGGTGTTATTCTCAACCGATCACCACACGGCATAGTGAAACAAATAAAAGTACTTCTAAGAGAAGTAACAAGTATGTAGGTGGTGAAAGAAGGTGACATTTTCCAAAGCGCGATAATCGCAACAGCATGTAAAACTTCATAAATCAAATGTCCATAAACGAATATAGGTTTTAGTGTTAGATTTCAAGAGCCAAGGTGAATTTCTATAGGTCTTCGGACAATAAACTATTAAACATCCATTTGTAGGTGAGTAACCTAACTGTGAAATGGAATATAAAGAGCCTGTAATATTATATTCATTCATGTTTTACGATAAACAATCGTAAAACTCCGTGTAATTCTATACCTACTGGAAATCGTCAAACGTTTCATTTCTCCAGTAAATTGATTTAGGATGATAAATCTTATAGACTGCAGACAAAGCTTAACCTCGATGTGATGGGTCTAGTCTAGAAATAAACAATTTTACGCTAGAGTTAATTATTTTGCATGTTTCTGTAAATTTATCTCCTGAAGTGGTTCAGTGGTGGGGCCGTGGAAAAGGAAATAGGGGTACCTTGTTGATTGCTTCTTGGATTCCGCTCTTGAGATTGACGCGTAGCATTGCAGTCCAATGGCGGTCCAGGCCAGGGCACATTCACCTTTCACCACACTTCACCAAGTTTGAGTTATAATTTTCTTTGTTTGAGGAGGGTGCGATGGAGTTTACGCGGGACGCGTGCCGGCAATTGATTTTTTGATGAGTTTTAATTAGAGTTTTAGTTGCAATGAGCACGATAGCGGCGTTCAGTTCGGCTCACGGCGGACAATTGATGAATGACAGGTGGTGGCGGAAACGGATGAGATAGAATGGGAAGGATATAGGAAGAAGAATGAGTGTTTTGAATGTGTAGTGTTGCTAGTTCGTTTAATTAAGTGTAGATTTAGGGAAATTATTTTTTATTGAAATTAAATGGATTAATTACTTAAAATTTATTATAAAGCGGCGCGTACAACTTCCCCGGCCTAGAGGTTTCCTCTAAACAAGAGATATGAGAAAATAAAACTTAGAACTATTTTAAAACTACGTAAAATAATTAAAAGTATGAACATTCTCTATTGAGTGGGCAAGGGACAAACACGAACTACGGGTCTTATGTAAGTACCTGAAGTAGTACGGACTTGTACCGCTCGAGTAACGTTGTCTTTTCCGGGAAAGAGCTTCTCTATCACTCCAAGAGGCCAACAGAGTGGATGAGCATTCGAGTCTTTGATAACTACTACCATTCCTAACTTTAAAGGACAGGAAGGAGAGTACCATTTCTCTCTTTGTTGAAGTGACGTAAGATATTCTTGGCTCCATCTTCGCCAGAAAGATTGGGTGATTTTATCGAGTAACTGATAACGAGATAAGCGAGAGTCTGGAATTTCTGAGAATTCCTCAGTAGGTAAAAATTTAAGCGGAGTTACGTTTAAAAAGTGGTTTGGAGTTAAAGCTGAAATATCAGACGGGTCAGAACCTAGCACGCAAAGAGGCCTGCTATTGAGTAATCCTTCAATTTGAACGAGAATCGTGTAAAATTCTTCGTAGGTAAGAACTTGTTTTCCTATGAATTTAAATAAATGAGTTTTAACACAACGGACATTCGCTTCACTGAGTCCATTGAAGTGTGGACCATAGGGTGGACTATGTTTAAATTGTATACGGTGTTCAGATAATAGTTGCTGTCCTATATAGTTTTGATGTGATGTAGAGTTTAAAAGAGTGTAGATTTCATCTAGTTTACGTTTAGCGCCAATAAAGTTAGTGCCTCCGTCACTGTAGATCATAGAGACAGGGCCACGTCTGCAAATGAATCGCTTAAAAGCGGCGAGAAAGAGTTCTGAGCTTAAGTCTGTAACTAATTCTAGGTGAATAGCTTTGGTTGTTAAACACACGAATAGACAAATATAAGCTTTGTGCGACTTGACTCCACGACGTCTTATATGCGTTATGTAGAACGGACCAGCATAATCCACTGCTGTGTATACGAAGGCCTTTACTTTCGAAACACGGAATGAGGGTAAATCTCCCATTATAGGGAATGGATTTTTAGGGTTGAGCTTGAAACAAGTATTACAATTATGAACTCTTTGGCGGATAAGATTCCTAGCTGACAGAATCCAGTATTTATTTCTGAGTAGAGCCATAAGCAGTGCGGGTCCTGTATGTAAATTAGAGATGTGGTAATGGTCCACTAGAAGAGTGACAATATGATTTTTTGGCGGCAACAAGATTGGAAACTTTTGTTCAAATTCGAGTTGAGAATGGGACAGTCTACCACCTACTCGGAGTAGACCGCTGTTGTCAATAAATGGGTTAAGTTTTAAAATTAATTTAGAGGGACTTTTATTGTTTTTAATAGCGTGTATTTCTTGTGAAAAGCTAATGTTTTGAATGTAACGAATAGTGTATAATTCTGCTTGCTCCAAATCATGAACAGTAATTGAACCGCGTGAATTTAACATCCTTGAAAAACGTAAGACATAAACAAGAGCGCCCAAAAACTTGGTCCAGGTAGACACGCGTTCGGAGAGATCCTGAATCGGGTGAGTCGCAGGAGCGTCAGTAGAAGGTTTGGTAATTAGTGAAACGGTTTTAGTTTCTAATAGATCTGAGCTATTGGAACCAACTTTAAAGGGTTGAATAGGCCATTCCTGGATAGGAGATGAAACCCATGGAGGAGCGTGAAACCAGAGACTATGATTTAATAGTTGGTTGGGTGTAACGGGGCGCGAAATAATATCTGCCGGGTTTTCGTGACCACTGACATGATACCAATGTGAAGCGTGTAGTTTTGAATTTATTTCTGTAATTCTGTTAGCGACGAATGTGTGAAATTTGAATGAGTGAGAATGAATCCAAGTGAGTGTGACTGTTGAATCTGAGAATGCGAATATCTTATCAATTTTACAGCGTTTACTTATGACGTCATCAACTGCAGATAGAAGGTTTGCTAACAGTAAAGCGGCGCAGAGTTCCAGGCGAGCTAGTGGCATCTTTTTGAGTGGAGCGACGCGTGACTTTGAAGTGAGAAGATGAGTTGACCCTTTAGAGCCTTTACTCGAGCTAACTCGTATGTACACGGCGGCACCATAGCACCGCTCGCTTGCATCCGCGAAGCCTACGAGTGTGATGTGAGATGAGCGAGTGATGCCTACATGCCGGGGCAGTCGCATGAGTTCTAAAGCGGGGAGTTCGCGGTAGAAGTTATTCCACTTAGCTGCGATTGCGGAAGGAACTTCAGAATCCCAATCGAGTTCTAATTTCCAGCATTCTTGAACGAGTAACTTCATGTAAGCGGTGACAGGACCTATGAGGCCGAGCGGATCGAATAAGCGAGCGGTGGCAGAGAGTATGTTGCGCTTAGTACAGTTTTGCGGATCAGAGTGAATTTTGTATAGAAAACAGTCTGTGTTAGGTTGCCAATGCATGCCTACTATCTTTGTATTAGCGTCGGGATCAAAGTTAACTATGTGAGTCTGTTTATGTGTGGCGGGAATCCTTTCCATGAGCTGAGGGCTACTCGACATCCATTTGACCAGGTTAAAACCTCCTGATCTAAACATAGCGACCATTTCTTTATATGTTTGTTCAGCCTGGTCCAAACCGTCAATGGAACAACAATAGTCGTCCATGTACATATGGTTTGTGGCTTCGTAAGCGGCTAGCGGGTACTTGTCGCGGCTGTCCGCGGCGAGCTGTCGAATAACTCTCATCGCAAGGTAGGGTGAGCTGGATACTCCAAATGAAACGCGGTTGAACTCGTATGTTTCAATCGGTTCACCCGAATGAAATCTGTACAGTATTCTTTGAAATGGGTGATGATTTGCGAAAAGTTTACATTGGAAATACATTTTCTCAATGTCACTAGTCATAGCGATCGCGAAAAGGCGTAAATTGATTAATAAATCGAAAATGTTGCTTTGTAAATTGGGACCAGTGTATAAAATATCGTTAAGCGATTTTCCTGTCGAAGTAGTGGCGCTGGCGTTGAGTACTATGCGTGTTTTGGAGGTCTGTTTCTCCGGGCGATAGACGGCTCTGTGCGGTATGTAATAAGAACTGATATTGGTATCGGGGTTTTCTATTTTAGATAAGTAACCGTCATCGATATAACTTTGTAGCGTAGCGTTGTAATCTGAGCGTAGGTCAGGGTTAGAATCTAACTTCTTTTCTAATTGAAGAAGGCGGCGTTTCGCGGTTGAGTAAGAGTTTCCAAGTTCGGACGGGGGGTCCTTGAAAGGTAAATGCACGGTATAACGGCCCGATGCATCGCGTGAGTAAGTGGATTGAAATACTTGTTCACAGGTCTCATCCTCTGGACTCATGTGAGTTTTTGTAGGTACATTCTCCAACTCCCAGAACCGTTTCGTAAGAGAATCAAGTGAACAAAAGAACGACTTGTCATCCTGAATAGCGAAAGCAGAGCGGTGATTTTGCGGTTGTAAACAAGCGGCCCTACCCATGGCTAGATAACCCAACGTACTCTGAACTGCGACAACACTAGAGGTTGGTGAGTACACCTTATCGCTTCCCAATAGGAATGGGAACAGTTCATTGCCTATAAGACAGTCCACGGGTGCGGGAGAATCGAAAGTGTCATCTGCCAAAGGCAAGTAACGCAAGTGAGCGAGATGTGAAACATCAATAGGTGCGTTGGGTAAGTGATCGGTAATAGTGTCTATTACTCGAGCGGTAAGAGTGTAGGAGCTGCGTGAGTCATAGCGAGAGTGAATGGTAAGAGTAGTTACTCCGAGCGAGGCGCTCTCTGTCTGCCCTATGCCCTTTACGGTCGAAGAAGCGGGAATTATTTTCAAATTTAAGCGTTCGCAACAATCTTTAGTTATAAAATTACTCATAGATCCGGAATCTAAAAAGACACGAATATTATTACGTTCGTTGCCCTTGTAAACGTATACTACAGCTGTAGGTAACAGAACTGTCGTATTTTGCACACTACTGTCATTAGAACCGGTCACTGAAAGCGCTAAGTTGTTTGAATATGCGCGCGAACTCGCATCGAGAGTGCCCGAGTCGGAGCGCGGCGGCGGCGGCGCGAACGACACAGGCGGCGGCGGGCCGGCTGCGGGGGGAGCGGGCAGCGGAGCAAACACTGGATGCGCGGTAGCAGGGCGAGCGACGGGCACCTGCGGCGCGGGGGGCGCGGGGCGGCCGGCGATCAGCTGCGACTGAGCCGGCGACGCAGGCGCCGCCGCCGCCGCGGCGGCAGCCGTCCGGTCGGTATTTACTGCCCTCGTGTTATAATTGTATATATGTAAAAGGGTATGATGTTTGTTGTTACAAACACCACATAAGCGTTGAGATTTGCAAAACTTAAGATCATGAAATCCTAAACAGTTTTTACAAAACTTATGTTGCGTAACAATGTTATTTCGAGTTTGCGGGTTTTGTTGTAGAAAGTATTCACATTTGTACAGTGGGTGAGAAGTGGAGTTATTGCAGATAATGCAAGGAGTTTGTTGTGATGAATTCGCGGGTGATTGAGGTACTGAGTAGGTATTTTCGTTTACAACGTGTGAGTGAGTGGGTTTAGGTTTGTTATTGTTTGTATTAGCGTTAGAGTTTTTGTTTAGGTTTTGAGAATTAGGTTTAGCGGGAAGTGCGTTTGGGCGTAATGTTTGTATTTTGTTTTGTTCTTTTAGAAATTGCGTGAGTTGTGCGAATGTAGGTATAGGTACGTGTCTGTGTGATTGTTCGAATAAATTGAGTGTTTCTTTGTCGAGTTTACTTAGTGCGAGGTGTGTAATAATAAAATCTGATAAATCAGTGATATTAAGACGGCGTAAGGCAGCTTCAGCTGAGCAAAACTGATCAATGAATGTTTCTAGCGATTGGTTAGGTTTAAGCTGCAACAGCTGATTTATATACATTGAGGCTTGGACGCGGGCGTCTTGGTATTTTTCTTTTAGCGATTCCCATATGATATTATAATTATCAGCGGTGGGTGTGACACCTGAGCAAACTAATAAAGCTTTACCCGAGAGGCAGCCCACCAGGTATTGCACCTTCTCGGCGTCAGTGAGGCGAGTGTTAGTGTGAATTAAGCTTTTGAAATTTTCGTAAAAAGTAGGCCATTTGCTAGGTGTGCCGTCAAAAGAAGCTAACTGTAGTGGTGGGAGTTTGCGAAGCAAAAAGTCGGAACCAGGCTTAGGTGTAGCGGGTTGAGTGGGAGTGACATCACTTTGGACTTGTTTAATAAAACAATAAAGTTCTTCGAAGGCGATTAAAGACTTGTAGTTCGGGTTTAGATCGACCTCATGTTCAATATAAGCGTATGCCAAAGCATCTAGCGTTTCAACAAAATCTGTTCTGATTTGGTCGATATTGCGAGCGCGAGCAAGAAACTTGACACAATCTGAGTTGTCGGAAACCTTTAGGCTAAGGTTGTAAACATCCTGACAAATCTCAAACAAAGCAGACCTTTTTGCTTCTAATGAAGTGATTTGAGGATGTTGTTTACCCTCTGCGTCTTTTCTAGGCATTTTACGAGGTTACAGACAAAGTGTACCTAATTAATTATAGTGATAAAACCATTAATATTTACGTAAATAACTACAAATGAATGCGAAATATACTAAAATGCGAATAGCCAATGGCGGCTGAGACGCGATAAGGTTATGGCGGAATGCAATTTTATTTTATTTTTATTTAGCGGTTTAATTTTTATTTTTTATTTAGCGAGTGAAAATATAATTATTTATATGTAGCGTAATGAGTTAGGATGCGTGTGTGTATGCGTTGAGCAAATGTTATGAGTGATTAAGCGAGAATAGCGAGATGAGTGTAATTTATTGGCACGCGGTGTTAGCACCAAGATGGCGGTGAGGTTATGTTGTTTGAGCAGTAAAACTGTGAGGACGGTTTATCCGGCTCGAAGGACCAGAAACTTGGTGGGGCCGTGGAAAAGGAAATAGGGGTACCTTGTTGATTGCTTCTTGGATTCCGCTCTTGAGATTGACGCGTAGCATTGCAGTCCAATGGCGGTCCAGGCCAGGGCACATTCACCTTTCACCACACTTCACCAAGTTTGAGTTATAATTTTCTTTGTTTGAGGAGGGTGCGATGGAGTTTACGCGGGACGCGTGCCGGCAATTGATTTTTTGATGAGTTTTAATTAGAGTTTTAGTTGCAATGAGCACGATAGCGGCGTTCAGTTCGGCTCACGGCGGACAATTGATGAATGACAGGTGGTGGCGGAAACGGATGAGATAGAATGGGAAGGATATAGGAAGAAGAATGAGTGTTTTGAATGTGTAGTGTTGCTAGTTCGTTTAATTAAGTGTAGATTTAGGGAAATTATTTTTTATTGAAATTAAATGGATTAATTACTTAAAATTTATTATAAAGCGGCGCGTACATTCAGGAAAGAATTTTTAGTTTCCTAGCTAGCTTTTTCCCGCGGCTTCGCTCGCGCAAAGAACTTTTTTAGTCACCCATTTCATTCCTGACCCCTTAGGGGATGATTTCAGAAAAATCGCGAAACACGTGACCGTTTATTTGCTTCAAGGTATATCTTGACGAAGTTTCGAGTTAAAATGACCCAAGAAATTGTTTTCTCCATACAAACTTTGAACCCCCATTTCACCCCCCTAGGGGTTAAATTTCAAAAAATCCTTTCTTAGTGCTTGCCCACGTCATAAAAGACACATTTTTGCCAAATTTCAGCTTTCTAGGTCTAAGGGTTTGGGCTGAGCGTTGATGAGTCAGTGAATCAGGACCTCCAATTTTATAATATAATATTATAAAATTGTATATATTATATACAATTTCTGAATATTGGATCTCACCCAATTGTTAGAACCAGCTGGATAGCAACCCCTGCTTCACCTCGGATACAAATCTCAGATACAAATATGAAAATGTACATTTACCTTTTTTTTACAAAATTAATCAAAATGTGATTTTAAGCTTAAATTACCTAATTTATTAATATTTTAGGCTAGATCGTAATTATATTAGGCTCTTACTCTATCTTAGACAGAGAACACAATATAATAAGGAAAAAAACATTGTCTCCAAGTTTTAAACAAATATTTTAAAACGTTGCTATTATTGTTGAGATCTATGAAATTATCACGAACAGATACATAATTGATAAATTAATAATAAATATGAACATGTAATGTCCACACGAAAAGGAAGACACAGGATAAGATTTTACAGGTTTTTCTTTTCAGTTTCTAAAAAGATATGAATGAAAGTCGAGGGTATCCTCATACAAATTATAATTTCTGGTTTGAAATAAATTAGTATAATGATAGCAAGCCAGTCTTTAGCCACATAAACAAATCCAACCTAACGCAGAAGATAACAGGAGCTACCGATTCACATTCAATCTTCACTTTCTAGGAAGAAGCAAGATTCTAGCTAACCCATACGATGCTTTCACAACATTCTTTACAAAAACACCTAAAAGCCAGCCACCGTTTCCCAACATAACACAAACAAAACCAAATAAGAACACAGATTTACCGAATCGAAAATAGACTAGAAATACAGAGTAAGTAAATAAATGTCGGTGGCTCGGCCATGATTGAAATATGGATGGCTTCGGAGTTACTCACTGTCTTGTTATAGATAAAGATAACATAGAATAGATAGGTCAGTATAAAATTATCAAACATTGAACATAATCTAGGATCTATAGTTAATTTATTTATTTTATTTGTTTATCATGCTCTGTTCCCTTCACGGAGGCGTGTTTAGAAACTTATTGGCTCTGACAGAATAAACCGCTTTGGTTACTGATCACAACACTATGCTGGCTAAGCATCATTTTGGAAGAGTGCAGAACAGATAATACGGCTCATCATGTTGCTGTATTTAGTTTAATATCTCTGTGTAATGTTTAAGCGTTTGTTTTTGTGTTTTCGTTGTTTGTTTGTCTCATAAAGAGTTGACTTACTTGAAAGAAATCTGAGTAAAAGACTGATGTTGGACGCAATTTAAGCAAACTCAACGTTGAAGCGTATAGGGTTTATATAATTGCCAATACAGTAGCACAACTAATACTACTTTATACGTTATAGTTATAGGCTATGTGGAATGGGATTAGAATCCTTCAAAAACGATACCTCAAAGCAAGTAATGTGAGTTTGAGCCTAAATCTTTTAGAATCCGTTTAGGTAATCTCTCTTTTTGCTCTAGTGCAGTGCCATCTGCGTTTTGATCTGCCAGAATGATGATTTTTGAGTAAAAAATATCTTAACCAACAAGCAACAAAAGTTTTCTGGCTTTTTCAAGTCTCTAAGGTCACTATTATAGAACGTGGCCCAGACTCTGATCTACTTATACTTAAGTAGCAGTCGTCTGTGTCTTTTGATTGTGAGGGAAAGAGTCAATACTTAAGTATAGATCAAGTCTCCTTCTGTGGTACGGGCCTTACTTCTGTTTGTTTAGACATAGCGCTTCTTTTGTACTTTGCCGACAGCTAACAACCACGAGATTACAATGCCAAATTTCCTTTGAACTAGCATAACTCGATCACGATATTTCGAGGGAATGTCAGGTTATACCTTTGCCTATCAGTTTATTGGAAGCCGCCTAACTAATCGTCAGTAAATTCGAGTCAAAAGGCGCCTTGTACCAATTACTGTCCGACTATGTCTATGTCCTAGCAGCTACATTGTCGCGATTGACAACTGGTTAGATCCGAGCGTTGTGCAAAGGTGTCCTGAATTTATGAGATAAAGGTACGGCCTTCTAAAACTACATAGATTTGTGGATGTTTAAGATCTAGATGCTTTTTGTCGTGTAGGAATAAAACCCTTTCATTTAAACTCAGCAGGCTGAGTACGATAGTGACAGCGCCGCGACAACACTGCGGTCCTATGTCAAAATGTCAATATTGACAACGCCATAGGGCAAGCAAGCCTTTACGCGGGACCCTCGCGCAATCAAAGTGAAGTTTCAGCGTGAGCCGAGCGCGAGTTTGTCGTTATCGTGCTAGAGTTGCTGGAACTGAAGGAAATCGTTAGGAATGTAACATTGTTATGGCAACACCAAGTTATTCCCTCTTTTTTTACTATGTCTGCAATAAAAGCGTATGTTAAAGTTAGTGATATGCCAGACATATCTAACACTAGAAATGTCTAAAATAACAAGCTAACGGCTAGTTCTGATTTTTGTATATGTTGTTAGGACCACAACCAGTATCGTATATCCAAGTTTGCAGCTTCGAAAGACCTGTGCTAACTTTGCAGCATTCGAAAAACCGCAAAATTTTCTAACTTTCTGTAATTGGTAGACATATATGAACATAACTGTACAACTATAATCCTATATACCTTAAAACTATATGTACTACTGTTGATGTACCTATTAAATAAATAAATAGTATTTGTTTTATTTTTTTATTTGGGATAATAACAGCTTACAAATTTATCTTAAATTAAAACTTACACACTAACAGTCAACTATAGTTTTATCCACACACGCCAATTATTCTCAATATAAAGCCTCAATTATGCGTTTCAAATTAAAATATATACGTTTTTAAAAATGGCGAGAACCAGCTCTGTACTAACCAAGGAAGGATTAAAAAAAAAGTGAACATTAAAAAAAGCTGCCAAATCTCAAATGTTTTGTTTCAAGCAATGTTTTTAACCAAAAATAATGCGGAAATTTTGCGGTTTCCCTAGTACTTTACCCGAAATTAGCACAGGTCTTTCGAAGCTGCAAACTTGAATATGGTATACGATATGGTACTGGTCTTAAAAACATATAAAAAAATCAGAACTAGCCGTTAGCTTGCGAATTTAATATTCGATATGATTGGTGACAAAGATGGAGTTAACAAAGTTGGAAGCACATGTTGATATAAAATAATTTTATTGTTTTAAATTTTTCAGGTTACGTAAGCTGAGATGAGGAAAAAAACATTAGGTAAGTAATTTAATAATATTTATTCTACTATCTAAGATGGTTGCAATGATGGTCGAATAAGTAATTTTTAATTAATAATTACAAACAAAATTAATAACTATTTTAAAATCTTCGAAAAAAGTTATGATTGGACTCTAGTCCACTCAACAGAGGCGTTTATTATTTAATTACCGTACAAGTCTCCAGTCTCGTTTATGACAAATTTATGCAGCTTTTCTCAAAATAAAAAAGTTAGAGCAGTTTATTTTTATAGAAACCGGCACCTGCCAGACAGACGGACTGCTTTGATCGCGTGGTAACATGTCACGAAAGATTTACTATCTAATGAATGGCGTTAAAAGCATTATTTTAAAAGTAATTTATTATCTCGCTACTATTCTGTGGTCGAGTATTTTGTATCTTTTAATTTGACACGGCTTTCTTGTTCTCTAAAAAATAGAAACATAAATTTTGCCTGTCTGCGTTATGATTAATTTGTCTGGGTGATGTTTACGAAAATATATCGTTGTTAACATTGAGGAAACTTTTTGTATCGGAAATCTACAAAACAAAATGTAATTTGTAGGATTGAAAACTTCTTACCTATAATAATATCGTCTACATACATTTATCTCGTGAGAGCATCCTAAATCAAATTATATTTGTTAATACAAAATATATTAACCCCGATTTTTCTTTGTCTTTTGAAATGGTCAAACTAAATTGATATTGATATTCAAACTACAAGTGTGAATACTGTTTCTAAACCACTTATTTGTGTTAATAACCTCAATCCTTAAACTTAATCGACCATAGAGTCTTCGCGGTCCATCGTCTCTGATTTATCTCTAAACAAATAAGTCTCGTCCTTTAACGATGACACTATTAATGAAAGGATTGTTATCGCATTTATTCTTGCACAAGTAATTGATTTTGAATTGTTCCAGCATAGGTGTTGAATCAAATGATATGTAAACTAGACTTTGTTCCCGTGAGAATTTCGTAAATTTCTTGTCTACGTTATAAAAGGAACCTTTGGACCCAGCTTTCTATGTTCTAGGGTTTGGACTGGGAAAGAAAACATATATGTATACTATATCTATTTATGATTTTTATATTAAAACACAGTTTATTTTTATGATCGTTGATTTAAACATTCTTGTGTCACCAAAACCAAGAACTGAATCAGGTTATGATGAAAAAGAAATAATATGACAATCTCATATTAATATCCCAAATTAACAAAAGTCTGACACTATTAAAGAGCCACATGTTTTAATGTGACATGTAAGCAACCAAACAACAAAAACTTAAATCAGACTGGAAACAAAAATTTTACAAAAGTCTTTTGTCTCTTGAATAAAATATCTTGAAAGAAATAGTTCGTGCATTTCGAATTCCAAAGTTTACGACCGTTTAGTGGGCTGTTAGCTTTGGATTGCTGAAATGTTTGGTTCCACATTGACATTAAACGACTTCATCAAACGACAGAAGGAGACATGTTAAAACCTCCCAGATTTGAAAGCTTAGGCCACCTTTACATAGGACCGCTTCAAGTATCCAAATTACATTTTTTGCATGAATTTTTGTTGGATTCGTGTTTATAATTTTCTGGCTTCTTTTTACCAGCCCATATACGAGTACGTCTCCACCGAGAGGCACGGGCCTCCCTTCGAAACACGAAGGGGATTTAGGCCATGGTCCACCACGCTGGCCCAATACGGGTTGGTGAACCGCTCGTCTTTCGAAAATGAATTTTCTTGGACGGGTGGGTTTCATCACGACGTATTCCTTCACCGTTGAGCAAGTGATAATTAGAAATCCGTACATAAATCCGAAAAGTCGAATTTAGTGGAACAGGCCCGCACCAGGATTAGAGCCCGCGACCTTCGGATTACAAGTCCGGCCCATCACCAACTGGGCTATCACTGCTTTATGGCTACTTAGTTTTAATTGTGATTTTTTTCTTAGTTATGATGTGAAATTTTTTTGCGGTTATTATTGGTTGACAGTTGGTATTTCTTTCTATTCTATAGAAAAATATAGTCACCTCTAAGTCTATATAGTGCTGAGGGGGCTGGTAGGGATACACGGGTCGCGACTTTCACTTCCAAAATAGGTAACATTATATTGGTTAATTTTTCTTTCAGTAGATATTTACATCAGTTTTTTTATTCCCTTCAACATTTTTTAAAGTTTTATATTTCGTTCATTTCTAAAGTGATTTTTCTAGCTAAGTGAGATTCGTCCCTTATATATTTTGTTCGAGAAATGTTGCCAGCATATCAACAATTTCAGAGACATCGGGTTCATCTGATTTCGTCTTTGATCGCCATTGATGGCCACTGATGGCTTCCAAATGGCTATATTTTTGGCCCTCGTCACATTAGTTACATTTAAAGAGTTTCATTAAGATTCTTTCTACAGAGTGGTTAACATTTCCTCATTGGCTTTAAACACCTGTTTCTTGGTTTGAATCCACAATTTGGTTAAGTTTGTACATAAATTATAGTTTACTGGAGGTCAAATCTTCTCAAAAGAAAAATTGGGAAAGGGCCACAGTCAATCAAAAAAACTGACTGTACTTATTGCTGTTTACTTGTTTACTGTGAGTCATAATTATCTTGTTTTATTTTATTATTAACTAGGTTTCCGCCCGGGACTTCGTTCACGTGTGAATTTGTCAAAATTATGTAGCCTATGTGTTAATCCAGGGTGTCAGCTACCTCCATATCAAATTTTATAAAAATTGGTCCAGCCGTTGAGCGTGACAGAGTAACAAACACTCGCATTTACAATATTAGTGTTTAATTTGATTATTAATTTTAAGTGAAAATAAATAACAGATTTAATAGAATAAAAAAATGGACGCAATGTCCGAGTTAAAGCATGCAAAAATATGATGGAAGTATTATTAGTGAGTAGTTTTATCACGATACAATAACATGATATTCCATGACCGGATCAACAAATTTAATTAGATTAGTACCTAAACTCTGAAATAATAGCAACACGAGAATTTTAACCTTAGAATAATGGTGATAAAATCCAGTTTTGCATTAAAAAGAACATGAATAGATGTCGCCTCTCCATTCAAGCGGCGCCAGTTTAGTATTTAATCGCTATAGTCTCATTGATAAATATTACTAATGATCAAATAGTGGAGTCTTTTTGTGCTTAAACGTAATTTTAGCATAATTTTAAATATTCATTAGCAATAACTTTAAAGACAGAATAGGCAGTAGGTATCCATAAAATGTTAATTAAGGGGGCAGACTTAACGAGATCCTTCGCAAAAACTACATTTTCTGTCTGTAATAATTACATCCCAACAAGTTTGCACTGGTTAGTAAATGCGAGGCTTTTCTAGAACAAACTTCGTCTCTCATTTTCAGTCTCATTCTATATACAGAGCGTCAGAGTAATTACTAGCAAAATAGGTAGATACCCTTCTGCCTGTCTTCTTGTTGCATTTTTTTTATTAACAAGGAGTGCGCTATTCACAATCAAGCATAAGGGCAAAGATGTGGTCGAGGATGTAGCAAGATTACCCAGAAGAGGCCATTAACATTCACTCGAACCTTAATAATTTGGGTTATATGAGCTCAGAAATATAGACGCAGGCAGTGAATTCCGTTCCGTGACTGTGCGCAATATAAAAAGATGATGAAAAGCGCTCAATGCGAATCTGTGGGATTTCAGTGCTATTGCGATCAAACGAAGATAACATAAAAATCAAACAAAAAAATAAAATCAACCCAAATTTGATTCAAACTTGTCTTAATATTAATGACTTTCTCACTAAGCAACACACCAGTCAGTGCCTACCGTTAGAATCAGCTCATCCAGTCAACGGGTGGTCGCCATCACATTACATAAATGATCGCCCATTCATAATTCCTGCTTGGTGATACCTAATTATAATCGTACGATGCAGTGTTGCCATATTAGTCACGCTTAGGTCGTTTGGAATACTCTGAAAAACTGTTTTGTTCATTAAGCTTACTAAGCTAAAGCTGGTTTGATGAAAAGTATAGTACAATATTTTTAAAAGAAAAAGCAAGTGTTAACAATAAAACACTTAATCTAGACAAGGGCACGGACATCAAGTCTGTGGATGCTAATATCTTTATTATAAAAAAAAGCTGGTTTCAATGGTAATTGATGAGTTTTTGACAGAAAGCTTTGAGCAATGCGTTTGTATTTCGTAAGTGTTTATTTACTTTCCGTTAGGCGAACGTACTTAGACCAAATTGGTGACGGTATTGAGAAAAGGCCGTGTTACACCGGTAACACCGAATCCGACGAGTGTATATGAAGCGAATTGTGAATGAAGAGGAAGCGAAAGAGGTGTGTTTGGATCGTACCAGGCGGCAATCTGATGTGATCTCTATTTACCCCAATGGGACAAAGGCGTGAGCTTATGTATGTATCTAGTTTCTGTTATGTGTGTATTAAGCAACTGGGCTCCAATTTAACATTTCCTCACCTTTCATTAATCTTGAAGTGAAAACTTCTTTAGCGGCGTTGAGCACTTTTAGTATGGGGAAAAAATGTTAAACTCGCGATGAACTCGCGTCAGATGTCACGTGACCGTGATCGTCAGATATGATGGAAAATGTGTAGGATAGGGTTGCCACCTTTTTTGTAGTGAACATTTCTTTAGCAGCGTTGTGCACTTTGAAGTATGGGTGGAAACCCGAACGGATGGCAGCCCTATGGTAAAATTATCTCTGTGACAGATGTCAACGATTATTCACACATAGTGCGCAAATACCGATAGACTATTTTACAGAATAGAAAGTAGTGTGGAAAAGTTGCTAGATTGTAAGCAACAGGTCGAGGGTTCGAATCCTGAGAGAATAACGGACTCTTTTTGTGTATTTTGTTTTATTTCCATATTAATGCACAACGTTAATGTTCAAGTTTTCACTTCTGCCGGCACTCCCGGAGTGCAACCCGTTGTTTTTTTACCTTTCATTTTAATTTCCTCATCCTTATTATCAAAGCTAAGACGGACGCCTGTTTTGTCGTATGTATCTCGTTGATCCTTCTCGTTCTGTCGCATAGCGTCAGTACGGAGCAGGCAGAATGACATTGACATGACAAAATTATGACACGCGGCCATATTAATCCGGCAGGCATGTTCAGTGTTTGGCTGATAAAGCTTCTCACGAAATCTCTAAACGTTTGGATTTATTGATTCCATTGCCCTGGCAACACTAATACCGTGTTCTCATTGCCCTTGTTTCAACTTGTTTCCGAAATCGCTTGACACTTCGACCTTTTCGCCTATAAGAAGAGATTTGGTGACATTTTAATACTCGTCTTTATATTTTTTATCTTTTTAGTGGTAATTATGATTCGATTTTTAATTAGGCTTTTAGTTTACAAAGCTATGATTTACAACTTATGCTTGCTGAGTTTTGAACTTTGCTTTTACTTTGTCCTACTTTATTACAGTTTTTATATCTGTCTAAGCTTCTTCTTTATGTACTTATTTGTTTAAGGCGACTACAGTACCTAAATTACGATTTTATGATGCGTCGATAAGCATGACGCACTGCATTAAATCGAAGAAAAAAATACTACGGTTATATTCAGGACATAAACTAGATAAGTAGTTGCTGAAAACATGATACAGCACTTTTGGTTCGATAGAAAAAGCTCACAAAGTCACCTCTAAATACCCAATATTGTGTATCTTTTAAGCTGTAAACACGGTTGAATTTGCTATCAAAATGTTCGTGATTCAACACTCTCGATAAGTAGTTAACGCATTTTTCGATTTAAGCTGTTACCTTTCCATATATCTCATTTTTCTAACTTTCGAACATGTTTTTACGCACGCACGCTTTCATAGTCCGTAAACTTCGCGTATCGACACTTCGCATTGCCGGCCCAGGCCTGTTGAGAGACGGAGATGGCACTTGGAATACCTATGTGTGCTGCCTTTATCGGGAGCTGTAGTCGCCTTAAAGTGTAATCGCGTATACTAACGCACGTGAGATAATTACGTCATGTCGAGATTATTAATTCTAACTATTCCGAAAGGACGCTATGCGTCATTATCTCCTACTGTCGAGATACATAATGACAAAAATCTGCCACGTGCGGCCGTGCGTATACTAGCACAGCTGGGTAACTATTCTGTAACTCTGCGACCGATACTTCAAGCATCGGTTGTCTGTACACATCCCTCACTTGCGCTTTACAGATGACAGTGACAAGTTTACAATCCCAATTTTCAAACCTTGTCTTTTTACCCGTCTGTCAGAGGAGGTTATTTCCAAATGCTATCGGTTGTGGAAAAAATAGATTTTCCAAAACATTCATTAATTTGTGACCTCATAAACGTAATATAAGTATTTTTTCCGTTGTTTTTCCACACAAGCGAGAAAATAGCACTTAATTGGAGGAATTTAAAAATAACAAAAACAAGACAACGTCTACACTACAACAACGGAGCTGTAAATGCCAGCGCGGGATTTGTTAGAGGGGAGATAAATTAACGCAATTTATCAGATGCGGCTGATATTTGAAGAGCTTCCAGTTTTAGTCGGGGTCAAAATATCTGTGCTCCAAACTCGTCAACCTCACCTGCTAGCGATGCACCCTGCTGATCAACGGACGAGGGTCTGATGTACTAAGGGTTTCTTTTCTTGATGATTTCACCATTAGTAATTTCCGTTAAAATACTCTGACATTGGAAAAATCACGGTTTTGGGCCCAATTTTTTCAGGAACTGAATCTAGTTTTAGTAATTCCGGATGATTTGTAAAATTCATGTTGGATAGCGGAATGTACACTTATTTAAGTACATGGGGTGACTAAATAATAATAGTGAATTTTGGTGGATCTTCTTCTTCTTATCGTGTAGTGTGTGTGGCGAACTTGGCTAAACCTGGTGTCAGGGTTTTCAAACCGCCAAATGGCCTCTGACTTGGTTTGACTACTGTAAACAATCGAGAACAGACGTAACCGACAGCTTAACCCTCCGAAGCACGGAAACGCTCGTGATCAATTTCCACTTTTGGTCACCCATCAGGTTCCCTGCCTCTGTGTATGTTGCTTAACCACACTGACCGGTTGAGATCAGCGGGCGCCACTGGGCTACGGCTTTTGGTGGATGATTTGCCCCCATGAAACTGAAGAACTTACCCCAAAAGAAAATTTCGACCTCCTTACCAAGGTAAACCAGCGGATCGCACAAGATTTATGGAGAGGCGAAAAATGTCTTTCACATTTCGAGTTTCAACCTATGTTCTTTGGGGATAGTTGTAGAGTTTCCTGGGCTGATTTAAAGTCACCCAATATAGATAGGGTACAATAAATTACGATGGATTGCACCTTTATTTACATAAAAACCTATTTTTCTCATATATCTTTCGTATAATTTTCACAAGATGTGTCTATTTTGCATAGCAAAATTCAGTCATGTGCTACATTCCCTTATAGAATCAATAAAAGATTTATTGAAATCGCACGGACAATTTATAGCTGCATATTCTCTAACCCCCTGGCCTGGCACACTATTGGATCGAATGGCCAACTTCCCATAAGCGTAAAATGTAAATTTCTGGATTAACTTACCAATAAATATTCAACATTCTTCACCATCCACCACTTTGATTTTCAAACTTGTCCAATAACAAAGCAATTTAGATAGGATAAATTGTTGGCTCCCGTAGCGGGCGTGGCGGTATTTTAGATTACTGTACATAATTAATTAGCTAATCCAGTACCCATTCATAATTCTCGAATAAACAGGCTTACTATTATCTGCAATTCTATGAGGAGATGCATCTCTTCAGTAAAGGTTTACAGCCGGGCTATAAGTAACATTTTCTCATTGGAGTGGTTACAATTGCGACAGTAATGCCTTAAAAATTGATGTTAGAAAAGCATGGGAAATAAATAATGCTACTTAATTTCTAGGACTTTTTTCAAATTTATTTGTTTCGAAATCTCCTATGAGGCTGACATTAAAAATAAATGCTCCAAGCCTTGGCAACATGTTGATTAAAAAAATTAAATTACGTTTTTTTTTATTATAAGATGAGTTAATTCTTGACCTCAATCATGACCATAAGGTCAAAGATGAGGTCGACGATGGAGCGAGTTAACCCAGAAAATGAAAGAAAGAAAGAAAGAAAATAATTTATTCATTGCCAACAATACATTATAGTACAAATTTAGGTGAAGATTATAGCAAAGTTCGATCAAATACATAAATGCCTATAAAGGCACTGGTACTCCCACGCACCGATGGAACACAGCAAGCTGTTTGGCGTCGAACTTCGGTAGGAGGGTGGTCGCGAACCAGACGGCCCTTTACAGAGCCTACCACACCGCATGAGACCATAGGACGACACATCAGATTCAGTAAAAAATGAAGCGTCGTTGCCTGGGATGGATGCCTCACTAGGAGGCAGGTCTCATTTGTGTTTCCTTAGTCGCCTCTTACGACACCCATGGAAAGAGATGGGGTGGTGTTATTCTCAACCGATCACCACACGGTGGACGGTGGACGTAGACGAAAATAAAAAGTCAAGCAGAAAACAAAGATGTAATTGTTGCCCTTATTACGATGATAGCCCTGTTTAAAACTTTGCATTTGAATATTTCATGTTTGTGTTTTTTGTTTATGCATTTTTATGTTTATGGCTGTTTGTGAGTCCTATACTCAGTTGTGGAAACGTTCACTAAAGTTAAGGCTTCTTTAGATGTAATGCTGTCCTTATTACGTCAACAAGACTATAGAAATAGCATTAACTTTTTGCAACTTTTAGCATTAACTTTTTAATAGACGTTTTTGCAACTGGGTGAAAGTCTTACACTGCAATTCCTGATCCTATGTCTAAATCCATTTGTAAGAACACAAGGAATTTTGCAGCGGTGGCATGCTATGCCTCTCTTTACTTTTTAATTCTGTGGTCCTGACTCATGATTCGCAAGTAGCCTCAGGGAGTGTGAGTGAACCTCAAAATGGCTCTTAATTTTTCTTCTGCAGTCGGTTCACTGTAATTCTCATTCACTTTCCTTTGAAGTTATTTAAACGGACTCTTATTAACTTATTACTTGTGATTTATATCTTCTTGCATGTTATGCAATTGCATTTGAATCGATTGGTTCGTCATATTGTCAACAACAGTTGCTGCAATATGACTTTTGGATTAAAACGATTAATGACAGCAAAGTTATGCCTAATTATTTTATCTTTTGAAGCCTTAACATACAATACTATTATACGCTTCCACCTGTGTTTCACTGGAGCAGGCAGAGACCACAGATTGCATTCGGTTAAGTATATATTTTCCATCCTTGAAGTTTTTTTAAGGATTTTGTGATTGATTTTTGTATTATTATTTGAAATGATACAAAATTTTTTCAGGATTCAAAACCTCCTAATTTGTTCACCCGATTCACTTAGACTTTTGTTAATATTTCTCATCATTCCGTAAGCATTTTTTGCTGTGTTGGTTTATTCTGTTTAAGATTTTTTTTTTTAATTTTCAGTTGAAGTAAAAAATTTTCTTTGGTATATTATGGGCAATTGGTACTATTTAAGTATTGCCTAAATATGTAAATCAAATATTTTAAAGCACGCGACACAAGTATTGAGTTTTATGGCAATTTTACGACACAGATAAAACAAAATGATACTCTACAAATTACTACGATATAATGTCATTGACCTGACATGGTTTGGTAATTAATCCAATAGAAATCCATCACACATATTTCATAAGAACATCAGCTGAAGTATTTTTGCTTTCTAGCAGTTTGATATGAATGAATAATATATTGCACAAGAAAGACAAAACAAAGAATGGATATTATTACACAATATATTGCGGTAACATGTTTCTGTTATTCACTGCCAAAATTGTTGCCCTTTAGATATTTGCAATTCGCATTCTGCATCACTTGTAGGGTTCTCAAACCTTACTGTCTATTTTTCGAGTTTGTAAATCTGTTTTACTATTTCCTATGATCCGTTTCCTTTCATTTTAAATGCGGTGTTTTGGTAAGAAATATCTTATAATGTCATTGTTGTTTATGTTCTGACGTTTGGTTTGCATTCTCGCAGCTGTCATGTCATAATTTTATCAATCTCTGCGGAGGTTCTATCACCTCCGCGGAGATTGTTATCGCTTTTCTCGCACTGGCCACTTACCTTTGACAGCCAGTTAAGTACTCGTCCTTCTTTTACATTTGACTGTGACCTAAAGTCCCAAAACCTAGGTGTTATTAATCCTACACACTTTGTTTCTCATCCATTTTAAGACTTCCACTAATTATTCTAAAATCGGTTGGTATTCTCGTAAAATTTCGAGTAAACTTGTTGTGGGTTCTCACAGTAAATGTCCGAGGCGTCATTTTACTACTATAAACAAGCCATTAACTAGCTTTTTAATGGCCAACGCGGAGGAAGGAAGACACAAGGAAGTGGAGAGCTACTTAAGTCATACAGTATCTATTGATGACCTATTTGACACCACTTCATGTTAGTTTAATAGGAAAAGCTTTATTATGTCTTGTACTTTACTAATTCGTGCTATTTTAAGTATATGAAGCTATTTTGAATTTTAACTTACGTAAATTATTAAAAAAACTTCTATTTGGAAAAATGTATGAAACTCTTTAATTTCTATAAAATTTTCAGAGCCTTTAAGTAGCCCTCCAAGTATCTAAATGAATAACTTCATAAAACTTTTTCAGGGTTATTAAGCCATATCAACCATGTGAACGCTTCTTACTTAGCTTTAGACTATAGTCAATAAGCAACAGCTTGAACTAGCAGTTTAATATGCCCTAGGTCACTAGCCTGAAAGATTGTCAATAGTCAATACATTGACAAATTAACAAAATAAAAGAAATGGGAAAAAGAACTAAAAACTCAAACTATCCTAATCACGATTACATTGTTGGTAAGAAAAACAGAAAATACTCAAAGACATAAAAACAAGCAGACAAAGAAACGTTGAAATGTTCATTAAAATGTCTATTTTACATGCTCCTGCCTGCATATTCACTGCAGTTTACTCCTTGAACACAAAAGGACCTCGTTATGGAAACGTAAATCTGAAAAGACAGCTTAATACTTTGAACTCGGACACTTTATTTGCTAAAGAGTACAAAATGGCTGAATATTAATTTGGGAAGTTAAAATGTTGAATCTTTAAAGGAATTTAAAAGAATAGTATGAAACATCAATAGGTATACCTAAAGCGAAATACCATTTTTTTCGATGTTCTTAGCTAGTGAACCAAGTCCAGCAGAATTTTGACAGAATTAAGAATTAAATAATATAATAAAATTTATAGAGACCTACTGGTAATCTGTGAAAGCCCAGATGGTAATGAATGAGCCAGTCTTATAACCGTAAGGATTTATGTATGTATGTTTTTTTTCATTAATTATCACTAACTCAGCGGTGAAGGAAAACAACGTGATGAATCCCGAAAAATTAAATTCGTTTTAAAGTCGCGCCCCTTGATGGGGACGTATATGGGCTGATAAAAAATAAAATGAAAATGATAATACCTAAATTTCAAATAGATAGATAGATAGATAGATATAACTTTATTTAACTGCTTCCAAACAATACAAACAAGTAGAACAACATAAAACTTATCTAAAGCAGTCAAAATGGCGCTGACTCAGCATGTGCTGTAGCACTAGACTAAAGCGCTGATTTTCAGTCAGTACCACAGTGTGTTGTTGCGTCGAGCGCGATTTCAAGACAGCTAGACAAATCAAAAAGACACGTTATTTATTATTGGAATTGAACTTTCATAAAGACGCCTTTCCAATTTACATGAAAACAGGCCATGAAATCGTTTTATGTGAGCTTTAGTGGCACAAGTGTATTTGTTATTTGTACTTTATACCCCTTGTTACCATTGTCGACGATATCTTCTTTAAAGCTTAACACTTTTATTGGGACAATTTTATTGAGCAATCTGTCCACGTGTTTACATCAGACAGCTCATAAAGTCCTTTTTATGTCGTGTTCTACACGCGTTTATCAAAAAGAAATCAGTCCGGTTTTATGTTTGGTGTTGGCAGTAGCATCGATTGTGTTCTTTATTTTCTTTCGAGTAGATTTCCAATGTTTTCTGATTTTGCGACATTTGGGCATAACTTCCTGACTGCTTCTGGAACCACCTGACACCATATTTGCATTTTTGTGCCATGTGGTGATCGGTTAAGAATAACACCACCCCATCTCTTTCCGTGGGTGTCGTAAGAGGCGACTAAGGAAACACAAATGAGACCTGCCTCCTAGTGATCCATCCCAGGCAACGAGACTTCATTTTTGTCTGAATCTGAGGTGTCGTCCTATGGTCTCATGCGGTGTGGTAGGCTCTGTAAAGGGCCGTCTGGTTCGCGACCACCCTCCTACCGAAGTCCGACGCCAAACAGCTTGCTGTGTTCCGTCGGTGCGTGGGAGTACCAGTGCCTTTATAGGCGTTTTCTGGGTTAACTCGCTCCATCGTCGACCTCATCTTTGACCTTTATGGTCAAGATTGAGGTCAAGAGTTAACCCATTTTATAATAAAAAAATAAAAAAAAACATCTATGATCCGCAATATCTTATCCGTCGTGTGCGATACAAATCCTGCACAATCGGGTGTGCAGACATCTCACGAGGGTTTAATATCTGATAAAGGGCTCATAGCAGAGTTTAAGGCTGAAGCTCTTATTCCTGATTCCATCAGTTGTTTTGTCGCTGTCTCTACAGCTCTTTTTAGACATACCTAGCTTTATTCACTGTAACAATCTACTATATAAAAATAAGTCGGGTTTTCCTTCCTGACGCTATAACTCCAGAAGGCACGAACCGATTTCCACGGTTTTGCATTCGTTGGAAAGGTCTCGGGCTCCGTGAGGTTTATAGCAAAGAAAATTTAGAAAAATTTCAACAGAAAAGCGGGAAAATCTTGAAAATCGATATAGCCTGTAGTACACGCGGGCGGAGCCGCGGGCGGAAAGCTAGTTTTTAATAAATATCACGTTCTGATAATTGCACCTTTAAAAGCAAATATCTATGAAATAGTTACTCGTACATCTCAGACAGCACTCTTTAAAGGTGACAACGCTTTCCGGCATTACAAAGTTTTATTGATATTTAAGTGATACAGTATTCTAATTAGGTGCTTAGGTGTGGCCTCTGATTTGGCCAATATCAAGATCGTAAATGCTTATCAGCGACAGAAATCTTGGCTGCTTTGCTGGATGTTGCCTAATAAGACAGGGCGTTAAAACTATTTGAAAAACTTGAAGATTAATGACACCAGTTAACAATAATTTGTATCAGTGTTATTTTTAGGTTTCAGATATCTATCATTAAGTTAGCGAACAATTTTACAAGTTAAGGTAAGGAGCAATACCTATTAGAGGATGAGTTTCCAATCAACTCATTAATGTCGAATCCTATAATGTATTTAAGGCCAAACTTGCAGAATATATATCCGCAAATATAACTTAACTTATTATTGGTAAAAAACTGTAAACATAACCTAACTATGTCTATATATTGCTACTGTTGGTGAGTACTTATTGTAAAACTAAAAATTAACCTAAATTGTGTATGTACCTACCTACTGCGGTACCTCCTAACACAAGCATTTACTTAGCTTAAAAGGAGGCACCATCAACAAATTGTTAATAGGCTAAGTTGTTGGAAATAAATACATTTTTAATTTTAATTTAATTTAATTTTAATTTTACTTATTGTTGAAATTAAAAGATGTCCCCGGTGTTGCATGATGAAAAAATCAAATACTTTACCTTGTATTTCTCATATAAGTTACTATGTATTGTCTTTTCTGAGAAAATAAATTTCTTTAAACCGAATGTAGGTGTTGGTGAGTCTACTAAAGGACTAACGTTTATGACTTAAATGTATTTACTTCTCTACTTTGACTTATATTAAGTAACATCCTGAATTATTCTATGACCAATAGCTATTTTGACTTACATGTATTCGCGCAAAGCGGGTAAAACTCAATTTTAACACAATTCAGTTAAAAATTTCACACTCGGGATTCGGTTTCAATGTAATGCAAGAACAACACCTATTTTGGACATGAAATATTTCTAACTGTGTGAACTTTACGGCTCATGTGATATATCTTCCTAGCAAGTAAAATTTTAACTTCTTTTATATAAATAATCTGTAGAGGCACAAATGCAAATCCATTTTTTTCTTAGAGAAAATAATTATGCATAACTTAAAACTATCTTAGACACGTGATTTTAACCATGTAGAAACAGTTTCAGTGAAGTATCGATATCTCTTCATATAAATGTCTATATACCGTACAAATAAAGTACTAGACACAACAAAGCCCAACATTAGATTTTACGACCTGATTAACTTAAAAAATATCATAAAAGGCAACACGTAGTCATAAATTAGTTACAAAATAGGAAACGACTCATCGATTGAAACTATAAAACGAAAGCAAACTCGTAAAAATATCAAATTTGGTACTAAACAAGAATATAATAATTGAATTTGAGCATAATCGGTGATTTAAAAGAGTGTTTACGATGTTCTAATTTGAATCCCAGAAGATAAATTGAAAGTTATGACGATTTAAAAAAACAGTTGGATTATAATATGTTTTGTTGATAAGGTGTAACTTGCAGAGCTTGGAATCTAGTGAAGGCATTATGAACATGATAGCTACAAAGCAAAATACAAATGGCGAAAAGGATTAGCCTCTGATAGGAAAGAGTTTCAAATTGGATGGTAAGGTATTAAAAACTTACAATATCACAATAAGTAGATCATTGTGTTGTGATCGCTGATGTAGAAATTTTTAGAGAACGCGATGTTTTTTAGCTGATCTAACGAATATGTTTAAAAGCCAAAAAACAAAGAAATGTCGTTGCGTGAAATCTTTAAAATCTGGGAGCAAACACGTAGATAATGTCATTTCCGATTGTAAAATGCCGTTTACTAACTGGCGACGATTTGCACAGGAGGAATTTATCGGTTCTCGTATCGGCGGCTAAGACTCACTTTTGATCGTTGAGTCAGCGGAGTAAGTAAGCAACTATTTAAAGCTATTACAGTACCTGTTAAACGACCAATTTACATAGTTCGATCTTATTCGATATTGTTTTAAAATGTGATGATCTGTGTCTAACGAATTTCGGTCTCCTAAGCTTGCAAGTAGGATATTGGAAAACATCCGAATGTGGTATTAATATCCTATAATCCATTCACATACAATTGTCCTATAATGCTATAGCAAGACATGCTTTCCATCTTCTTAATTTAGTTAAAAACAAATCAACTAAGTGCAATAACGAGTTTGTAAAACCAACTTATTTTTTGCGGCCCGTTTAATGCAAATCAATGTAAAATTTTATGCAAAACTAGTTCCATATCCGCAAAATAGCCTTGTGTTCATTGGACAGTTGATTTTGAATGAATATTAAGGAAAGGTAAACTAGGAAAACAGAAATCTGGACACACAAACCTGTGACATAAACTACCAGCCGTTGGCATCAAATAAACAAGCTTAAAGCCTCACCGTGGGAACTTCTTATGCCCATGCTAATACTATTCTAACTGTTGTTTTCTACAGCAGCCAATTAGAAAGAAAAGTTCAAAAGGTCTACACTATGAGTAGAGCAAATATAGGTTCTCGGAGCCGGTTCTTGATCCAGATCACATTACGTTGTAACCATCACCTTGAGTAGTGCATTTAAGTCAAGTAGTGCACTGATGTTGCATCTGGCAACATTAAAACAAAACGTAAAATGACGTCACTACTTTTTTGATCTGTGAAAAACATTGTAAGCTCCTTGGTGATTTAAGGCGACTACAGCACCCGATAAAGGCAGCACACATAGGAATAGTGCCATCTCCGTCTCTCAACAGGCCTGGGCTGGCAGTGCGAACAGTGTCGGTACACGAAGTTTACGGACTATGAAAGCGTGCGTGCGTAAAAACATGTTCGAAAGTTAGAAAAATGAGATTTATGGAAAGGTAACAGCTTAAATCGAAAAATGCGTTAACTACTTATCGAGAGTGTTGAATCACGAACATTTTGATAGCAAATTCAACCGTGTTTACAGCTTAAAAGATACACAATATTGGTATTTAGAGGTGACTTTGTGAGCTTTTTCTATCGAACCAAAAGTGCTGAATCATGTTTTCAGCAAACTACTTATCTAGTTTATGTCCTGAATATTACCGTAGTATTTTTTTCTTCGATTTAATGCAGTGCGTCATGCTTATCTACGCATCATAAAATCGTAATTTAGGTGCTGTAGTCGCCTTAAGTGATTTACATTGTTTCATTTAGCATACACTGCCAGGCCCTATTGCTACAGTCCATACCCATACCTCATCAACTGATAAGGAATAAATTTCTAGAAATGCAAGATGAAATTTCTAAAAGAAAATTTCTATTGCACTGTTTTTTAAAACGGCTCCTTTTCATTGTGTACATTTTATAAATCTATAACTTTTACAGATAACTTACCTGCTCCGAAGGAAGGCCCTTCCCCTTGGTATTGTTGATGATGGGCGCTATTCATAAACTGTCAAACTAGTTAACCTTGAATAACACGTGGACTAGGAGTTATGAAGTGATTTACCAATAAAACCGTATTATTTTTTAATGATAAAAATCCGATGCCTCGTTGTAAAAATTTCGAACAGCTCTAGTAAGTTTGTTGTTTGCATCGCATCGTAAAGGCTAACGCCTACCTGCTGGCCTAGGCATTGTCTGGCATAATGCCTGACTGTCGAGCGTCTCAGAACTACAGCTTTTCTGCTGTTAAGCTTTTGTATCGTTTGATTTCTTACTTGTATGATGTAAGATGCTTGTGATATGTGTAATCCACTGTCGACTATGATAGTAAGGTCAGATTTTAAGGCGGTTTTATGTAGAAAATAGGAATTTTGGAGTATTTTGGGAACAAAAGAATTTCCCTATTTTGTTTTCAGAGTTATACAAAATTTCACGGTATATATGTCACCTCAGAAAAAAAGCTAAAGCTCAACTTAATCAAATATGGCAAAATTAATGACCCCCTACATTTCCATACAAATGACAAATTCATAGAAATTAACATTCACATAAATAAACATAAACATAAACACCGGAAATGAAAATAAATAAATATGTTTCTTAATTAACTATTCGAGGCATAAAATAAAATGATTATGAAGAAAAAGTCGTTAGTCAAAATTTCGATGATAAAGATCTCACTCGGCGCGATGTTGGTGAGACAAAATCTGTTCGAATATAAATCTTATCTTTGAGTTAATACTTACGACAAGTTAACAAGTTAATTTAATAATTATCTGTGGACCACACGCAGTTTGAGTACTGATGTCCTCCCGCGCAATGATCTATGGGCTAGTACTGTCTTTGTACACGTTGAATATGCGTGGGCCGAGTATGGAGCCTTGCGGGACCGCCGGTAGCCTTTATGACTCACTGGAGTTATAATGTTTTCAAAGTTTGTTTCAAGACGCGGTTATAAATCGACATTGGTAAAGAAAAAAATGAAGTTACATAATTCTTCTTCTTATCGTGTAGGTATAGTCAAGCGTACTTGACTAAACCTGGTGTTAGAATTTTTCTAATCGCACAATGGCCTTTGACTTGGTTTTAACGACTGTAGTCAATCGAAATAAGCCGAGACCGACAGCTTAACGTGCCCTCCGCACAGAAACGCTAGTGATAAACTGCCACTTTTTTTGTGAAAAGGCGAAAATAATAATTTGGTCCTTATATAAAATTAAAAGGTACCATTAATATGACTTTGATATCAAATTACAAGTCTTTTTGTCTCTATTTAAACTACAAATGTCATGGCCTTCTGCTTAGTTGTGTCTAGAAAATGCTTCCCATAATTCTTAAACCCATTTTGTAAAAGGCTTATTCTCTATCTGTTACAACCTTTTAGGGAGAGTGCAAAAGTTGGACATAAATATGATAGTAAGGTTTTCTTTCGTTTCGGTGCGGTGCTTGGAACTTAAGGCCTTTGTGGCTTGCATATCAGCTTTCTTGTTTACAAGTACTTAGTGGGACTTATAGTATCATAGATTTGAAATGCTCTTGCATTATTTTTGCACTTATAGCATAATGCTCGGTCAACATCCTTTCAAATACGGAAAACTTGGTGCGTCGATGCGCAAATTATTAATATTGCCATATACTTGCCATATTTGTCTAGTTTCAAGCCTTAAATCATCATTGTTTATAACTATTTAATATCCTAACATAAACTTAGAATTTCTCTACGGAAATAACTATGAACTTCATGCAAGTTGCAGGTACTATATGGATTGTTTTACAACAGTGTCATTCTGTTTGTGTTTTGTTTATATTCTGATTTATTTCTGTTTTTCATTTGTCAAAAACATAGTTTTTGTAAACATAAGCATCATTGAATTGCACATAATTTTGCACAAAATATTTAAGGAAAAGAAAAATTGTTCGGTGCGAATGGGACTTGAACCCACGACCACAGGATTAGATCTCTAAAACCTGAGCTATGGTGCTCTAACCCAGCGGTTCCCGAATGGTGTTCCGCGGAACCCTAGGGTTCCGTATGAGGCTCTCAGGGGTTCCGCGAAAATTCAAGATTTCAACATATTTTTTTCTAGTCTAGCCAGATATTGTAAATCGCTTCACCTTTGATATAATATGTAGGTAGGTATTTATCTTAACAAGTTTTTCGTTTAAAGTCAAACTATACTTATAAGATGCGAACACCAAGTCACAAAGCTTTGGTGTGGTGTGACTTCACGTAAAAAAACAGTGTTACAGTTAGTTAGTTACTTGAGCTTGGGTTCCGCCCCAAAACGGTGAACCAAAGAGGGTTCCGTAGCCAAAAGAATTAGGCAACCGCTGCTCTAACCAAGTCAGCTATCGTGCCTTTAAATCGAACGGCAAAATTTCTTAAGCTGTCCCAAAAATTCTAACATAATGTTTTAGAAAATAATGACCTTCATTATCCATGCCTTAGTTAGTTTAGTGTAATTGACAAATTGGAACGTTCTGTAGCAGATATTTAAAGCCTCGGACGTTTGGTCTTAACAGTCTCTGTAATATGACATAAGATAGAGACACACTGACATGCGATGCTCCTGGATATCGGTCGTCGGTTTGTTTGTGTCTATGACTTTATAGAAAACAGTCAGAAATTCAAAATAAATACATTTGAGTCCACAATTTCAATATGCTTCAAGAATTAGCAAAGGCTTCAAAGATTTTCATTTTGCTATGGTACTTAAGCTGACAATTTCGACTAAGATATTAAAATTTATTCCTGAAAGCACTTTCTCCGTCTTCATTTACACTTTGATGAGTCACCCCTGAATCTAAAGAGCCATATTGCTATATCATTCGTAATATCCTTGTTGAGTTATCGTTTGTACAAGACATAGATAAACCTTTCCATTAGCAAACTAGATGAAGGGGAAACGCTTGAAAGTAAGTTACGGTCGCCCACTCCTTCTATCACAATGCGTCTGACGGATTGTAGGGTACTGTTGACAAAGTAGATGGACGTTATGGTAAAGAAACATTCATAGCGGTAATCTGTTGTTTGTAGTTTATTTTTCTTTGGAGAAGTGCCAGGACTTAGTTTAGAGCTCATTTGCCTCTACATCGGTCGATCTTCAGCCTGCTTTACGAGATTATAGCATACTGTTAGCAACATAAAGTATCTATACTATCTAATAAGAGGAAAGATTTGTATTTTTGTATGTAACGAATAAACTTAATAACTACTGGACCGATTTCAAAAATTCTTTCACTATTAGGATGCTACATTATCCCTGAGTAACATAAGCTACATAATTTTCCCGAATTTCCACGGGAACGAAGTCCCGAGCGGGATGCTAGTCCTACTATAAACCGATTTAAATTTGAGAATTGGTTGTGTTTAGTAGGTAAATAATAGGCTAGGTACTTGGTTTTTTTACTGGTTCCAGGTTGGATTATTTAAAAAATGTAAAAGCATATTTTTTCTTCTTTTTAAGACACTTAAAAAGTGTATAAATGGTTCTTATTTCCTTGGAACAGAGATTTTTTTTCCAAATTTCTATCAAGTGACCTCAGGATATTATTCCAGTCATCCTTCTACAATACGGTTTGAAGGCTCTTCTTCGTTTAATCGTATCGACTATGATTGGCTTAAAAATTAACATTACCTCTCTTAATATTATGTTTTGACGGTAAGCCAGAGAGAGCAAATAGAGCAACGATTCAATGTTGTTCAAATTCGATGCAATTTAAATATGTATATATATATATATATATATATATTTTAAATAAATAAACGCTACACACTCATAGGCCCACACTAAGGTTTTCCCTCGTGTTGTGGGTCCCTTGGAACACACATAAAGACAAACACAAACACCCATGACCCGAGAACAAACATCTGCTTTTTACACGAATGTTTGCCCCGACTGGGGATCGAACCCAGGACCCGCCGATCAAGAGGCAGCGTCACTACCACTCGACCAAACCGGCCGTCAAACTGACTTTTACCTTACTTGACTTTTTACCTTAGACTCTATAAAAAAATGCTCTCATCATAAATCGCACTTTGTATGCAGCATGTACTGTTATTGTCACCATTACTGCGATGTAGGTTTCTCTAATTCGCCATGCTATAGTTATGCCTGTTTGATTGGTATGCTAACACGTTATTAGCTTTAATAGTGTATACTCATCCGAGACCAATTTTAGTTTTAATGGTGGAACTGGAACATGAGAGAAGCAAAAAGCGAATTTCTGATAAAAAGACAAAAGTGTGAACAATTTTGTACAAATTTTTGTTTTGCCAGGGAAATTCGATATTGAAATTCTACAGAGAGGGATGCACACTAGCAGATTCATTTGTTAAACACCAATATTTTTTCTAATTTTTATAAGTGACTAACTTTCCACCCGGGACTTCGTTCCTTTGGTAATTTCGGGAATGAATTTATACACCTCAATTTTGCACCCAAGTTATGCAAATGACCTACTTACGAGTACATTAAAACATTAGTCGCAGTTTTCTATTCGTCTCTCTATAACTACTGATATGATCTTCGCACTATGTCACAGATTTATAAATAGCCAGGTATAGTAGCAGTACGTGTGTGATTTTTTTGAAAAATACTTTAACCTTTATGTAAGTATTTAATTCATTGCTACATTTGTTATGCTGATTCATAGTGAATTGTAAAAAGCTAAACTCTCAAACAAATCCTCCAGAACGCTCCAGTCTCTACTTTACTCCATAATCAAATCTTCAAAGCCAAACCACAAGGTTCCTAACTTATTGTATCATCGGTTTATCTGCTATAGCGTGATTAATTAACTAAATAGCTTCGTTTTCCGCCTCATTAGATCTCTGTTCCGGCTCTTTTATAGCTCTAGGAATATCTTTGTGGATGCTCCCACGTGTGTCAATACTTTAAATTTTATGATCATTGGCTTTATTTCTAACTACGAATTGAGACGGTATCTATGCTAAATATAAATAATTAAAATTGCCAAGAATTTGCAGTAGAATGCTACATTGCGGATTGAAGATTCAGCAAAAAAAAATGTCAAATGGATTAAAAAGTAATAATTATTTTAGTTTCTCTTGTGAAAATGGATTCATCCGTTGGTCATTTATTAGAAGTGTTATCTATTTTGGAAGAGCCTGTTAGGATCTGCGTGTACTCTTACCCTGTAACTGAATACATTTATTTATAATGATTATTTCTTTTCCTCTGCACTTTATTTCTGTGTGATAGTTTGTTATTATTTTGTTATTCAAGTGACTAGACACATGATTGTTAGTAGTAGGTATTAATATCTTCAACACAATTTCCGAACTTTGCACCACGTCGTCCTATGCTTGTTGTTTCTTATATCTTTAATGATTTAACGTTCCTTTTGTCCCGTTGCTGCCGTTTAACTTTATGAAGTGTTAATTTCTACTTGTCTTGCTGAAGTTACGTTTATTTTATGGGTTATTGTTGTCTTAATAGGGCTTGGAAACAGGCGAGAGGCTCGCAAATTTGCCTCAATGCTCCTTTCATTAACTTTTTGTTTATTTTCAGGAAGTCCATATTTATTGGCAATACTGTTAAGATCTTTCCTAAAACTAGTTATAGTACAAGATTTTTGCTCGCATCTTTTCTGAAAAAGCGTCACTCTTTCCATTTCTCAAAATATTTAATAGACTTGTGCAAAAATCAGACGGAACGCTAGATCAAGTACCTAGTTTAAACATTTTATATATTGACACAGTTGAAATATTAGTTATTATACATGTTTTGTGAATGGAGAACGGATTCAAGAACCGTTGAATGATATGCGTTTGATTAAAGCAATTGCAATCATTTACATTAAACATGTAACTCTGTGCTAAAATGATGCTATGGAATAGTATCATGGCTTGACTTTGTAAAAATAACGGCATTAGAAAATTCAGTTTTGTTTGTTTTCATCAAATCAGTAAATAAACCCATCTATGAGTAAAACGATATGACTCTATAACAAGCTTTCCTGGAAGCACTTATAGTGAATCCTGCGAAAGCTGTTGATAGCCATTCACTTGGTTTTGAAAGCAATGAAACGTGATTCATAGGAAGTGCTTTTCTAATGTTACTCCGCGATGCTTATAGGCGCCTGGTGCTTTTTAGAAACTGTCACTAATGCTGAAATCAAAATTTATTAACCATCAAATCGACATTGGTTAAAAAAATAATATAATAGACATATATAAAACAAATAGAGTCCGAGTTTTAAGAAGACAAATCTTTTTAAGGGTTTTTTAACTGAACTTTTCATTGAACATTTGGATAATGTGTATACCTATATTATGTTTTCGGTTTCGTTGTAGTGTGTTACAGAATCTTCTTCTTTACAAGTCTTCTTATAATATTTATATTCTTTATTGCACAAAGTAAGAAAATTTTTACATAAAAATAGTGTACAAAGGCGAGCTTATCTCTAGAAGAGATCTCTTCCAGCCAACCTAACCGGTGAGAAATAGTGTACGAGACGGGGAGAGAAATCAGTTTTATGCTGAGCCAGCGCCAATTAATTGGCACAGTAATAATTTATTGTAATAATTAAGTACTTTCTTTTGTGTTATGTTTCCATGTTTTTATGTATTTTTTAATATTTGTTTTTAGCATTAAGTTTTTTTCCTGTGTCAATTTAATAAAGTGTTTCTATTCTATTCTAAAATTGCGCACAACGGAATTATTACTATTGTATATCATAATAATCATAAATGTATTGAATCTGAATCTAATACACAAGTTCTCTATATTTAAGATCTCCGTCTAAAATCTACAAAGCATTACATCTTTCTCTGTCAGCTTTATCAATAAAACATTTAACTACAATTCGATTCGATACTCCAAAATCGGACCAATGATATTCCAAAACTGGTATTCAACTATTTAACTTGTGACAATGTTGACTGGCGTAGTAATTGCATTTGTTTGTTCTCACCACTGGGCAAGGCTATCTGGCTTCAGGCTAAACAGTTGTTTACCTAGTATTGTAATCTATTTACTTATTAGTTCGTTATCTTTTAAGAGATAAGTTTAATTATATTCTATGGAATCAAAGCTGTGCAAGTTTTATGCTCGCTCTCTTTATACTTTTTGTTGCGTGGTTAGTTACAAAGCACGTTGAAATACGTGCTTTGAATCATTTGAATCTAAATTAAATCTTTGTCAAAGTCATTAAATGAGCACTTATTTTTTTTTAATTTAAAACTAGATGTATTTTTGGAAATGAGTAGAAAATACACACATCAACGCGGTCTAGGGATATTGCACAATTTTTCATACAAAAGAGGTCTGTTTGAGAAGCTATAAAAGCATACTCGAGATACATGGAGAGTTATAGTTTATAGACAAGCAAGTGCTAAACCTGAATTTTCAATTCTAGTCAACAAATATTGTTTTACTTGAATTTTCTGAAAACGTGACGGAAACGAAAACGAAACTGCACTTTTTGCTGACTTTTACGCAAATTTATTTGAATTTACGCAAGTTTTTGTACTAGAATTGAAAATTCTGTGTATTTGTGTGTCTGTCTGTGGCAAATAAATGCCTAAATATATAGGCCGATTTTGTGAGGTTTTTTTGTTTGTAAGCTGACGTAATCGAGATGGTTCTTAGCTACATTTGATGAAAATTGGTTCAGCCGTTTAAGAGCTATAAGCGATCGAATGTTGGGGGTAATGTTTATTAACAAAACGGCTAAAGTTTATTCTACTAGATAGTTATCGTAAAGACTTCTAGTCAGTTAATCGCAAATCCGTTAAATCGCAATTAGAGACGGTGGTCTTATCGATGGAAATATTAGTATCACCAGTGCCCTAGTTCGATGTCTGGTGCCAAGTAATTGGACAAGGACGAACGAGATACAGCGGCCTGCTGACGCTCTTAGATCTTGTAAATTAACTAAAGATAACGGGATATTTTATTCATTCTTTAAAAAATGGCATCTACCGTGATTTTGTCAGTGTCTGATTTTGTTAACCAAAATTAAAATATAGAATGGCGTAGTCGCCAATATTAAGTAGGTAGAGATACCCCTTACGAGTACGTCAGAGCTTCGTCTGTTTATTAGCAGGTTAAGTTAAGATGACAATTTTGGAGCACTAAGGTGTTAAGATATCCCGTTGGGGTGTGTTTTTAAAGGGATATTTAACTTTAATAATAATCATCGACCCATACTTTGCAGTTTTAACAATTATGGTATAAATTACGACCAATTTAGAAAAAAACCTCAATTGATTATAAGAAATTATGCAAACTTGATACACATAGTTTGTCACACACTTGTCTCTAATTTGCAACAGTACGGTAAAGATTAGGGATTGTAAAGGTATTTTGACTTGAATAATTTTTCATAGCATAATTATTTTTTCACAGCACAGTTATTTTGATGGCCTAATTGCCCCTGCTTAGTTATAAAATGTTAAGTTGTTCTTATTTATTGTTGTTATGGAAATATTTTAGAAATAGGCAAACATTTATTACTATTTCACGATACCTAAGATACAAGTATACATATACTTAGTTTAGGTATCACAATAGCATATTGACCTACTAACCATTTTGTAATCCGTAAATTTTTGTTTAGTGTTAGCATAATTTGTATTACTTTTAAATACCTAGTACTGTTTATTTTACATTTTACTGTATTTAGACTTAAGTTTTACGTAAATAAATAGATAGATTCTATTCTATTTGAAATACTTAAAAAAAATGAACTTAAGATTTTTAACCCCCGACCAAAAAAAGAGGGCTGATATAAGTTTGAAGTATGTATCGTAGCTCCTAAACGAAGCTGATGTGATAGAGCTAAGCTAAGAACCATTTTAGCTATATTTGATCAAAATTGGTTTAGCCGTTTTAAAGTTACAACCGATTGAATGTCGGAGGTAATACAACATTTTTAATTTTCAGTTTAAAGAATCTTTATTTCTCATTAAGACAATGACACTTACATGAGAAAAGGGTTAGTTTATAAAAGTACATTATTTTTGTCGCTGTACACAGGCAAGACAATATAGATTTAAGAGTGGTTAGTACGTAGTAGATAGGGTTAACTTACAATTCACATTAAAAACATTGAATTCACATTCTCACACCTAGTTAAATACAAAAACACACTTTATAAACATGTTTTTTTTTTTTTTTTTCTTAACAAAATTTAAGTAGTATAGGTAGTTATTTTCTATAAGTATGTATTTATTAATTGTTTCACATTCACTTTAGCAGGTATTCGTATAGTTTTGACTTACATATTTCTAGTGATTCGACGTTTTTTAAATTAGAAGTTATGAAGAGACCAACAAAACAGATTCTGTAAAACAGTGTATATAAAATTTATCTGTTCCATTGCCAATCTATAATTTTATACCACAAAGCTGTAAATTTTCTATAAGAATCTTATTTAATCTCAAAACATTGATCTCTAATAAAAATATTTTTAGCATACACAGTATCGAGAGGATCAATACATATTTATATTCATCATTGAACAATATTATGTTCATATTATCTTTTTGGCCTGTTTCCATGGACGTTGTTGGCTCGATTCTGCTAAATAACCTAGTAACTAATAAAACTCTAAATACTCTGCACCTATAAAATATCAGTAAGTAACTTATTGCTGTTTGTTTGTGTTTGGTCGAGTTACTGCTCCTTATTGTTGTTTCAAAATAATAAAATTTAAGTGTTGGTTTAGAGTTTTTGATTTAGTGTGGTGAAGTTGTAACGAGACTGTATGCATCAGTTCTGACTGTATGCGTCTTTTTCTCAACCTTATTCAGCTACTCTAGCATATACAATGAGACTTTACTCTCATGAGAGTTGATTGCCAAGGAAAAGATAACCATAAAAAGATAACTTCTACTGTATAACAGTAGAAGTTTACATTTATTTTGCATTTGATTGCCTTTGTCAAATGATTTTGAATTGCTAAGAGGACGCTTGTCCAAATTTTCCCTTCCATCCATCCATACGCTCACGTCTATAATCACTAACAGGGTAGACAGAGCAACAATGGTTCTAGAGAACCACTTGATGCCACGTTTGACACAAATTGTTAGGGTTATCAGATGGAATATGAGTATAGTGGTGATAGGTGGTCAGCCTTTCACCCACAATACAGCAAAACCCTTGCATCCCAGTTACTGGTTTCTACAAAATGCCTGGGAAGAGTCTGCAGCTGCCACATTCTAAGTTTTTCTTTCACTCCCATTTTTTCCAAATTTTAACGCAAGAAAAATGAAAACTTCTCTGAATACCATGGACTTAGTACTTTCTCTTTCTGAATACAAATAGGTTCCATTTTCTTTGGGGTGATTTGGAAATCTATACTTTCATGAGAAAATGGTCTCATTGCTTATAATAGGGCAGCAGCATTCTCAGATTTAATCTTCTTATTCGGATAATTATTTTAAATTTAACTACAAATACATAGGACTGACGGTAAAAAATCAGAGGAACAGCGCGATACTAATATAAAAGTTAGCAAGAGATTTGACCTTTTTGGAGCGCTTAATAATGCTACATCACTCTACAGCATTTCTTTATAAGGTCAAAGTCACATAAAGGAAGATAATTTCTGACGTTTGCCGCATCAGACATAAAACAAGCTGTATAGAACCTTACTGACCCACTTCCAGCCGTATTAGGCTTGATGTAGTAACTCTTACTCGACCTTTAGTAATCCTATAGGCATGCCTGTCGTCAGATACTTATCCAGATTTATCTCCGAGAGCGCTATATCATGTGATATGATGTCGTATATTACAATATTAGCTGCAATACTGGAGTTTGGAATAATCCTTGTTTATTTGATGTGCATAAGTAGAATTTGGGTCAACGGATTTTGTATAGTTTTCAGTTTTACTATATGGTTGCTAAAATTAAGAATTTGTGTGTAAGAGATGATAATTTATTATTTTTTATTGCCAGTTCTTCTTTCGAGATAAGGTGGAAATTTTGGGTAACTGGCTTTTTCATACAGACATTTTTGAATTTATACGGGGATGTTAAATCCAAATGTAACAACATTTTGTGGCAAGGTTGGGACAATTTAGTTTAGTTATCCTTTCGAAGGAACTGTATTTAAGCCTGGTCATCAGTTAAAACTCCAAAGCAAAAGTATATGAATTGTCCTCAAAATCTCGATAAAACCAAGTATTAAAATCAAAAATAATTTTGGAAATAGTTGCTGAATCAAAGAAAGTATAAATATCAATTTCATAGAAAGTATAATAAAGATTTGAAGTTTATACTTCTAGTTTATATGGGCTGGTAAAAAAAACAAAAACAATTCTAGTTCTAGAAACATACAATGTTTCTGCTGATAGGAATCATAATTTTCCACGTCAAAAACGTAAGAGTCACCGACTTCAATCCCAAAAAGACAATTTTTTCGAGAGTTTCCCTCAATTTCTTCAGGATTCCACCATCAAATCCTGGTTTCCTTACCATGGGACCACCCTTTCCAACAAAAAAGAATAATCAAAATCGGTTCATAAACGACGAAGTTATCCGCGGACATACATTAAAAAATATATATACGGTCGAATTGAGAAACCTCCTCCTTTTTTGAAGTCGGTTAAAAAGCAAAATGTAATAATGAATTTACTATTTGTTGAAAGAGTATTTCGAAGTTCCCACCGGCTGTTCCGCGGCGCACGATACGCACTATCATGGTCGGCAGATCGCGTGATCTTCAGAAATGTTATAATTTAAGGTGCCGGCTACTAATGGTCCTAATTATGGCTATTTCGAAAAATTCGCTTTCACTTTTTTTTAATGTCAATGTACGCATTCCTTGCGATTTGGGACGAGGTCATTGAACTTATTAACGTTTAGATTGAGCTACCCATGGATGTTTTACTTATTCTCTTTCTGCTAGTGGTTTTCTTCCTAGCAAGCTCCAGTAGGCCAGGGTGTTGGGCGAATAAGAAATAAGTTGGCGAACTATTCTGGCATTATCTAGCAAGATTGCTTTCTGCATCTTCATCACTGACTTCTCTGTAACACCTAGCCTTCGAAGACGTTAAGGATGGTTCTTTGGCATTAAAATATTCACTGGGTATTTCTGTAAATGCTACCTACTCTCCAAAATTTACATGTACTTTAATATACATGTTATTTGGTCATGTTTATTTGTACATTTACAATTTTCCGTTGAACATCGTCGAAACATGTGCCTACTATAACAGTTTTGGACCATCTATGGATACTACTTTCACATACTACCTTTGCACTTCTTTCAGTTAGAGGGAAACGATAGGTGTCACCTATTTTTAGGTGCCTAATTTTATCAGTATATGTCTGATAACATTCATAATTTCTTTTCAATCACAAACATCAATGAACGTCTATATCACAGCGAGAATAACTGAATAAATGGGACCAACCACGAACAATCAATAAGCTGTAGAGATGGGCCGCTGTTACTTCGTTACATCTTTCGAGTAAATTTTAAAATTTTAGATAAATTGTAGTATTGGTATTGATACTCAAATATGGGGATTAGCTACTTTAATTAGCTAGCAAACTTTTGAAGGTGATTCTTCTTATAGAACTAAATGACTTTCTCCAAGGAACCCATAAAAAGTTCACAAAAAAAAATCGCACAAGTTGTTTATGTATGGAGACGCCAATTTTTTTTTAATTTCTCTCTATGTTCCTTGGGGAGAATTGTTCCGCAATTTTTGATTTAAAGTCACTCATCAGCGTTGCCAGTTTTTTTTTCGGGAAAAGCGGGATTTAGAAACATTTTGAGTAAAATAGCGGGATTCTGTCGTCGAAAATGGGACGTAATGAAAAAAAACGTAAATAAAAACAGTAGTTTTTTACTACTTAAGCTTTTATCTTAGTTTTAAACTAAGTTTACAATGATATTGATTATATAAAGCCAGAAAACGTTTTTTAATGATTATATTTCACTGAAAATTTAACTTATTTTAAAGAGTGAAAGAGAACATGTTAGCGAAAGAGAATACTCGTATGTTGCTTCGCATCTTCCGAAAAGCGGGACTAAGCCTATTCTGCGCGGGACATTCCATTCTGGGCTAAAAATCGGGACGTCTGGCAACGCTGCTATACATATAATTTTATAACTGTTTAATCATTGGTGACAGATATTAATCTTCGTTTCAAAGTCCAACATCGCATTCTGCAGATTAATAGACTAGGCTCTGTTGATTGATCCCCGAATAGCTAAGATAGACGCGTGAGATATATTTGTCGTATGTATCTTGTATAGCCCTCTCATTCTATCGCATATCGTCAGTACGGAACAGACAGAACAACATCGAATTGACAAAATGATGACATGCGTTGATTTAACTATGAAGGAAACCAAAGATATTCCTCTCGTTTTCCTCGCTTTGGACTCTCAAAAGCTGTTAGATAGATTATTATATTTGAGTGTGTAAAAGCTTCCTGTAGTCGACATAATTCACCTGACTTATATCACCTTAGTGAATTAAGTACACTTAAAGTATACTTAATGCACCCATGTGATTTAAAGACTTATGTCTACCTTTATTGGAAAATGATGACTTTAAACTTTAGCGATTTGAATACATAATTATGGGAAAATGATACCTGTTAAAAGTATCTTCGAAGTAACATCACTATGAGTAACAGTAACAGCGCCGACTAATCTTCCTAATTTGGTATTTACCAGCCACTACCGCCCTGCAAGTCTGTCCGTCTCCTTAAAAGTCACGTTCCTTCTATTTTTACCATTATATTAGGAGCCCAATCCTTTTGATTTCTCGCCTTTGATCTTCGCCGGTGGCCGTCGGTATATTTAATCTGTGACAAATAACCGGCATTGATCTATGGTATGGAATTTTTATTTGAATTTTTCGGTTGCGCTTTACATTTTTGCGCATGATTTGTAGATCTTTATGGAGTTGTAGAATGCGTTCTGGGATATTAACATTAGCATTATTTTTATGTAAGCCGTTGATCTTTTAAAAATCATTACCTATTAGTTTTTATAACCGCTAAGTGATTTATTAGAAAAGCTTGAACAGATTTTTACGTTTAATAAAAACATGAATTGTAAATGACAAAAATCGAAGAAAACAATTTTTGTATGGTCTGATAAAAAAAAATGACTTTTCTTTACTATTTGGACTACGCCAACGAAGATTCGAGTTAGAACCATTGCTACGTAGTAAGACAAATTACATGTGGTTTGTTAAAATGTCTTCTTGTTGTCATTGATTTAAAATGTATTTATCGACATTAATAATAATGCGTTAAAAAGTCTTAGTAACAAAATGTCTTAAGTATTTTTTTTCCATCATCAACATCTAAATAGGCAACAATATCTAAACTTTACACTTTTTCAAAGTCACTAACAATTTAATAATTAATTATAACATCACAATATCATATTTCATGTTATGGCTTAGTCTACGCGTAACGTAATTAGCGTATACGATATCAAGTTACGTTAACGTTAAAGCCGACGTTAAATGTTAAAATATTCGTGATGAAAACACGGTTCAGTGACTTCCTTTATTCAAATAACTGAATAAGTTCAAAAAGGGTTTCGCAACCTTTTTTTAAATTAATTTATTTTTACCATTAAACTGGTAGAGATATCAAATTTTTCTACTGGACGACTTCGAATAAGTAAAAAGAGGTTTCCAGAAGGAAACGACGGGACGCCTTTGCCCTGTAGTGGGACAGCACTTGCTAACTAAAAAAACAATGTGAATTAATCCACTAAACTGAATAATTTTCCCAAGATGAATCGACCCAAATAAAAAAAATCGCCCTTTTATAGCACTTCAGTGCCATATAGGTATACAGAGCTTTATGTAAATCTCTTTCAACCTCTCGGGTGCTAAATCAGTCCATGAAACTGAACAACTCTCCCCAAGGAACATAGATCAAAAACGATCTGTTCCTTGGGGACAAAATGCGCTATATGCTGCTGAAGTTTGTATGGGAACTCAAAATTTTTTTTCGTATTTTGACCTAATGTCCCTTGGCTAAAGTTGTTAAGTTTCATTGACTGATTAACCACCCCAGAGGTTGAAAGAGATGTACCTGAAGCTATGTATATGAGGTCTCGAAATGTTTTTTTTTATAAATTTCATATGGTTTTCTTGGAGAAAGTGATTCAATTTAATGGGGAAAATCGCGCCTTAAGGGTTCATTTTCTAATTTTAAGGCAACCTGTATCAATAAATTATAGAACAATTAAATAAATACACGTATATTATTAAATACTATGTTATTCGTGACAGGTTTATTCTTAAAGAATTCATTTAATAACCTGCATATTACAAAAGCCCAGAAAACCATACGATGTCATTGATCGAGTGCAAACCAACGGTTTCTCACCACTGGCCAGTACGCTGCCCAGCGCAGCGTCGACATAGTAGCGATAGTGATGTTAATAAAACAATTTATTATCGATAACCGAGGTAAAGCAAGGAAATATTGTCACGGTGTGTTAATAACATTGAAATAGGTGAAGCGATAGAAAACGCTGTTAACAGGTAATACGAGTAAGTCTAGAGAAAAAAACAAATGAAAGGTATCGAAGAAAAATCTAATAGATGAAAAGTGGATCTCCTCCTTCTTTGGGGTTGGGTTTGAACGTATGTAAATGCTATGTAAAGTCTATTTTTTCAAGTAACCTACCTATAAGCTCTCTAATGCTAAAAAAGCCATTGGAAGTGGGTCAACGGCTGCACTTTGTATTGCGATATATACAATTATTCTTCATTGGACTTCTTTAAAAAATGTGGTATTTTTGCGTGATTCATGATACTTAATTAAATCCAGCGTGCTTGACATAGAATTTACTGCCTTTTATTTATTTTGGATCTTTATATGGCAAAAAATCTTCCTTCTGTGAATTTAATTAGTACTTTTATTTTTTAATTTTTAGTTTTATCGATACTGAGCTCCAACATTGCCCAACACTAGACAATACTTTGGAAGTGCTTGTTGCACAAATAAATGCAAATATTCTCAAATGTTTATCTTAAAGATGTTTAGTGCAATAACATTTGAGTAGTTGGAGTGTTTGTGAACTTGGCTAGTTGGAATCGCCTATTTATATTATTGTAGAGAAGGATTTGCAATAAATAAACAGTCGTAGTTGAATCTGTTGAAATTTTGCTTTTATTGTATCGTCGATTTGCTCGAAATGTTAAACTTTTATACACATACTCCTAGCTACTACAGCTTTAGGTATCTCTCTTTCAACCTCTCGGGAACAACTTTCCCAAGGAACATAGGTCAAAATACGAAAAAAAAATGTTGATCTCCCATACAAAATGCGCTTTAGGCTGATGAAGTTTGTAAAGGAACTCTTTTTTTTCGTATTTTGACCTATGTTCCTTGTGGAGAGTTGTTCAGTGTCATGGACTGATTAACCACCCGAGAGGTTGAATGAGATTTACCTAAAGCCCTGTATAAGTATTTAGGGTGGCTTTAAAGTTAGTGAAACTTTAAAGGGTGATTCTGCCCATCAACCTGAACAACTTTTCCCGAGGAACCTATATGAAATAATCATTAAAAATTTCGTCTGTACATAGACAAATCTTAAGTACTGTGCATGGAGACTTTGGAGAGGCAATTTTTTTTTTACATTTCGAGTTATTTTCCGTTTTGTAGGCTGATTCACATTCATAATTTTTACTTACCATATTAATGTCATTTAATGTTATGAGATAGTTATGAGCATTAGTGAAAATAGAATAATTAAGAGGGTCTCATTTTTTTTCTACACAAACGGCATTTACGGTTTCTACTTACTTAATTTTAAGTTATCTCTGTAAAACTGTTATATAATGTTAGCATTGAAAATTAAATAAATAAATAATAAATAAACGCTACACACTCAAAGGCTCACACTAAGGTTTCCCTTGTGTCGTGGGTCCCTCGGAACACACATAAAGACAAACACAAACACCCATGACCCGAGAACAAACATCTGCTTTTTACACAAATGTTTGCCCCGACTGGGGATCGAACCCAGGACCCGCCGATCAAGAGGCAGCGTCACTACACTACCACTCGACCAAACCGGCCGTCAAATTGAAGAAATAGACATTAAATTGAAGAAAATTCTTTATGGAGTTCCACCGAAGAATTAACGGGGAAAAAATCGTTCCATAAAACCCTATTAAAAGTTAAAAAAAATCTAATTAGTATCAAAATCAGTACCTTGGATAAGACCTCCAAGACCTCCTTGGATCGGTAACTTCGGTTGTTAATTTTATACTAAGTACATTTAACGAAATATCACACTTTCCCATTTGATGAGTGAAACTGCAACGAAGCTATCAAAATTAACTTGCAAATTGCTGGCACTCCCATACCAGAGGGCATTTGTAGCATAGTAGAGATATCCTAAGGCATATTGATCGGTGTAATAACGGGACCGAAAGTGATATAATTCATAAGGTCAGTGTGCCCTATATCGGGCTGGTTGTGTCAAATTCATCGTCTGGCTAACTAAAGTTGGTGGGACTATGTGTCGAGCGAACGGCGTTTTTTTTTTAAGATGGGTTAACTCTTGACCTCAATCTTGACCAAGGTCATAGATGAGGTCGACGATGGAGTGAGTTAACCTATTAAGGCACTGGTACTCCTACGCACCGACGGAACACAGCAAGCTGTTTGGCGTCAGCCTTCGGTAGGAGGGTGGTCATGAACCAGACGGCCCTTCACAGAGCCTACCACACCGCATGAGACCATAGGACGACACTTCAGATTTCAAAACAAACTGAGCTGTCGTTGCCTAAGATGAATAACTAGGAGGCAGGTCTCATTTGAGTTTCCTTAGTCGCCTCTTACGACACCCACGGAAAGAAATGGGGTGGTGTTATTCTCAACCGGTTTTAGGTGTAAATTGGTTTTAGTCTTCTTCTTCTTATCGTGTAGGTGTAGTCAAGTGTGTGGCAAACTTGGCTAACACTGGTGTCAGAGTTTTCAAACTGCACCAACGGCCTCTGACTTGGTTTTAACGATTGTAGTCAATCGACAACAGCCGGGACCAGTAGCTTAACGTGCCCTCCGAAGCACGGAAATGCTTGATGAATTGCCACTTCGGTCACCCATCAGGTTCTCTGCCTCTGCATACGTTGTTTAACCTCACTGATCGGTTGAGATCAGCGAGCGCCACTGGGCTAATAATGCATTTCTAAAATTAATAGTAGATTAAGCAACAAGGGGATAAAACGGTGTATTATGTCACGGGCAGCATATTGAATCCTGAGCGAAATGAAGGATTCTGTAGTTCATTCCCGAACATAGTGAGGGAATTAAGATGTTAATTCCCGAGCGGAGCGAGGGAATTATGTTAAGAATCCTGGATGAAGCGAAGGATTCAAGTCTGCCCAAGACTAAGACACTTTTATCCCCGAGGAGCTTACTCTACTTTATACACCACTGTGAGGTTAAATAAAAAAGAAATCATAAATTCATCCCATCAATAATGTTTTGAGCCTTCGTTTCTATGTCAGAGTCGCTGGAATTACCTACATACTGGACTTTTTTTTAGATTTATTAAAAAAGCTTACCAAACAATTTAGTAATTCGCGGTAAAAATCACAGATCCAAAATCACCGACGACGTTTTCTTATAATATTTAGTTCCGTAGGCAAAGGAAAGTCAATAGCTAAGACATACAGCCAAGTTTTTATACTAAATATTTTTCATAAAAGTAAAATCTCTTTGATGTGTCAAATTTTATAGTTAAAATCTCCTTGGACCAAGGAAGTTAAGCCTTCAATAGCTTTGTTTTTTTTTCGAAATTATTTTTGATAGAAGTTTTTGTTGAAATTTTGGCGTTCCATATTTAAATATCATTAATGCCCAAGGGAAGTTCCATACAATTTTATTTCCCTTAAGCTTTAATGGCTTACTTTTAAATGTAGAATACTTGACGTATAATACGTGCTCCAGATGCAAGTGGTGTATAAAAATGTTTCGTCACCCCCGAAGTTCGATTGCTTAGTGACTTTTAAACGGCTGAATCAATTTAAATCAAATATAGCTGAAAACCATCTCAATTACGTCAGGTTTTAAACAAAAAAACCGCCTCGAAAGTCGAAACACAGATACTCAGATAATCATGACAAACTTAAGAAACGTTACAATTAGTTTTTGAAGAAAACACAAGATTTTTTAAAAATGCGATGCATAGACAACAGAAGAAAGTATTAGCATAGCAAAGCTATCAAAATTTAAACTTAAGATTGATCTCTGATCTGGACTATGTGTTGAAAGAATTATTGTTTTTCGTAAGAATGTTTTCTAAAGCACGAGAGTTTTTTGAGATGAAATGGAACACAAACTTTAAACTTAAGATGGACCTCTGATCTGAGAAATCTTGGCTAAGGTGCAACAAGACAAAGCAGGAAGAAAATTCGTCACCTGGATAGTAAAAGTTGATGGTACTATGTGTTGAGCAAATGGCGTGTTGAGATAGATATTTTATTTCTCAGTAAACGGATCTTGCAACGAATACAGAAAATATTCAACAAGGTGTACGGATACGCTAGAAGCCATGGATTTGCACAAAACAAGTTTCTTACTTTTTCTACGTTATGTTTGTAAAAAAATAGAAAACAGTGCAGCATACGACATTATTACGCATCGTATTAGGGGCTCTACTTTGTACTATCTACTACGACCGAAATTTCAAAGCGTCTAATGTCAGTACAACTCTGTCTTACGCTAAATAGATGACACTGACAGGTAATGACAAGTGTTGGCCGTCCGTTGATCGTAGATGGTACAGAGTAGATCCCCATATTAGAATGTAGTGCTGTGAAAAATCTGCCAATTATTTACACTGACTAAATCAAAATTTTGTATTTTTTTTAAACGCTTACCCGCGTGATGGATATTCACAAAAAATTTTAGGGAAAGAAAGGATGATGGGCATATTGGTATCGGTATTAGTATGGAACTTGGTACCTGCTCCAATTGAAATAAATGATACATCGTTAAAAAGGTAATTTTCTGTAGAATAAGAATAACAGAAGTGCTAGACCTGGTTCATTGTCCAATAAGAGTAATCCTGCCTTGAAAGTTATTATTCTACAGAAAATTACCTTTTTAATGATGTATCATTTATTTCAATTGGTGCCGATAACAAGTCTCATACTGATGTGCCCATCCTCCTTTCTCATTCTCTTAAATGCCGTTTGACTTGAAAATACGATAGCTCAGTTGGTTAGAACAACAGGAGACCTAATTCTAGGGTTCAAGTCCCAGTTTTTCCTGATTTTATTTTGTAAATTTTCCGCTTCAGCGTTTCATTTAGACCGTGAGTTATCAAGACCGTTAAGTCAATATATCGATGAGGCGTTTTATGTTGACAATTTCATATAGATTCGATAGGGAAACTTGACACTTACAACTTCAGCCTACTTCTCCAAATGTCATTACAATGTGTGATCTGATATCAGTATTAACGTACCAAACTATGTAATAATGGCCATAAAACAATGTAAACTGACCCCGAACGTTGGTATTTTTATTATAATAAGATGGGTTAACTCTTGACCTCAATCTTGACCAAGGTCATAGATGAGGTTGACGATGGAGCGAGTTAACCCAGAAAATGTCTATTAAGGCACTGGTACTCCTACGTACCGACGGAACACAGGAAGCTGTTTGGCGTCGGACTTCGGTAGGAGGGTGGTCGCGAACCAGACGGCCCTTCAAAGAGCCTACCACACTGCATGAGACCATAGGACGCCACCTCAAATTCAGAACAAATTGAGGTGCCGTTGCCTGGGGTGGATTAATAGGAGGCAGGTCTCATTTGTGTTTTCTTAGTCGTCTCTTACGACACCCACGGATAGAAATGGGGTGGTGTTATTCTCAACCGATCACCACACGGCAAAAAGAAGCTGACACTAGATGTCACGTTTGACAGAAATTATGAGGGTATTCAGATGGAACAAGTTGCATTATGGTAAGAGGTGGTCAGCCTTTCGCTTATTACCGCATCCCGCTTACAGACTTTTACTGTATTATATACCTGGGCAGTAGAGTAGGTAGGCAACTGGCACATTCCGAGTTTTTCTTTCACTCCAAGTCCAGCACGGAACAGGTTGTTCATCTTGAACATAAGATTAAATAAATAAATAAATAAACGTTACACACTCAAAGGCCCACACTAAGGTTTTCCCTTGTGTCGTGGGTCCCTTGGAACACACAAAGACAAACACAAACACCCATGACCCGAGAACAAACATCTGCTTTTTACACAAATGTTTGCCCCGACTGGGGATCGAACCCAGGACCCGCCGATCAAGAGGCAGCGTCACTACCACTCGACCACTTCCAAACCGGCCGTTTGGAATCTGGTATTCCCTTATGCTGCATTTTTTAACGCCATCCATCCATACATTCACGCTTTTAATCCCTGACGGGGTAGGCAGAGCATCACGTGGATCGCATAACGGCACGTTTGACAAACACTCTAATGGCCCGTATTACAGGAGACTCAAGTCTTTATCTATACTTAAGTAATTATTGTATCTTTCTCTCACTATCAATGACAAAGACGACTGCTACTTAAGTATAGATCTGAGTCTGAGTCACGTTCTGTAATACGGATCTTAGGAATATTAAATGAAACATTACACCAGCGGCACGCTAATGATGGCCGTTTTGACGTTTATCCACTCGTGAAGTATGGGGCTGTCCATTAATTACGTGAGAAGTTTTGGGGGGGGAGGGGTTCGGGCCAGATCTCACACAATCTCACGTGGGGGAGAGGGGGGGTCTCTACAAATATCACGTAATATTTTCCCCCAAAAGAAATAGTGTTAAATTGTGGGAAAAACCATGTTCTTCCAGTAGCCACTCTGAGTTCCCGTGGACTGAATTAGAACAATCTTTTAAATTGGTAAATCATAGCTGTTTTCTATTGTTCGATTATTAAAAGTTAAAAAATAATTAGGCAAATTATGTAAGTTTTCTAAATAAATTACCAATTAACGTATTTACACTAAAACTAAGCATTTTCATAAAACTCACGTGAGATAAAAGGGGGAGGGGGAGTGTCGAGCCAAATCTCACGACATCTCACTAGAGGGGGTGGGGGGGTCGAAAAATTGCCAAAAACACCTCACGTAATTAATGGACACCCCCTATCGTATTAATTACTTACAATACATTTGAAGGAGCAAATTGCTGTTCTTTTTTGACAATATTAATACGAAACTTCATGAGTGGACAACCGCCATCATAGCGTGCCGCTACTGTAGTATAGTGTTTAAGTCAGTGATAGACAACTCAAGAAATACATTAAAAAAATCTAAATTTATCAATTTTAAGTATAAACAAGATGGATGAAGTTATTATTGTGCTATCAGATCAAACATATCATCTACATTAATTAAGGCCAAATTAAAATAAATCACATTTTTTAATTAATACCAGTAGTGAGTGATTTATTTTTAATAATTAAATCGTAACTGCTGAGCCATTTATTTTACGGATGTGGTTTTAGATGTAAACAGATATTTTTGAGAATATTTTTTTAATGAAAATTGGACATGGTGCGAATTGTTACTTAGTACAACCTATAAAGAGAGGGAAAGTAGGAAGGACAAAAGAGAGTTAGATATTATGTTCAAAAATATTACTCAACTATAGTGCAGGACCATTTTTAAGGTTCCGTACCCAAAGGGTTAAACGAGACCCTATTACTAAAACTCCGCTGTCCGTCCTTCTGTCCGTTTGTCTGTCCGTCCGTCACCAGGCTGGTTCTCATGAACCTTGATAGTTGGACAGTTGAAATTTTCACAGATTATAACAAGACATACTAAAAAACAGAATAAAATGAATATTTAAGGGAGCTCCCATACAACAAACGTATTTTTTTTTGCTCGTTTTTATAGATAATGGTACGGAACCTTTCGTGCGCGAGTCCGACTCGCACTTGGCCGGTTTTTTCTGTGAAGTTCCTTCAGTTAGTAAGAGCTTACACTACAATAAAATAACTGCTATAAATGGTGAAAGCTTACTGAAAACATAACCTAAATGCTGAAAATTCTATCGAGCAACAGAAACTCAGGAATTTAACAACAATTCGCTTATTTGGCATAAACCCGTTTATATTTGTTCACACGGAAGCAAACCAACGACCTGCAAATCTCCAAACATAGTGTGCATTTCACCAAATAAGTCCGAATGGGTGTTTACAAATTTGACGAGTGTTGCCCACTTTGTAGAATTAGCAGAGTATGGGACTCTATATTGTTAAGGTCATAGTAAAAATCCTAAAGGAGAGTTTCAAAGGAGAGCTCATACTCTTTTTCATTAACGCACCATATCTAGGTTTTGAAAACGCCACCCGGTTTTTCTGTGCCACACTTGACACTTACATATTTACTTGGATGATTTGGTCTTAACACATGCTCAATCCAGTGCCTGTTTTTTAAAGGATCTCTTTGCTAATAAGATTTTAATTCCTTCAGCCTTTTTTTTAGTCAGTTTATTGTTTACTAATGGCATGTAGGTATACATACAGTATAATCCTTTATTTAACAATAAAAAAAATGAAAAGCTCATTGAAACAATCAGGTAGGTATTAACAGCGAACTTGTATAAAAATAACCCTAAAATTAAAAAAAATAACCAATCTTCTTCTTATCGTGTAGGTATAGTCAAGTATGTGGCGAACTTGGCTAACCCTGGTGTCAGAGTTTTCAAACCGCACAATGGCCTCTGACTTGGTTTTAACGACTGTAGTCAATCGACAACAGCCGGGACCGACAGCTTAACGTGCCCTCCGAAGCACGAAGCGAATAACCAATTTTGATCAAATAGAGCCATCTCGATTACGTCAGCTTTCAAACAAAAAAACCGCATCGAATTCGGTCTATTAGTTTAGGAGCTACGATACCACAGACAGACACAGATACACACGTCAAACTTAATAACACCCCTCTTTATTGTCGGGGGTTAGCAACAAAAAAACACTTCAAAGAAACCAATAAATTAACCGCTATAGGCACTTATCCTATTCAATGGCAACACTCAATTTTCTCACGTACCTACTAACTGATTTTACATAGAATTGCCACCCGCGTCGATATATTTCTGGTAACGAGTATTACGAATGTCTAAGTGAAAGTTATAGATACCTGCTAACTGTAAGTCCTCGTTATGTGAAATATGAGTTTGTCCAACTCATGTTATTTTGATTTATGGGACTAAACTGTCTTTGTGGACTAGCATTGACTGTTATTAAGTTTGATTTTTCTTCGCAGTATGCAAAGTCAATAAAATCTGCACTATTTTACTAACAAACGGTTTGTAAGTGTTACATGTAATTTATAATTTAAATGGTTTAACTCATGTTACTAAAAATCGGCATTGGGCGGCGAACGCCGGCGCATAACCTGCCTCACTCCCCAGGGCAATCGCGCTAAAAAAACCGGATTGAATCGCAATTGAAACGTAGCTGGGGGGCTACACCCTAAGCGAAGCTGATGCTGATTGAAAGAATGGAATGATGTACATTGCTGTGTTTGGTTCATGTCGTTAATCAAGGTATCCTTATAAAGAAGCAATCGACAACGTTCCATTCGTTTTCCCAGCATCAGTTTCGCTTAGGTGGTAGCCCTCAGCTACGTTTCAATTGCGATTCAATCCACTTTTTTTAGCGCGATACAAGGACCTGAAGAAGGTCCTTGTATAGGATCGAAACTTTCGGCCCAGTTCCATTTTTAGTGAAATGAGTAAAACGATTTTTTTTAAATATACGATGGGTTAACTCTTGACCTCAATCTTGACTATAAGGTCAAAGATGGAGCGAGTTAACCCAGAAAATGCCTATAAAGGCACTGGTACTCCCACGCACCGACGGAACACAGCAAGCTGTTTGGCGTCAGACTTCGGTAGGAAGGTGGTCGCGAACCAGACGGCCCTTTACAGAGCCTACCACACCGCATGAGATCATAGCACGACAGCTTAGATTCAGAAAAAAATGAAGTGTCGTTGCCTGGGATGGATTACTAGGAGGCAGGTCTCATTTGTGTTTGCTTAGTTGCCTCTTACGACACCCACGGAAAGAGATGGGAGGGTGTTATTCTCAACCGATCACCACACGGTTTATTATAAATAAAGATCATTTAAACACAATATTAAGTTAAATTAGGTCTCCAAATGAGTTTTTAACAAAGAGTGGGATATAATATTTATAGTTTGAGGCTGTTTAGAAGTCTTTGTCAGCACCTCTTCCTTCTTTTAAATGACCTTTCTACTATTTCTGACCAAAAGAAAATGACTGGAAATGTAAGCATAGCTCACGCTGGGAAAACATCGATGCCGACGGCAACATCTTACGTAGACAACAATCCTGCTGCCCAACGTCATCCCTTGAATACCTTCCAAGAAATCCAAGATACAAGGGATCTCTATGTGGGCTGGCTTTTGGGTATGTGGTGTTTCGTCTATTGACTAGTGGCTCTGTAAATTATAGTCTTCACGAGTCAACATTTTTAGAAATAGCTGATATATCTCTTATTTGGTATTTTCTTACGTTGTGCGCAATTCTCTCTTCCCGTCTCGTACACTATTTCTCACCGATTAGGTTGGCTGGAAGAGATCTCTTCTAGAGATAAGCTCGCCTTTGTACACTATTTTTTATGTATTTTTTTCCCTACTGTGTTTGTGCAATAAAGAATATATAGATATATGATATTTTTTTTACGTTTTCAACCCCATAGCTCAGCCATTTTGAAAATTTTCCAAAAACTGAATTCCAATATCGAACCTGCTTACAAAATTTTAGGAGAATCGGTTAAGAAATGCGACCTGTATAGGAGAACCAGCCAGACATCCGGACATACGAAAGAATTTCAGCCCAAGATGGAACGGAGACGCTTTGCGCTCGCTCGGTCAATTAGTAGAATTTATCACGGGCTCGTAGCCCAGTGGTTCTCGCTGATCTGAGCCGATCAGGGAGGTTACGCAACGTTCTGTGGTATGCAGACCTTCATGGGGGATCTGGCATAACGCAACTTCTTTCTCATTCGGTCATTTCGAAGAAGATATTAATTCGAATATCACTTTAAAAGGTTCGAAATGGTATTCTATGACAACAGAAACAGAAACAGAAAATATTTATTTGTATGAATACATCTGTCACACAAATAAAATTCAACCTGCAAGCAGGTGTACAAATATTGACATTATGTCACATGAAATTGGTATACTTATTTGTTATATAATATTCATATTTAGGTAATTGTATCTTAGTTTTATATCAACATTCGAAATGATTGAAGATCTGGTCTTGCGCCATTCATTGTAGAGAGCTCGCTGAATAAGTTCTTGTATGCGTTCATAGGCGTGCAAATAGCACTTTCCTTAGTGTTATATTATTATAAATAACTGTGTATACGTTTACAATAAACAACAAGTGTAATAATAGTGCCAGTAATTATTTAGAAATATAGCACCTGTTAGAAGAGCTACGTGTTTCATTCCTTGCCCCCAGAACAGGTGTTACAGTACACAGGGGCAGGAAATCTAATGGGTGACCAAAGTGGCAGTTTATCACGAGCGTTTCCGTGCTTCGGAGGGCACGTTAAGCCGGTGGTCCCGGGTGTTGTCGATTGACTACAGTCGTTAAAACCAAGTTAGAGACCATGAAAATTCAGACACCAAGGTTGGTCAAGTTTGCAACACACTTGACTATACCTACACGATACGAAGAAGAAGAACAACAACCGAAAACATTTTTTCCCAAGTTGAAATGAAGGCATTTTGCGCTCTCTACGTCAATTCAATTAGTGAGGCATTCATCGCAGGCAAGTGAGGCAGAGAGATGGATTCTTGCCAACAATAGTTTATTATACGTAATTTAATTTGTACAACGATAAGGGGCTGCGTAGAGGCTGATGAAACAGTCGCTCACGCAATCCTGGAATGCGTGGGAGTGGCGGACCAACTGGCAAAAATCCTACCAGAAATTAGGTCGCTTCGTGGAGCTTGTGAATTCCCCAGGAGGATTCTGAGCTTCTGGTCGGAGCTGAGATTGCTGGAATAGCTGCCGACCCACACGCATAAAGGGCCATCTTAGAGCCTAAATGCGGAAACGGGAGCCCTTATCAACTATCAAGGTACCAAAATGAACCAATATTAAATAATCGCCCTTACAACACCAACGGGAAGACATGAGGAGTGTTGTTATACAAAACCAATGATTATTACTATTTTGTTATTGGGTAGTTATCCCTCGTAGATATTCTATCGAAAGGTTTTATTGCCTGATCATATTTTATAGCTGTAGGATTATGTTTTGACTCTCTCTTTGGATTAGAATTACGACTGTATTTGACGCATAATACTTATTTATCTTCACGGTAGTGTCATATGCGGGTGGGTTGAGCTTAGTCCCAATGTGGTGTTTCCGTGTTTGATTCCTTTAACGTAAAAATATCAAGAAACTGTCATATTTTCAGATGATTTGTTGTTAGGTCCCCCAGCTATGAAAATGCTGTTTTCCATGCAATATTTTTTAGAAAACTGATTTTTCATAGAAATATTTTTGACTATTTTTTGGGCACGTGAAATTCAAACGTGAATTCAAATTTGATAGAAATGTTTATACATCACTCATTAATGCCAGATTTAGTGCCAATTGTAAAAAGTTACTTCAAAAGTAAGTTTACAACTGAAATCAGGTCAAACAAGCTATATTTGACAATAGTAATCAGTTCAATACACAAATCAAGAATATATAAATTATACTCAAAATCTGTATAATATAGCCAAGTATTAAAATCAAAACAAGTATATTATGACGGCTGGTTTGGTGCAGTTTGGACAGCGCTGGGTTCGATTGCCGGTCAGGTAAAAAGCAGTTGTTTGTTCTCTGGACATGGTTGTTTGTCTGTCTATGTATTTGTTGCAAGGACCAATCGAGGTGGAGATCCCTGGGGGAGGCCTATGTCCAGCAGTGGACGTCTTGCGGCTGACATGATGATGATGTATGTATATGTTCCAAGGGACCTTCGACACAAGGTCTGGGCCTTTGAGTGTGTATCGTACAAAAAAAAAATCTACAAAGCGGCTATATAAAAAAAAACAACGGGTTGCACTCCGGGAGTGCCGGCAGAAGTGAAAACTTGAACATTAACGTTGTGCATTAATATGAAAATAAAACAAAATACACAAAAAGAGTCCGTTATTCTCTCAGGATTCGATCCTTCGACGCCTCGCCTACGATCTGATAACTTCACCACTCGGCCAAAAATACAAAAAAAATATCTTGAGTTCACCTTCGTGGTTTCGAACCCTCGACCTGTTGCTTACAATCTGGCAACTTTTCCACTCGACCAAACTGACTTCTTTCAATTCAGTAAAATAGTCTTATTTATTTATTTATTTATTTTAACAGTTTATTGTACACAGGAAAAATCACAAATGTTACAGACAAATAGAAAAACGAACACAAAAGGCACAGCTTATTTCTTTAAGAAATTTCTTCCAGCAGACCTGGGACAGTTAGAGGCGTAAAATAAATAAAGACAGACGTGCACAATTAACCACTGAAATCTAAATACTAATATAAACTACATAAAAATACAACTACACATACATATAATATATAAATAATTTATATAAATACACAGACATATATTTTATACATACATAAGCAATACATATAATATTATGTTCATTATACTGAAGGGAAAGCAACAGATACATAATGTTCCTTTAATTTATTTCTAAATATCGGAAGTGTCTCGGAATTGCGGATGGGGTAAGGCAGTGAGTTCCACAGTCGGGCTGCATGAACGGAAAAGGAATAGGAGTAGAAGTCAGAGTGATGGGAAGGGATACAGAGGAGTGACCTAACGGAAGGACGAGAGGGCTGGTCAACAGGTTTTGAAAAAGAGAAGCGCTCGCGAAGGTAATTAAGATAAGAAGGATTATGCAGGACATTGAAAAGAAGAGAAAGGAGGTGAAGATTTCTTCTCAGACGAATAGGGAGCCACTTGAGTTGCTCGCGATATCGAGAGATGTGGTCGAACTTACGAAGTCCAAAGATAAAGCGAATGCAGAGGTTCTGCAGACGCTCAAGTTTATTCACGAGCTCCTCAGTGGCATCAAGGAAACAGGAATCAGCATAGTCAATGAGGGGGAGGATAAGGGATTGAGAGAGAGTGATCTTGGTTTTTAAAGGTAAAAAGTTTTGGAGGCGTTTGAGGGAGTGAATTGAAAAGTGAACTCTCCTACTGAGTCCAGCAACATGCGCTGACCATTGGTATTTGCGCGCTATGTTCGAATAATCGTTGACATCTGTCACAGAGATAATTGTACCATAGGGCTGCCATCCGTCCGGGTTTCCACCCATACTTCAAAGTGCACAACGCTGCTAAAGAAGTTTTCACTTCAAAAAAGGTGGCGACCCTATCCTACGCATTTTCGATCACATCTGACGATCACGGTCACGTGACATCTGAAGCGAGTTCATCGTGAGTTTAAGATTTTTTCCTCATACTAAAAGTGCTCAACGCCGCTAAAGAAGTTTTCACTTCAAAAAAGTATGAATAAAATTGTAGGTAATTGAGAAAAAACAAAAATTTCATAGGTAGGGTAATTGAGAAACCCAAAATATTTAGGCGATTAGCTTTCTGTTTAATTTATTCAAGTATCAGTTCATAGAAGACACGCCCCCTTTTGCGTGCATTCTATGACGTCATATTTCTATTAAACAATTGAGCATCACAGAGTATACTTACTAAAAAGTATTTTTACAAAAAGTTCAATTACAAAACTTGCAAACTATTAAAGTTGTTTTCAAACAGGGCTTACCTTTCTACAGCATTGTTTGGCGAGAGCGGTCAATGACAGGTAAAGGCACCTTAAGATACTTTAAGTCTTTGTAATAAGGGTTATTTTTCCACTGACACATCTTAAAGTTGTATTGTTACGGTTGAACCCTTTAGCTAAAATTGTTTATAATTTGAGTAATAAGCAAAGAATGAGGATTAAAAACCTAGATGGTGGTTCCTTCAATGAGGATTATATTGATGCTTTTCCTTCGTTCTTATGAATGACTGATTCATTTAAGTGAGATATAGTCATGTCGATGAATCCGCACTACTCTATTGAACCTAGCTGTCTACAACAATAGACATAGACGTCTATACAAGGTAACTTTTTAATCGCTTTTAGAATTTTGCGTATGGCAAGCACATATAAAAACAGACCCATATTTCAAGCTAGATCATCCGTAATATGAAAATATGTTTAAAATTATGTATTGAAAAAATAAATCGTAATGAAAGCTGTTAATAATTTTCCGATATTTAGTGTGCTTAATTTTTTTTTCTTTTTTTATTAATTTTAAAAGTAAAAATGTGTACAAAAGCATTAAAAACACAAATAAATGTTGGTATTTATTCACACACAGCACACTCAAGTATCTGTTACCAGCATTTTTATCTAATAACAAAATTAGGTCATTCAAAAGCCATTTAAGATAAATATGGACTGGACACTGTGCCAAAAAAAATATACTGTACACATTGTCGTAAGTAATCCCATTTTTGCCCATTTCTTTAGTTATCGAGTAACTTCCGCGAAAGCTTCCAGCGAAGCTTGCCAAGTTCAATAGCAAACGTTGGTCAGTCCCAACCGCACGCGCACCGTGCGAACACGCGCGATCGATCCATCGATCACAGCCGCATCGATCGCAATTTCATCGATAGAAATCGATTGACTGTAAACACTAGCGGAGATGTTTATTGTGCGCAAAAAAGTTTTGTGTGCGTATTTTGAATTTTGATTCGATTTTCAGTTGTCATTGTGACTTGTTTTTTTTATGTTTTTGTTTACTATTTCCTTTTTGTGTAAAAATAAATAAAACATAACATTGATGGCGCAACTTTTTACAAGTTTTATGTGCAAAAAGTGACGTGAGTTTTTATGTAATTTCTGTGTGTTTAATTCGAAACTGCTGTGTAGTTTGTGCTGCATTGATATTGTTGTGTTGTAACCAGGCCAAGTAAGTTTTTTTTCGTTATTTCTAGATGTTTTAAAGGATTTTACTTACATTAAATCCATGTTACTTTATAGAGTAGGTAAGTGTAATTACATGAATATTACAAATTCTGAATAGTAAATAGTTTTTGATAAGCTCAAACAGCTAATGATATCAAATCGAATGAAAGCCAGATACGAATTTTGAAATAACAAAAAAAACTTGAAATTCTAGCCTCTGAAATCTCGTTTCATTGATTGTCACTAGATAAATTTTAAACTTTATTTATTCAATGAAATAAGCTTTAATTAATAAGCTAATAATTATTACAGTCGACATTCAATTTTATCCGATAATTGAAATTACTTATTTATGATAATATTCGAATTAAACACTTTGAAATGTTGTTTAGCGTTCAATAAGTCGACTTATCTGTAGAGTTTCAATTTAATAAGGTTTTAAATTCATATTGGATTTCTTAAAATTTGCATTATCAATTAAAGTTAACGTGAATTACGAGTCATTATACAAAACCTTCATAAAATTGGAGGGCCTAATTCACTAGGCAGGCACTTAAGAAAGGATTTTTCGAAATTCAACCCCTAAGGGGGTGAAATGGGGGTTCAAAATTTGTATGGAGAAAACAATTTTTTGGAAATTTTGACTCGAAACTTCGTCAAGATATACCTTGAAGCAAATAAACGGACACGTGTTTCGCAATTTTTCGAAAATCATCCCCTAAGGGGTCAAGAAAGAAGTGGGTGACTAAAAGAGTTGTTTGCGCGAGCGAAGCCGCGGAAAAAAGCTAGTAATATTATAAATGCGAAAGTTTGTAAGGATGTATGGATGTTTGTTTCGACAAAATCCGTCCAATAGTTTTACTATTAAACGGATTTTGATGAAACTTATGCAAAAAAACATAGCTTAGTTTTATTTTATTTGGGGAGTTTACAGTAATTTGGAAAGTATGTCAGTAACCAAGAACTAATAAATAAGCTTAACCATCATTAGTTACATCATTTTGCTAAATTCCTACGGGAACGAAGTCCCGAGCGGAAAGCTAGTACTTAATCTGAAATCTAAAGTATTTATTATTAAAAAAAACACCTTAACCAAACAACATTTATTAACATTAACACTGAAATTCAAAAATCCAAATGGATTTCTTTGCAAGACTGGCAGAGTCTGTGTGGCGTACAGAATAGCTAGCACGGCCCGCGTCAAACTCATGCTTAACGCCACTCAGATGTCGGTGAAACTTCCCTTTGCCTACACGAGGGCGCAAGGACACTGCGCAAATGCTTACTTGACCTCTGGCGTTATCATTTCAACACTTTTTTAACATTTACCCGCAGAGCATTTCACCGCGAACACGTTGTGTTTTAATTTAGTTAAATTCTTTGAAAATGGCGTCCACAATCGTCATTTTGCCAATTTCTAAGTATTTCAATCAAAACTAAAATATAGAATGGCGATGTCGCCAATATCAAGTGAAGAAACCATTTGAGGGTTGTAATACATCAGAGCATCTTCCGTTGATCAGCATGGTACATTGCTGGCAAGTGAGAATGACGATTTTGGAACACTATGACCCCACACACCTTAACTCACGTTCTGCTTGAGCTGCTGATTCAGTTTGGAGATAATGATTCATCATAAATCGTAATCAGGCAAAAAGTGGGGCGTCTGGAATAGCACTGAGCCCTTGTTCTATTTGTTTTTTTATATATTTCCTGGGAGAGTTAATAAAGCTAGATTTCAGTTCATGTAATCTATACGGGTCAGTACATCAAGTGAACAAACAGATGCACTCTGTGCTGTTAAGATAAGAATGATTTTGCAACAAAAACAGAACACCTAACCTGGTGCACTGGTACTTATAAATAATAGAAACACACCTGACCTAAGGCAACGCGCGCTTCGTCTATATTTGGAGATCCTCAGTCCAAATACGAAGTAGAGAAGATAAATCAAGTAGCCAGCCGACCCGTGTCGACATGTTGATGACTGAGAGCTTCTCTTAAACAAGACATGTACTGTAGCAGAGAGAGAATTATCGCAAGAATAAGATCAGTTATCTCTGCCTAGTTTCAAAACGTGAAGTTAAGCAACGCTAATTAAGCCGTTGACTGTGATAGGTGACTCTGGACGTAATTAGTTAAAATGACGATAAACGATAGATACATTTCCATACCTTCATCTTAAAAACATTTCAGGGTTTGCTTGATCATGATCATACAGAATGCATGAATCTAGAACAAAAAAGCAGATCATATTACTCCAGTCTGAATAATTTGACCTCAGTAATGCCAGGTGTAGCAAATTTTTTCATTCTCATCTATTTTATCAGCTTTAAATTTTAAGCATCTTTTGCTTTAGGTTACTTCCATCCATCCATCTATACACTCACGCCTATAGTCCCTTTGGGGGTAGACAGAACGTCATGTGGTTCTGGAACCACTTGACGCTACATTTAAAATTCATTCTGAGGGTATTTAGAACATAAGTACAGTGGTGATAATTAGGTGGTCAGACTTTCGCCCACAATACAGCAAAACCCTCGCGTCCCGCTTATTTGCATAAACAACGTGTTTAAAAAAAAACAAAAAAAAGATAATTGAAAATTAATTAAAATTTAGCTTATTGCGCAGCTCTATTACAAATATGACAAGAATGTCATATTAATTATATGAAACTTTCATTTTGAAAGACGTCAAACCGTGCAACTGATTACTAGAGTTGCGAGTATTTCACTTTTAAAATTAAATTTTGGAATTTCTTTTTTTTTGGGTTTTTTTGAAACATCTTGTATATGCCCGGGAAGATTTGGCAGCTAGCAAATTCTAAGTTTTTCTTTCGCTCACAGTTCAGCCTCTGTTTATTCTGTCTCCTTGGATAGACAATCGCCTTTATCTTGCCCCACTCTCTCAGTTCCAAGTTGCTCCTCACCACTGACAACCTAATGCTCTGTTTGACAAATTGTAACCACTCAGTAGATTCTTATGGCCATATTAATAGCTTCTAAAGAACTGCTATTTTGAGCACACTGTTTAGTAATTTTAACAGTTGTAAATATAACTGTGCGTGGTTTTTATATTTTTCAGCTGTCGTTTAAGAATTCATTATTTTATGACTGTTACGTACTTTCATATTATTCAATGTTAAGAGTGCTTCTTTTTTTAAATACACTTGTACCAATTTACTTGTTTTTTCTCTTTTAGTAATAATGATTTTTTCAGATCAGTGTCCATAGGTGTTTTTTCTTGTAATCTAGTATGTGTATTGTATATGTGTAAATCCATTACTGATAGCCAGTGATAGCCCAGTTGGTAATGAGCCAGACTTGTAATCCGTAGGTCGCGGGTTCAAATCCTGATGCGGGCCTGTACCACTAAATTCGTCTTTTCGGATTTATGTACGGTTTTCTAATTATTACTTGCTCAACGGTGAAGGAAAACATCGTGATGAAACCTGCCCGTCCAAGAAAATTCATTTTCGAAAGACGAGCGGTCCACCAACCCGCATTGGGCCAGCGTGGTGGACTATGGCCTAAATCCCCTTCGTGTTTCGAAGGGAGGCCCGTGCCCCTCGGTGGGGACGTATATGGGCTGGTAAGAAGGAAATCCATTACTGCACAACAAAAGTTACAATTCAGACACTGATTAAGGAAAATAAAGAGACGTTGGGTACGAACGCAGTCTAGTGTTATTAGAATCAAATCATATAAGGCTATCAACACAGGATGAAGCTTCTGAGCTTGTTTATCATCTTCTGAAATATATAAAAGGAGAAATTGACTGTCTGACATATCAACGCACAGCCTAAACGGCTAAACGTAAACACTTGAAATTTGGAAGGGACGTAGCTTAGGTACCGTAGAGATGCACTAAGAAAGGAATTCCCGAAATTCCCACGGGAACGGGAATTAGAGGGAAAATCCTTTTGTATGAAAAATCTAAACCGCTTAAGTTAGACGCTTGAAATTTGGCATGCAGGTACCTTAGTAAACTTAAAGCTTAGTTGCAACAGGATATTGCAAAATTCTTACGGGAACGGGAGTTAGCGGGAAAAAACTTTTGTATGTAAAAATATAAATTACGTAAGATAGATGTTTTCAATCTGTGTACTCTGTACAAAAAAAAACACGCAGACGAAGTTGCGGGCATCAGCTAGTCCTTTTATAAAATAATCTATTTCTTCAAAACATTTGTAATAATAATGGTCTTAAGAATCTTCCTGATTGAATGAACAGATTCTTGAATGTCTGCGTATGTAAGTTCAACTAAAATCTCCACATAATTACTACAGGATTTACCTACTCCACTGTCTGTAAGAAATCCATTCCGTGAACAAACAATACATATAAATTTACCACGCCGCCGGTTCAGTATATGTTGATGACGCGTTTATTATCACTGTTGAAAATCGATTCAGGAGTTATGGTGCGTTTCCCACGAACATGACCTGCCTTAACATTCTCAACCCATCCCTTCCCAAGTAACTTAATGATCTTAACAAACACTGGATAGCTACGCGTTTCGGTATCTTTTGAATTGCTTTGTCAGAGGCCTTAGGATGTGTTTAATTTGTTTGTGAATGGCATTAGGAATCTGTGTTTGTATGTAGACGATTGGTTATCATGGTTCAGATTAATACCTTCATGTTAGACGATAATACTACCTTTATCTGACATATTCATTTTAAAATATGCTCAGTACTTTGGCTGTGAAAGCATGAGTTTATGTTGTAGATTGATTATTATCAAGTATTTGGAAAACTCGACTTAACTTAGTGTTAGACTTTTTAAACCACCGATGGATCCTATAGTCTATGACTTAGTTTAACGGCTGTATTGCAAATTGTGACGGTTTGACATAACCTCCAAAGTTTGAAAAAGCTCTTCATAAATATTATCTATGGCAACCCCATCAGGTTCCCCGTGCCTTTTTGTACGTTGCTTAACTGTACTGATCGTTTGCAAACGGTGAACACTACTAGGATAAGGCATAAGACATTCTTTGAAATGTCTCACATCGCAATGGACTAACTGCGCTTCTTCTAATAGGAGATAAGTTGTTATTATCGCCTCCTTGGTTTAACAGTGAAAGGTCGTGTATTTATCAAACTACCAATAGTCAAAGATGCTTCCCACAAGGCACGGTAACATAGTTATTATTACCAGTAGTACAGTGTCTACAACAGTAGTGTCCTCTATTAAATTCCCCTTAGTTCATCTGGGACTACACTCAGGTAGCTCGTCTTTCAGTTTCTTTATTTCAACTGGCCTTGGTAAAGCATCAAAGTAAACAGCAATAAAGTTCAAAACTGTTTCCATTGTCAAGATGATACCGTTTAAAGACTGGGAATAATGTCACATTGATCAATGAGACAAAATATTTTGGGATGTAAATGCCGGAAGAATTTGTTTGCAAAATTTTATTTATGGTCTATTATTTAAGTGGGCATCCGTGAAAAGTAGATGTCGGATACTCGCAAAAACTATTTTTGTTGACTTCTAAGTCTTTAATTTTTTTCGTTTTTCGTGTGCTAAGGAACACTCCTACATTTACGTTTATGTCGTCACCGATGTTAAATAACGTCGCCACGTGCATACAGAACTTGAATGGGTAACCTGTAACACCGTGTTTTAATTTTTAAGTGGCATTAATTCCTTAGCGGGCATGTAACTTAAATGAAGCTCTTAAAAAATATTTTTTCTTAATTCAGAATTGTATTACGACATTTTTATAAGGATTGTAGGAAATACTCTCAGAATAATTCAATATTTTTCATAATCAGGTGAAAACTAGTTTGCTCATTCGATAGATTAAAAACCAGATAAAGATTGGGTGTAAAAACTACTACATAAATTCAGATGTAAATATTAACGTAGAAAGCGTAATGGACCGAGGAAATCGCAGCATGCGGTCAGACTCGCAGCCAATCAATAGAAGTGGTACCTACTAAGAACTTCTAATAGACAAACACATCAACGAAAGAAGTAACAGATATTTTAATATTTTATAAACTAGTAACTCAGTGAGCTGTAGACCTAGCGGGACAACATTTTCCTAAATAATTGAAATATGATTACTCCACCATTTTGAAAAGTTTCCAAAATCTGAATCGATAAAAAATGCTATACTTATAAATAATTATCAAACCTGCTCACATTGTAGAAAAGAGCAGACGGGACATACGAAAGCTTTTTGCCCAAAGCTTTCGTATGTCCCGTATGTGATAAGCAACTCCCTTGGCAAACTATAATCTCAAGAAACACTAGGTTAATGTATTTTTTTTATTAAAAGATTAAAATATTTTTCCATTCTATAATTTTTAACATCATATGCCTTTAACATATGATATTTTAAAAAGTATAGAATAAAGCCGAGGAGCCCGTGCCCCTCGGTAGGGACGTATATGTTGATGATGATGTAATCCTGTTATCCCTGATCAGGGCTTTTAGAAAGGATTTCCACTCTTCTCTGTTTTGGGCGGCAGCTTCAATGTCCTTCCAACTGAGACCAGTTGATGCAGGGACGTATATGGGCTGGTAAAAAAAAAGCCTTTAACAGGCTTCTTGATTGCGATATATTTGAAGAGGAGATTGCTCCACATGATAGTAACTGAAAGTGGTAACTACTGCCCTTCTTTCCTTTTCGTATTAGTATAATCAAATATGTATGTGGCAAACTTGATTTGACTAACCGTGGTGACACAGTTTTTAGACCGCTGAATGGTCTTTGCTTTGGTTTATCGACAGTCAATCAATAATGTATGGGACCGACGATTTAATATGCCCTCCAAAGTGATGGTAACTATACGTGTCATATCTACATTATCTACTCTCTTCCTAACACTACTAAGTTAGGTCAACACAGTTTCACACCATCGTTTTCATATGATAATTCTAATAATAGCGGAAGCTTTTTAATTAGTTTTACTGCTTCAACGATTTGAGACGCAGTTTTATCTGATGCGTGCTGACTTTTCACTTAGCCTCCGTTAATAGAAATTGGAAATCAATTTGAATTGATGACTTTAGAATTACTTATAAGATGCATACATATACACTAATCAACACATAATTTTATCAAAACACCAAATCATTCAATAAACTACATATTTAACACATTGTTTTACACGGTAGTTAAAAATTGTAAGGAAAATTATATTGAAATTTATAAGTATAAATTTTATTGTAATTAGTTTTTTGGAAATCCCTCAATAGCAATTCTGAAATAAAAGCTAACTTTTTCGTTCTTAAGATTACGTAGTAACGATAAATATTAGGTTAAAGAAAGTCGATAAGTGGCTACCATGAATCGTAAACCAAACTCGACGCGTCATCGTGATTCATATCAATTTCAAAATATACATTGCTTCTGTACAAGATGATTTGAATTTTTCTCAAATTACTGTAGATTGGATAATGCTACTAAAATACATTAGTCGGCAGGAATAGCCAATAGCGTTTAAAGAATGTCAATGCATTGCTGTTAAATTTTACAGCACCAATACACGCATGACTGCACAAGCATTTTTCATTGGTCGATTTAAGTTTATGAGTGACTGCAAAGTCGTTGGATATTTTGTAACAATCGATCAGATGTGTGCAGATGTGTATAGGTTTCTTCCAAAAGTTCTTTAATACTGTGATCTTGCTTTTGTTTATGGTAAGCAATTGGTTGTGATTTTTTATTATACTAAAGTCAGTGTTCTTTGATTTGTGAACAAGTTATGTGTGTGTTTGTGTGTTTAAGTTTCAAATAAATGTTTTATCTATCTATTTACATTCAAAGTTGGACTATGTAGACTCTGAAAATCTAAATACTCTAGTTTCATAACCATTCACAATACTATCATCAAAATAAGTATTGCAAAACATTTAGCTCTATAATTATCGAACTAAACCGATTGTTCTTTCAACAAACCTAAATTGACTCATTCGTATCTTAGGGCTTAATTGTAGGTTGTAAGGTAAAATCCGGTTTTTAGATAAAGTAAATTTGCAGGGCAATAAATTCTAACTGGTTTATTTCTAATTTATCTTTTCCTCAGATTTAGGTATCTTATTTTTAGGTTCTGGCAACCTCCAAAATGGAAAATTAAATATCGGGCTAAGCGATACGTTTACTCCGAAGCTTTTTAGCTTTGTCGTTTTATTGTGTTCGTATAATGAGTGCAGGACAGACTGACAGGACTGAAGAATCTCTCCTTAATAATGAGTCTTCTTATGAAATTGACATTGTAACCGAGATCTAAAAGCTTCAATCTAATATCTTCGTATTTTTATACATAAAGGTTTGTTTCTCAAGACTTCGCTTTAGCGTTTGAATAGACCTGCTAACAAAATAATCTAACAGAACATTTCACTTGAGCTTTGCCAGTTGAAAAAAATCCTTTCGCCTTCAACCTTTGGCCGGAACAATAAATAACTTTTTTGTTTTCACTCCATTCCTGTATTGTTTACTTAGTAACAGAGCGGGCGTGCCTCAGGGGTCCCGTGTGGGGTCTATACTATACTTCATATTTTTAGAGCTGTGCTTCCATTTCGGATATTAGAGACAATGTTCAATAACTATGTTTTGAAGTTTTTTGAGTAAGTAAATATTTATTGGTTGCTTTTCGATCGAAACTGTTATGATCTATTGTATTTTAAACTCTTACTTAATATTAATAACTTAATAAATAACAATTTTAGTAATTACGTATCAGCTGCACAACTTATGAATTATTATTATGGTTGAAAACTATTCAAACCTTGTGACAAAGTAGGAAAACTCTTTTGTAACTGTCTTTAGTACTTCCTTAAAAATAATCTACTACATTTTATATAAAAAATGTTCTTTAAATTGAGGATTTATTTCATTTTTCGGATTCAACTCTATCTAAGGGTAATTTTGTATCATCTCTACTCCTTTGAATCGTTCAACAAATTAGAACTTTTCCTTTTGGATGACGGACGGAGCTTTATGGATTTGAAAATTGAAAATTTATGGATGAATTTAATTTGCGAAATCTTTTGATTTGTTTTATAACAATAGGGCTTTTGTTTGGATTTGATTTATAGAGCGATCCCATTTTTGTAAAAGAAACATTGTAAGATTGGCAAATGGCCTATTTCGTCAGTTTCAATAAACTGAAAATTCTTCTGTTCTAGGTTAGGTAGTTTGGTCGTAGGTTCTGTGAAGAGATGCTTGTATTTAAAGGGCTTTTTTATAATTCGAAAACGGCACGGCAAAATTGTATTGCCATTGCCTTCTATGTACTAGTGATACTGAAAACTGGGAATATAAGGGGAAATGTTAATTCAAATTTTAACGTGCCGTGCCGTTCGAATTATAAAAAGGCCCAATGGATTTAAAATGGCAGTGTTATGAATAAATTTTACACACCATCCTAAGGTAAGTATTTAAACTGCACTTTTCATTTGTTGAATGTAAAAATTAATCTGAAGTTCAATGCATCTGGGCGTCTCTTCCACTACTCAATGATGGCGTTTCAATGGCGGTTGAATGGCAATGGTGACCATTTTACCCGTTCAGATGGCAAAATTCAGGACTATCTAAACTTCAGACACTTGATGAGAACCGCCCCGATTAGCGGCGCCACTGCCAACCGTTTTCTTTAAATTGCGAACTACCTACCAACTTAACATTAGGTCTTTTTATAATTCGAAAACGGCACGGAAAAATTGTATTACCATTGCCCCCTATGTAGTAGTAATACTAGAAGGTGAGGACATAGGAGGCAATGGTAATTCAAATTTTGAGTTGCCGTGCCGTGCCGTTAGAATTATAAAAAAGGCCCATTTAGTTGTCAATTGCGCCCTCAGTCAAAGTAGCTGTCATCAAATGTATGATGTTTAGGTAGATCTAAGTTACGCCGCCACCTGAACAGATGAATTGGTCACCATTATCATTCCACTTGCCAATGAGACGCCACTGGTTAGGTTAGGTTAGGTTAGCCAAAATAGCCAGCCTGGCCTAAAGTTTCGCATTAAACTATATTTTCCATTATTTGTCATTCATCTCATTAAGGATGATTTAGTTTACGGTAAGTAAACGACATTAAAACTTTCTTCAACCATATGTCGGTTATATCCATAACATAATGAAGGTATTACTGCAGCTATTAGTAAAAGCACAATGAGTAACGGGCACTATCTCAATGGGCTAGGAGATTTCTTTTTAAGGTTCCGTAATCAGATGTATTTAAATTAATAATTATTTTTTCTAAACGCTACACTGACAGGCCCACACTACAGTTTTCCTATGTGTAGTGTGTCACTTGGAACATACACAAAGACACCCATGATCCGAGAACAAACATCGGCTTTTTACACAAATATTTCCCCGACTGGGAATAGAAACGAGTACCCGTCGATCAAGAGACAGCGCTACCACCATTCGACCAAACCGGCTGTCATTATTTCATACGTGTTAGCTGATTTAATCAATTAAAAAAAACATATCTGAAAAGTACCAGTTGACATTTTACAATTTGGAAAAAGGTAAATAACACTGAAATTTTTTACCAACTATAAGGAATCAATATTGATAGTATCTGATATGAACTGAAACAACTATAAGGATCTCTTTCGAATCGGATATTACCATACCCCATTTATTTTACCCCACATCTATCTCACTTTGTCAAAAGGCACTGTTAAAATTTTATAGACTATAAAATTAAAGCATTTACTGATGGCTTTATTTAACCTTGAATAGTAATTATGAAGGTCAAGGCTGTCTTAACAAGTTGATCCAAATCACATTACATAGACTAATGAAGATTTTCATTTGAGTAAGGGGAGGAAATCAGTAGATGGTGAGCTTATAAAGTCCGAAATACAATTGGATCTGTACTGCAAAAATTCTGTGGCACAACACAGTAAGATAGGTATATAAGTATTCGGAGATAGATGCAGTATAGAACGCTCGTAGCCTTACTGCACTTCCTGATCTCAACCGATCAGTGAGGTTAAGCAACGTACGCAGAGCCAGGGAACCTGATGGGTGACAGTTTATCACGAGCATTTCCGTGCTTCAGAGAGCGCGCTAAGCTGTCGGTCCCGGCTGTTGTCAATTGGCCACACTCGTTAAAACAAAGTCAGGGCCATTGTGCGGTTTCAAAACTCACCAGGGTTAGCCAAGTTCGCCACACACTTGACTATACCTACCCGAAAAGAAGAAGCATAGCATTAGGAATAAAGAAAATGTTTCAAAGCTAAAACCGACAGTTCAATAAATGCAGTGAATTTTTATGCCAAAAGAAAATATAATACTTATTGTCATAAACACGGAAGAAGAAAGTTATCTGGAACACCTTCCGTGGCTGATGCCAATCACGCTTGGCTTTTGTTTTTTTCCAAGAACACTTGAATCATTGACGGACGTCTTGTTATGACTACCACATGGCGCGGTGTCATCGTATGGGAACCATCACAACTAGCTATTGTCACCGGCTTCTCGTCACCTCTCGTCTCATCTATCGTAAGTGTTCCGATTAGCCAAGAAACTCGGCCTGGTAACATTGTTTTTGACTTTGAAGTTTTCACTATCAAATCAATAAACTTGGTTTAGGTTGTACACACGTACATACACACCTATATACGTTCTTCATCAGCCTTGTAATAACAGTAATGTTAGGATTTTACACTAAATAAAGAGTAACACAAGGTATTGTTACGGGAATTTTAGTTCATAGAATCTAGTGAATTATGATTTTTCTTCACCGATTATTATATGTATTTTATCCTTTTAAAAAGAAGATGTTCTCAATTCGACTGTTTTTAACTCCCCAAATGGGGTGACATAGCCAAAAGTAGGCAGTTTTATGATTGTTTTTTTGTTCGAAAAAGTAGACCCTCTTTTAATCGACATTGATTCAGAGCTTTTTAAAAAATTCAACAAAATTAAAAAAATATTTTCAATTATATTTAGTTGACCTTTTGGTTTGCGTTTATCTGCTAATAGGCATTATGTCTCGGTTGATTCATACGTTTTTAATGTACACAGTTATTATTTACTACCTTCTTTACAGCGCTTTTGCCAGACAGTTTTACGATATACAATTGTTTATAGTTATCGTTACTTCTTCTCACTCATTTGTGCAACACTATTCAGACTAAGTTAAAATCTAGTTCCTGCGCTTTCGTGTTTGAAGCGTATATTTTCTCTAATTTCACACCAGCCAGATCTCAAAACTGGTGAACCATTTCTCCACCAATTCCGTCATAGCCGAGTACAATGTAAAGTGGTATTGAACCATTTTTTCCAGGAACTCGTCGTTTGGGTCGTTCATTGTTTCCTCGAAAGACCCAACAATAGAATCTGCCCTTTTGTAACAAACCGCAAACATTGCCACAGGTTACCGATGTATCGACTTGTTTTGATCTGCTTTTGTGCAGGTGATGTATGGATATTGGTGCAATAGTAAGTGTGAAGAAGTTTGGTGAGCTGACGTAATATTTATAATTGTTACGTTAGGTACTTATTACACCTATATGCTTATCTAAATATATAAAAGGAGAAACTGACTGACTGACTGACTGACATATCAACGCACAGCCTAAACGGCTAAACGTAGGCACTTGAAATTTGGAAGGGACGTAGCTTAGGTACCGTAGAGGTGCACTAAGAAAGGAATTCCCGAAATTCCCACGGGAACGGGAATTAGCGGGAAAATCATTTTGTATGAAAAATCTAAACCGCTTAAGTTAGACGCTTGAAATTTGGCATGCAGAAACCTTAGTAAACTTAAAGCTTAGTTGCAACAGGATATTGCAAAATTCTTACGGGAACGGGAGTTAGCGGGAAAAAACTTTTGTATATAAAAAACTAAATCACGTAAGATAGATGTTTTCAATCTGTGTACTCTGTACAAAAAAAAATTAACACGCAAACGAAGTTGCGGGCATCAGCTAGTCTTTACTAAACATGGTTGTATAAGGATAAAATGGGTCTAAGGAAGGATATAAACTTCAAGAAATAGATAAAAATTCTTGAAGAAAAGCGGTTCACTTCACTTAAAGTGCGCTCATAACCCAGTGGCACTTGCTGATCTCAACCGATCTATGTATGTATGTAAATCCTTTATTGTACAATAAATATTCTTACAGGAGCAAAATATGGTACTTAAAGTTAGAGTACATTTAAGGTACAAAGGCGGACTTATCCCACTAGGGGATCTCTTCCAGTCAACCTAACGAACATTGAGAAGAAATCTTGATGAGTAGGCGATGAGAGGCGGATCTGTGAGGTTTAGCTACGTACTACACAGAGGCAGGGAACCTCATGGGTGACCAAAGTGGTAATTTATTTCTACCGAAACACAAGCGAATTTATTTCTACCCTTTCCATTCTTCACGGGTGTTCTGCCATACTACGTAACCAGGTAGACTGCCCTGTTAATGTCAATGTCCATTTATCTATTGTGAATATGAGCAAACCGCAAAACGTAATGTCAATTGAAAAGCAGTGGCAATTGAAAGCGCGTGCCATTTCATCGCGTGTGGCGAGAACGGCTAACTTAGAAAATATTTTGCAAAATGTTGCGAGTTTCGCATATACATATGTTTTTTGCATACTTACTACGCAATACTTATTGAAGTTCTAAAAACTTTAAAAAATCAACAGTTCGGCCTCAGTCCCCAGTCATTGTCACCCTGTTTAGCGGAAACCCTTACCATCCTCTGGCTCCATTATAAGGAACTAGCTACCTAATGTCACATCACATTTCGAAAGTAAATCATCATCATCATCATAATCAACCCATATCTACCCACTGTTAGGTATAGGCCTCTTCTCTGTAGCGCCAATCATCACGGTCCTGTACTAACCTCAGCCATAGAGATCCCGTCAATTTGACGACGTCATCTGACCTTTGGGCTGGTGGTCTGCCCACTGGCCTTACCGCTCCCCTATACACTTCCCTATTTCGCTTGACTGTTTCACCCATTTCATTAGGTTGACCAGCTAATTGTGTATTAGCTGTTGCCATTTGTATTTGGGTGTCCGTACTGTATCATATCAACCTCATCTCAATGCTCTGTGTGTGGGCTAGCTTAAGCTAACAAATCAAATAAGATTTCAATTTGTCGTCCTGGGGCAAGCGAGCGGCGAGACAGATGCATTTTTTGTAAGGCGTACATCAATGATACAACTCTATACGTGCTGAATATATTTGAATACAAGTGCAGATACTATAGATACACCTGTAATTAAAACCTGCTCCGACCAGCCCTTCTATGAGTAACACCGCGAAACGCAACATCATTCGTTTCTCATGCAAATATGGCATTGGAATAAGTTATTGAGTAAGGTGCGCTATTTGTTGGTATCTTGCTTAGAAGGAAGAAATTACAAGTGGAAGTTTTCATTTGAAACTGTAGAGAACGATATCTACTGGCTGTTTTGCTGTTTCCGCTAGGTTTATGTTTTTTAGCCAAATAAAATAAAACAAATAAAAATAAATGCTACACACTAAAAGGCCCACATTAAGGTTTTCCCTTGTGTCGTGGGTCCCTCGGAAGTTCCGAACATACATAAATACATATACAAACACCCATGACCCAAGAACAAACATTTGCTTTTTATACAAATATTCACCCCGACTGGGAATCGAACCTAGGACCGGTCGATCAAGAGGCAGTGCTACTACCACTTGGCCAAACCGGCCGTCAAAAAATATTTTCTTTTTACGTCGCAACCAAGGGTCACTTTAGAGAAACTTTATTTATTTATTTATTTTATTTATTGTACAAAACCAACAGCTTAATTACAAACATGTAAAATTAGTAACTAGCTTAGGTCTAATTGTAAAGCCAATTACAGGTTTTCTAGTTTAAACAGGAGGTGGAAAACATTTGCAAACCTAGTACAGTTACCAATGTGTATAAATACTAGCAAAATTAAATTACCGTATAAATTATTACTGTATAAAGCACGAGCAATGTCACTGGAGTGAGTTTCCTATCGGTATTTAGATTTTATATAGTAATGGTTTGAAAGAGGAAAAAAGAAGGATCACCCAATGTAACCGCTCGAGACTCAATATAACGAGTTAAAGAAACAAAACAAAAGGAGAAATTAAGCGAAAATGACCATATGAACCCTCTTATGTGAATATGTACGTGGGTGTGTGTGTGTATGTGTTGTTGTTGTTGTTGCTGCTAGCCCTACGATCTAATCTTGGGATCGGAAGCTGCCACATGAGATTCTTCATAATATGGAAACTTTTCCCACGGGATTTATGAAATTCTCAAAAAAAAGTTCGACGTCTCATACTAAGTCAATCAGCTAATCGCTTAAGTTGTGTTTAGAGGCAGAATTTTTTTCTTATTGTTGTTTAGATATTCAGTTTAGTATGATTTCCTTAAGTTTTTTGGTAATTTGATTGAAGTCACTCAAAAATTTGACAATGCCATATCGTGGGCGATTCTTTACATAAGATACTTAATGATAGAAAAAAGCGCATGTAGCCCAATGGCTCTCGCTGATCTGAACCGCTCAGTAATGGGTGACTAAAGTTGTAATTTATCACTAGCATTTCCGTGCTTCGGAGAGCACGTCAAGCCGTCGGTTCCGGCTGTTATCTATTAA